>CM076571.1:135847773-135980795 GCA_034641835.2 Pinus albicaulis | reverse complement strand
GGTGGTCCCGGCTGATATGCAACGTTGGAAAAAATGGGATACTAGGGTTGCATAGGTTGAGAAGGCTGGATTTGCCCCCCAGGACCATAGACCGGTCCCGGTTGGTACCCCTAGTCCGAGGCCGAGCAAGGTGCTGGCTCCACCGTGTTGGCACATGGTCCTTGCGGATTGTACAATGGCCCTTGCTGGCCCGCAGAGTAGCCTTGGATGGGCTGTCCCTGTGGGTCGTACAAATAGCCAGGTTGGCCTGCAGGTTGGCCTTGGAAAGGCTGTCCCTGCGGGTTATGAGCCTGGTTGTACGGTAAACCTTGAGCATACAGATAAGCCTTAGGAGTAGGAAGGCGCAAAATCTCCCCGTGCTCGTCAAGCCGACCCGGGAAACCATACACGAGAGTGCCGTCCTGTGCATAGTGCGAAAAGAAAGATCGGTAAGGATCTTGGGGAATCTGTCTAGCTCCGGCGTTCGGCTGTTGCAAAAACAACCGATACTCCTCCGGAGAGATATTCTCCGGTACAACAGTAGCTAGATAAACATCTTCAGGAGTTGGCCCAGCCCTGGTAGCCGAGACAACAGAAGAAGAGGCAGCCACACAAACAGTGGGCCGCACGGGAACAGAAGTGACGGGCGTCGAAGGAGACACCCCGGGTGTAGTGATAGCCGGGCCTCGAAGCAGAGATGATATTCCCATAGAGGCAACGGTCCGAATGATCTGGACCCAGATGATAAATCTCGTGGTAAAGAAGGACTGGTTGACGACATGGTAGCCAGCTCAGAGTCGTCTCCCTCAAACAATCTACGTGGGATGCGCTGGTAGTCTTCACCAGGAATTTCCTCACCAGAATCACTCATGGTTGATCTTGTCGTTAAATCACGCAAAAGACAGCGAGGACTAGGAGGAAAAACAGCAGCAACAAACGGTGAACTCGATGTAAGAGAAAGGAAATCAGCTCCTAATCTCAATTCAGACACAGGGTCCGAAAAGGGCCAATTGAACTCAACTGGTCCTCCAAAGGGTTGCTCGGCGAGAACCGGTCCCCCATCAGGAAACTCGGAAACAACAGGCTGCTGTGGTTCAACAGAAGGCTCAGAAGCTTCTGAAGAATCGTCCGTGTAAGGACTACCAGTAGACGAAACCGATGGTTCCGCCACCGTGGCAAAAGACTAGAAGAAAAGAGCAAACACACACACGGGCTGAAAATGAGTTAAGACACACGATCAAACGGTCAACAAGCAATGTCTAAATAGGTGTGTAATCGTGGGCGATTAATTTTACCACATTGGAAAGTAAGAAATTCTACCATTTCATGTTTTAAGAGTCGAGAAACGATAAAAAGATGACTCTATCTCTTTCAGAGTTGACACAAGCGTGAAAGGACAAGCGCTTGACGGTCTTTTCAAGTTTAGGGAGTCAGAAAAGACCAAATGACTGCTCAAGAAAAACTAGGCACAAAGGGTGTACCAAATATCCGTGAACTGCAATATACACCTTGGTTTCAAAAATGAAACAGAAATCGACCAAGGACTTTCCGTACGTGCAGGTAGTCTCCCCGAATGCTGTGTTCGGTGTATCACGGGTAAAAGGCGGCAGACTCGGCTTCCTGTGGATAAAGGATTGCAAACCTATAGGGGTCTCCCTTTATATACGCGACGGTACGGGGAGCGCAAGTCCGTACTAGCGCTGTCTAAAGCCAACAGGCGAACGACAGCTGCTAGGTTTAACGACGCCGAAACACGTCTCTAGCCTAGACCTTCTAAATATGTTTCGTTAAGTTCCAATGCTGCCTTAGGTTAATTGAATAAATTTTACAGTTGATCTTCAATTAAGTTTCAATTTCCAGGCCCTATTGTATGTAGCGTCTCGAAAGACTCCTAAATGCAAAGCTATATGCCACAGTGCAACATTTCGTTCGATGAAAACTAGTTAGAGAAGAGTTGAGAGCTTTTATACAAACGAAATGAACGGAAGACAAACAACAATGTCTCTAATGCAACTAATGCAATTGAAAACTTCTCATTCAAAACACTAATCACTAGCGATATGGAAAAGATCACAATTTGCACTAATTAACAAAAGCAAAAGAGATTTTTTTTTTTTTTGATTTTCAATGTTGAATAGCTAATGTGCACTGAAAACAAAAGGAACAATTTGAGAAACGGTATCCAAGAGAGCGAAACACACAAAATTCACTCAACAATGCAAGCAATCAGATCCCGAAATCGACCAAGGTCTCTCAAAGAAAAGAAGAGACTCAAAAGCTTCCGATGGACCGTGTGATCTAGGTCCAAAGCAAGGCCAAATGAATTTCGAATGAAGGAATGAGCAATCACCCAAAAACGCAACAAAACAATCAAAGACTGCTAAGAGGATGTGGAGAATCAATCAGCAAGTTGACAGGACAATCAAGACACCCAAACTCCCAAGGAGGGCTCGATACACTAAGCCACTAGATGCCCTAGGGCTCAAAACGGAAATCGGTAGATAGAAGCAAACAACCAAAGGACAAGAGGAATTTCCACTCAAACAAGGCTCCAACACACTCACAAAATAAAGAAATCACAAGAAAAGTACCGATCAAATCCGTAGAGCCCAAAAATGCGTAAACTCAAAAACCTCACAAACAGGGGTGGCTCTGCAAGACCAGAAGTGTGAACTGCGACAATGGGCACTGCAGAAGGGCTAGACAAAGGCAACGTGGCGCTGACTGGCGTCGACCGAAGGTTAAAAACCGCGCGGGCCGAGTTTAAATGAACAAAACAAGCTACTCCAAAAGCATACCAATACAAGCTAAGAAAACCAAGAAGCTAAAACAATGAAAGAATCCAACCCAGAAGGTTCATCAAGCAAGGAAAAACGATCAAAGCAAAACAACATAAACGAGACGATGAAAACCGGATGATCCCCAGCGGAGTCGCCAATTTGTTGAGGAGGTAAATCCCCTCCGCGGACAGAGGCGATCCCTACTAGCCCAGCAGGGGTCTAGCAACAAACAAACAATGCTATGACACAAGCTCCTAGTTACGGATGGAAAGACTAGTAATAGAAGCCTACCTGGATTCCAACGCTATAATCTGAAGAAGAAGCGTCCCCGTTCTTCAGCCCCGGCAGATCACAATCCTTCCACGATCTCCGCGGATGAACACCTGCACATGGAAGAAACGAATGTGGATACAAGTATAGAGAAAAGCATAGAAACCAAGATACGTAACTAAACATCTACGTAAAAACATTACTCAATAACATGATGGAAAACGAGGGAACCATAATCATAATCATCATTAAGTAATAAGCGAAGAGAGATTACAACCAAGTTCCGACGTCGCAGCCCTTCCCCGAACGAGCTCCTGTCGTCCACGTTCGCAAAAGCCGCTAAGGAAAGGGAAAACCTCTCCGGAGTCTCTCGACAATGGTCTCCTTACCTGAGTCGGCCTTAAGGGAAAGAGAGGATTCTTTACAGCACAAAGGCTCTTGGGAATATGGAGATACAAAGCTTAGGCACTTCAAGACTAGCTTGCCATGAGATTGAGCAGGATTTTATAGATGGGGAAGGAGGGAGTTGGGATCCCTATTATTATGGGATTGGCCCTATCAACAAGGAAGGTTCCATGGGAGGTGGCAAAACCACTTCCCCTCCATAGAACTCCCGCAACCAAACCTCCCAACTCAAGATAGGCAATGGTTTCTGAGTTTGTTGGAACTCAACTTCCGCCATCTTTATTTAAAAAACAGTCCCTAAATTGGGTGGCGCGACTACTGCTCTATGACAGAGCGCCAGTTGGCGCGACCTCTTTGCAGGATTTTCCCCATTGGCGCGAGTACTGAACTGCCTTCCCGCGCCAATGCAAAAAGGGATGTTTTTCATGATTTTTGCAAGGAGATGTCTCAAGGGAAAATGAAGCTCATGCTTAGAGGAATGCATTGATGATGTTTTCAAGGCATGACAATGTTCACAGGTCACAAAATGGGTCCTCCATTTTGCAGGACGGGGAATGGTAGGGACGGTGACAAATTACTGTGTAACAGATGCCCCCTAAAGTATGAGGCCCGAGAGAGAGAGGGGTGAAATGCTTTACGAGAACATGTTCAACCGAAGGCCCGCCGTTGGAAAACCTGCGCAGAAAGATTCAACTGATATCTCAAGTACATGATGTATATATGGTATGGACGCAACCATCCGAAACAGAGTATGCTATAATCCGGATCCAGGGTATGGGCGCAGCCATCCAACTAAGATCAAACAAATAGACTCAGGTATGGTCGCAGCCATCCAATCAATGAGTCATGTACATAACGATAATAATCCACAATCGCAGCCTGGATTACAACAGACACAATCCAGGGTCTTGCGCTCCATCTCGACCCAACAAAGTACAAGTTCAAGCATGTGAATATGTGAGCTGAAGTCGAACATGCAAGAACATCGTCTGATTACCAACCAATGATGAAAGCCGTTAACAGACGCGAGAGAAACCACCAATAATGACAATGGTCCTCAAGGTACTACAGGTACAATCTACGGTGTGCGAATAAATGAGTTGACGTCGAACACCCGCAGAATCACTCGATCGGAGGTCAATGATGTAAACCTCACGTCGAATGCGACGAACCTGCCATTGAGGCATGCAGGCTCCAAGGTACCATCAGGAGTCTCTAGACCACCTTCCTGGATAACGAGTTGAAGTCGACAGGAAGTGACCTTGATCGAAGGTGGGCCATAATGATTCCCACATCATCGACACGAGACAGAGGAACATGGTGTTTTGTTGTGAGTCAGAATCGTATGAGAAACAGAGGAAGGTTGATATTTGCAGAGGCCAACTTCTCTTGAACACATGAACGACACGACAATGGACTTGGCAGTATTTGACATCAACGGATCAGAGGTCATGGCGACGAGGCAGTGAACAGATGAGAGGTCAAAAGAGACTACCCAAACCCATGGAAGCAAAGTGAAGCAGCGAGATGAGATGTCCCCAACCCGACACGAATGCAGACAAGTGCCATGTTCAAGAGCGACATACTGCCGACGACAATGACGATGGTTCCATTTTTTCCCCACCATTTCTGGCGAGTACCCCAATTATTTTTGATAACAAGCTTGAAGGGGATAGCATATGCTTGTAATATAAGTCCGCCCTTCGGGCGAATCCAACCTAGTGCATTTAACGAGTCCTAGGAAGGAGGAACTCGGAGAACGTCATTTCAACTAGATCCGATGTCATCAGGGTTTAACGAGTCTGACAAAGGAAGAACTCGGCGTCTTTTCATGTTTAGAGAGTTTGAAAAGACAGCGGAAAAGAAAACTCCAAAGGTCCCTTTTCGTAAATAGTTCCCCAGATCCGAAAAGGTAGAAAACAATATCCAGGAAAACCTCCTAGCCGCGATAGGCTAGGGTATTCCTTTTTCGTAATCAATCCATCCCAGCCCGAAAAAGGGTTAAACTTATACTGGGTGAATGTCGATTCGTGTCCATTTTAACGAGATCGAAACGACAAGGGCCTCGGCAATCTTTTCATATTTAGAGAGTCAGAAAAGAGCTGAAAGATGACTCCACAGTGACTTTTTCGTGTATTTACCGAGTCCGAAAAAGTATAAAATACAACTCGTTTCCATCTTTTAAGTCGCAAAACCTGCTGCTGCACATACCAAGCAAGCGTAAAACCCATTTTCGACATAGCATATGAAAATATTTGATAAAAATAACTTTTAAAACTCATTTAACGTCGAAAAAGTTATAAATATGTCTAATTGGTAAAAATAAAATTACTTTTACTATTTACCTTGGTAGAAAACAACAGTGGTCCATTTGGAGCAGAAATTTCCGTCGACGATTGCGACCAATCCAGGCAACCATTCAGCTTCTCGTCTGTCACAGGTAAAAGGCGCTCCCTTGCTCTACATTTTCATTCATTTTTTAATGATTTTCCCTTAAGAATCAGTTCTATGAGGCCACTCTTAAAATTTTAGGGCTGCGCCCATTGGCGCGGGTATCGGGCACGGACCCGCGCCAATGAGCTCTTTTTTATAAAGGGCTCGCGCCACATGGCGCGACTGTTAGCAAAACAGCCGCGCCAGCGGCCGAACCTTAAATTTCGCCCAAAATTTCGATATTTAGACCAAATTTCTTGGAATTTGAAGCTCATCAAAGATCTAACCAGGGGTTTTTGACCATGTGAATGCAGATAATCACTCAAAATGGCAATCGAATGGAAGGAACGAGAGCACGGAGACGAGGATGAACAGGCCATGCAAAGCCAAGATTGCATGAATGCACTTAGAGACTGCAGATTGAAAAAGTTCTTCCTCACGCCATGTTTACGAGCTCAGCCCGAGCTCCTCCAATATCTAATCAGCATCTGGGATGAAAACGAACAGGTATTCAGATTACGAGACCAGGTGTTGGAACTGGAGGTCACTGACATTTATTTCATCACTGGATTGTCCCGCAGAGGTCCAATCCCTGTACTGACTGGAAGCAGACCATCTGGGGAAAAGATGGAAGAAGTAATGGCACGGGTGTGCCGAGGGGCACAAACAGGATCAGGAAGCAAAAAGGTGGACATCCACACTATTCCTGATCTAGCACTGAGGGTAGTTCTCCATACCATTACGCGTGCTGCTGGGTCGCAAGCTCCGCACGAGGCCACGAAGACCCAACTCCTGCTGGCCTCAGAATGCATGGGTCCCTTACTGTTCAACTGGGCAGAAGCAGTAACTATCAATATGAAAAGGCAGCTCACAAGGTGCAAACAGGGAAAACTGAAACAGTTCGGTTATGGTTCCATCTTGGTATCGTTCATTCTGGAACGCTTACCAATCTTCCAGGGCCAAGGGGCCGCAGTGGGGAGTCCGATACCACGAGAGCCAAGAATGGCTCGTTGGGCAGCATTGATGCCCAGATCTGGAGGTGGCCAACAGATGTCCTGGAAGCCAGAGTTTTTTAGGTGGTTACGGCGCCAGCTGATTGTCGTGGAAGACTGGCCCTATTCGGGAACTGACTTTACAGGGGACCCAGACCTCCCATTACCAGAAGGAGATGACTGGGACGAGGAGCTGGGTAAGACCTCATATTTTTGATTTTATGTTTTTTTTTTTTTTTTTTGTAAATACACATTCGTCTTAACACAATTATATATGCGTGCAGATGTGGGACCTGAAAGACCAGCCGGGATGTCTCCAATCTCCCGGAGAACCCAACTCGCCCCTGAGATTCAGGGGGAAGGCACCGGAGGAGATGAACTGATCCAGAACCTCGAGGGAATCGCCCACGGGATTCCAGACTATGCCCGGCTAGCTGACATACCGATGGCATACCAGCGCCATACGGTGGGAGTCCCGAATCGGATCCACCGAATCCTGAGGCGTCTAGTGCGTGCAGTCACGTGCTATCATGAGCACCATGCGGATTAGTCCTTAGGATTTATACCACACCTATTTTTGAGAGACATAGCGTCTCCGGATGTACTAAGACGACTATGTATATTTTTGAGTTTTATGTGACACACTCTATGTAAACATTTCGATATCTATATATATACATATCTATTTCTGGATGAGTCTTTCTTTACATGTGATGATGATTTATAAATTGCGCAAATGTCTGTCTAATACCAAATTCGCTACTGCATCTGTTAATGTATTCAAATGCCTGGGTATATGATGATATGTAATGTAGTCAAAATTCCTTTCCAGTAATCGAATACGCAAATACAGACGTAAGATGGACGGGTTCCTTACCGAATAGTGTCCGTTCAGCTGTAACACCACAAGTTGTGAATCTAGGTACACGAGCAATTCACGGATACCAAGGTTTACTGCCTCGGTTAATAATTCCAACACGGCACTATATTCCGCGATATTGTTCGTGGTACGCCCTAAACACACACCTTGCAGGTCAATCAACTCACCAGCAGGATCGTAGATTACCCAGGCTGCGGAAGACAGATTCCTGGTACTGCGGGAGGCACCATCCGCGAAACCAACAAATGGATGAATAGACATCTGCACAACCAGGAAGACCGGATCAGCAGAAAGATGTTTACAAAGCACACCACACCATGCACACAAATGACAATCACACACCTATGTACACACACCACACCAAGAAATCATTTCAGGCATAGTACTTTTTAAGGTACAGCCCATTCCTGGGCTGCGCCAGCAGAACTCCTTCGTAGTCTATAAGCTCGTAGGCCCCATTTTTCAAAACGCGCTTTACTATATAAGGCCCGTGCCACATCGGCTGGAGCTTACCGGCTCCAAGCTTATCATGTGCCTGATCGTACAAGAGGACGAGGTCTCCTTCGATGAAAGAACGGGGAGAAACAGATTGATCAAAATGAGTTTTGACCCTCTTCTTTTGTGCTTCGATGATCAAAGCAGCTAGACGACGGGTTTCATCTAACCGTTCGAGATACAGAAGACGTTCTTCCTCAGGAGAAGTATCCGGTAAGAGCTCCACAGCTAATTTAAGCGAAGGAATTTCACATTCAACCGGCAGAGTAGCTTCCAGACCGTACACCAATTGGAATGGTGTGACTCCGGTTGCACTCTTAGCAGATGTTCGGTATGTCCAGAGAGCTAAGAACAGTTGGAGAGGCCAATTTGATTTATGAATCCCAACTGTTCGCTGAAGCATAGTGACCAAAACCTTGTTCACCGCTTCAACCTGACCGTTCGCTTGAGGGTAGTATGGTGTTGAGCTGTCGTGACGCAGGCCCAACGTTGAAGTCAGCTCCGCCATCATGTAATCGCGGAAATGAGTACTGTGATCAGTGACGATGGCTTGAGGAACCCCGAACCGTGCAATAACGTGGTTGAATATAAATGAAGCAGCCGTTTTCCCGTCAGCAGCTAGTGTAGGCATCGCCTCGGCCCACTTAGTGAAGTAGTCGACGACGACAATGATATACGCATGCCCCCCGGCCGAGTGAGGGTTACACGTCATAAAATCCATGCCCCATTTCGCAAAAGGGCCGACGGTAATAACGGGATGCAATGGCAACGGCGGCGCGCGCATCTTGCGTTGAAAAATCTGGCATGGATGACATTTACGGACTGCAGTGATACAATCCTTAAATATGGAAGGCCAGAAATAACCTGCCCGCAGAATCTTCTGGGCAGTAGCATACCCGGACATATGCCCGCCACAGGTGCCACTGTGGCAGTCATTCAGGACCTTTTCAGCTTCCTCCAAGGTAAGGCATCGTCGGAGCACCGAATCTACTCCAATGCGATATAAGGTATCTCCTACTATACGGTAGGGTTGGGACTGGTGCCGAATCCGACGGCGGGCAGCTTTATCCAACTCAGACCGAAATGTCGCGGTCTGAAGATACACTATAATGTCACCGTACCAAGGATCACGAGTATCGATAAGAAACAGCGTTTCGTCCGGTATATGATCTTCTGAGTGCGAGGGAACAGAGTCCGTAGGGAGAGAACATATCAGATCCGCGAAGACCAGTGATTTAGTTGACTTGGAAGTGGTGAACTCCAAGTCAAACTCCTGCAGGATGACGATCCATTTGGAGTACTTGCCCCCCAGTAATTGTCTAGAAAGAATATACGTCATAGGGTTGCAGTCTGAAACCACTGTTATCGTGCGCAAAAGGATGTAATGGCGAAAGCGTTGTACGGCGTGTACGGCTGCTAAGGCCAACTTCTCGACATGTGCATAACGCGTTTCCGGGTCGAGAAGGTTCCGAGACAGGTAATAAACAACATGTTCATCATCGTTCTCGTCATCCTGCACCAAGACCATGGCGATAGTGCTAAATGCGGCAGCTAGATACAAAGTAAAGTCGCGGTGGTAGTCTGGAGGACGAAGCAATGGAGCATTGACTAGCAATGTCTTCAGCTTCTCAAAGGATTCCTGAGCAATTTCGTCCCAGTGAAAGGGAACATTCTGCTTTAACAAACGAGTGAATCCTTTGGCCACCTCGGCATAATTCGGGATCAAGCGCCTAAGAAAATTCGCCTTCCCTTGCAGACTCTGTAACTGATACAGGGAGGAGGGTGATGGGAGATTTACGATGGCCTCAACCTTTAGAGGGTCAAGGCGAATTCCGTCTTTCGAGACTATAAAGCCTAAAAGACGGCCATAATCAACGCAGAAGACGCACTTATGAGGATTGAGCCTGATATTGTAGCGTCTGCAACGAAGAAATATCTGGCGAAGATGCTCAGGATGGTCCTCTCGCTTACCCGAATGGGCTGGCAAGTCGTCCAGATAAGGCTGGACAATATGGCGAATGTCATGAAAAGCGTAGGACATCGCACGCTGAAACGTGGCGCCAGCGTTCTTTAAGCCGAACGGGAGTTTTTTGTATGCGAAAGTGCCCCACGGACAGATAAATGTGGTCTTATGTTGATCCTCAGGTGCGATATTGATCTGGTTGTAACCTGAGAAACCATCCATTAAGGAATAGATCTCACTCCCAGCACAATCGTCGATGATATGGTCGATAAACGGAGTGGGATAATTATCCTTAGGACAGGCGCGATTGATATCGCGATAATCCACACAAACTCGAATTGTACCCTGCTTCTTATCGACAGGGACGATATTGGACACCCATTCTGTAAGGGGGATAGGATAAATAAAACCCGCGTTCAGAAGTTTTTCAACTTCTGCCTTGATAGCGGAGGCTTTCCGAGGATGCATGGGACGTAAGCGTTGGTGCACGGGTTTCGCACCTGGATAGGTTGGAATCTCGTGCACGACAATACTAGGATCAATTCCCGGCATTTCATCGTAGGACCATGCGAAAACATCTCTGAATTCTTTGAAAAGCTCAGTATAGACTTGAATCTCCTCGGGAGAACAAGTCACACCCACATGAATGTTCTCAACAATCCCCGGTTTAACAGAGATGTTGATCGGAACAGTTTGAGTAATGTTACTCAGATTACCCTCCGAAAAGACCTCGTGCATCAAGATCGGTGTTTGAAGAGGAGGGGAAGGAACCTGAGTAGCATAGCGCTCCAGACAATCAGTCATTGCCCCCAAGCTGGGCATAAACGAGGAGCGATGATGTCCATCGCCCCAGGGAAGCTCCTCAAGAGACATGGTTTCAATGATAGCCTCATATGAAGGAAAAGTCTCTCTGAGAGGATCAGGTGAATCAGCCTGACCAAGCCAGGGGGATTGCGAGTAGACGTCGAGAGCCATGCTCATCGGAGCATGCTGAGGAGGTGGAGGGTCCGATGCGGCAACAATCTCACAGTATCTGATCTCTACTGGCGTTAAAGGCATGGATTCTCCAAACTCATATACCTGCTCAGGTGTAGGAATGAGCCAGGGGTCATCAGTCCTGGACAGCATGTTAACTTGAGCGGTATTCGGTGGCGGCGCAGGGAAAATACCCATGAGGACCGGGTCTTTGAAGAGACCAGGTCCTATGCTGTCTGGGGGATTCGGAATTTGATCCACATACGGCACGTTGTTCTCAGAGCTAGAGGTAAAAAATGACAACTGATCTACCGTGACAATCTTGCCCTCGTGAGGGAACTTAATGAATCGAAAGACGGTAGACGGCACGCAGAGCATGGCATGGGTCCAGCTGCGGCCAAGAAGTATGTTGTAGTTGAGTTTAGTGTCAACCACTTCTACTTCCACGTTGACAGTTTTTCCCTGTAATGTGATCACAAGACTCTCGAGAACTCCCAGGGGTTTAGATTCCCGACCATCAAATGCCTCGAGGGCATTGGGAGATGACGACAAGGCTGGAGAGCCGATGCCCTTCCAGCAAGAGGAGGACATAACGCAGGTAGATGCACCATCATCTACGACGGCCCTATGAATGTTCAGACCGTTAATCCCGACTTGAATGACCAAGGCAATTTGATGTGGAAGCCGGGGAGTAAAATTCTCCAGATCGAAGGTGAGAAGGCTCGAGTCGGCGAGATCGATACCACCGATTGCAGACAGTAAAGCCTTCCGTTGTGAAGGACAACTTTGAAGAACCTCAAGTGCGGACATAGCACATGGCGCCTGTGCCAGATCCTCAACAATACTGTAATGTTGAGCGGCACGAGCGTTTGGATTATAAGAGGATCTCCGAAGAACACCCTTAGGAGGTGGCTTCACAACGGGTTCGAGAGTCGGCTTCTCGATTTCCAATGGGCCGGAGGCAGGTGGGGGAGGCGGTCCATCCGCAACTACCTTCCCGGGTGCCTGCCGCAGTTCATTGTAATCCTTCGACCGCGTAGCGATAGTGATAGGTGCATTAGTCTTCATCATGAAAACCTGAGACCCAAACGGTGCAGATGGTGACGCCTGTTCAACCATCTGGGTCTGCTGAGATGGAAATGGCTCTTTTAAAATAGCCGGAGTCCCTTTAGAGCCTTTAAGAAGTTGACTAACCTCGGACCGTCGTGGACAATCCTTAGTGTAATGGTCACCTTCACAGATGAGGCAAGGGAATTTCGACTTACGTTGGGAGCCATCCTCAGTTCGAGATTTAGATTCCGGTTTTGGGGCATCAGATTTTGATTTTCCTTTGCCCTTCTTCTTCCCCTTGGAGGATTTGTCCGCAGGATTGGCCTGGACGGCATTCACCTCCGCGGTTTTACCAGAATCGGATGAGGCGGGATTGGCAGAGGTATTGTTGGAAGAATTAGCCTTCTGCTTCCCGTTCGAAGACTTCTTCGAATTTTGAGAAACGGAACCAATGACACCATCCACCGTAGGGGTAGGTAGAGCCTTAGTGGTTCCGGGCCGTGGAGCATCAGTCAAGATGTCATAAAGCGTGCCAGATTGCGAATAGACAAGATCCAGGTACTAGGCACACGCGATAGCTTGTTCCTCCGTCACACACGCTCCCATCGCGATATCCTGAGCGATTTTATTCACAAAGGAGGTGGTGAACCAGTGAGTCAAAATATGATCAGGTATGTGAAACTTGATTAGTCGACGATGGCGCCGCCACTCATGGATGTGATCCGAAATGTGAGTGGCCGTGTCCTGCTTCAGAGAGGTCAGGAGGTGCGTCCCGGCCTCATACCGGATCGGTAACTGGAAATGCGTGAGGAAAGCCATGGCTAATGAGTTGAAATCTTGAAAAATACCACGGGATAGTTCTATGTACCATTTAGCAGCAGCTCCTGTTAACGTACGCTGGAAAAGACGCAAACGAATCGAATCGTCGACCCAAGAGTTAGACGAACACCAGATGTGATACGTCATCACATGCGCCTGAGGGTCTTCGCCAGCTTTGCCCTCAAACTTGGGACAATCTCCTGGTATCTTGGTGGGAACTGGAGGCCAATATGGATTATGTGAAATCGGATCATTGGTCAACTTTGAAACGTACGGCAGTTCCAAGGTAGCCAGGAACGGAAATGGAGGGTTAACTGCCATGCCAGTCCCAGGATAAGGTCCGGTACCCATGCTCCACAATGGTTGTGAATATCCCTGCCCCCACGAGTTCTGTCCCGCAGGATTCTGACCGTAGGGGGCATAATTCGTATAGCCAGACTGATTTGGATTCTGGTAACCATAGTGCGAGGCTTGATAACCAGGGTTCGGGCCCTGATTGATCTGAAAATGGAATGTACTTGTTTAAGGGTGCAAGGTATCCATTTTCATTTAAGATAAAGAGTGCAAATACTCATAATTTCAAATTGAGCCATAACTCCAAGTGACCTCTTGCTAATGTGAGAATAAACTATTTCCCATACAGAGATGGACTGTAGGGGCATTCACTGGACATGTCACCTCTAAAGAGAGGATGAGTTCCAGAGGCTACCTGGCCCTCTACAGACTCTGTCTAAGGAAATAATATATAAGAACAAATAACAAGAACAATGAAAGTCTTTTGTTTTTTAATTCAAAGTGTTCATTGATCTGTTTTAAATGTGAATAAGCAAGAGCATATGTTCTGCAATTTGTGTGAAGAGGTTTGAAGTTAAAACAACAAGTTTTGCTTCCTGTATAAACTTGTTTTAGAAAAGCATGCTCATGAAATTTTACTATTTATACTATCAAAATCTGGAAATAAACAACCATAATACACACATGAACAGCAGATATTTGTTAAAGTGGTTCACCCCTCTCTTGGGCTACCTCCGCTGCTCCAAAAGCCTCTAATTAGGCTCAGTGCTCTTTTGATTAAATGGTGCAAATGAGATTACATCTGTATAAACTCCTCTAATGAGAAAATAGACTGCTAAAACAGACTCAGAAGGTCCAAAATAGTAGAAATAGACTACAAATTCACCTCCATTGGAGGAAGGTAGCCCAATGCAGCAATCTTTCCCCTTAGCTCTGATGGAGTCACTGTCAAAAGCGCTGTAAAATTCGCAGATAGAATGCCCTGATGGCTCTGCAGACCCCTCCAACAGCTCCAGAATGCTCTCTACACCCAAAATAAATAAAAAATTCGTCTCGAAAGGCCTCTCCTATCAAAAGTTATGGCCTCTTTAGTAAACTGCCTGTTTCACCAACAAAACCTCCACTAAATGTGGAGCAACTGCAGATAGGGGCGCTAAAATAGCAACAAGCGCCAAAATAGGCGGAACCGCCGAACGGATATCTGTTGGCAATAAATGTTGTTACCCGCGTTCATATGCAATGGCGGTTATATAAACGGTTATTAAACGTTTAATTGAATACAAAACGTTTATTATTAAAACAAACCGTTTTATATTAAAAACCCACTTATAAAACTCGGAAACAACAGGCTTCTGTGGTTCAACAGAAGGCTGAGAAGCTTCTGAATAATCGTCCGTGTGAGGACTACCAGTAGACGAAACCGAAGGTTCCGCCACTGTGGCAAGAAACTAGAAGAAATGAGCAAACACACACACGGGCTGAAAACGAGTTAAGACACACGATCAAACAGTCAACAAGCAATGTCTAAACAGGTGTGTAATCGTGGGCGATTAATTTTACCACATTGGAAAGTAAGAAATTCTACCGTTTCATATTTTAAGAGTCGAGAAACGATAAAAGATGACTCTATCTCTTTCAGAGTTGACACAAGCGTGAAAGGACAAGCGCTTGACGGTCTTTTCAAGTTTAGGGAGTCAGAAAAGACCAAATGACTGCTCAGGAAAAACTAGGCACAAAGGGTGCACCAAATATCCGTGAACTGCAATATACACCTTGGTTTCAATAATGAAACAGAAATCGACCAAGGACTTTCCGTACGTGCAGGTAGTCTCCCCGAATGCTGTGTTCGGTGTATCACGGGTATAGGGCGGCAGACTCGGCTTCCTGTGGATAAAGGATTGAAAACCTAGAGGGGTATGCCTTTATATACGCAATGGTACGGGGAGCGCAAGTCCGTACTAGCGCTGTCTAAAGCCAACAGGCGCACGAAAGCTGCTAGGTTTAACGACGTCGGAACACGTCTCTAGCCTAGACTTTCTAAATATGTTTCGTTAAGTTCCAATGTTGCCTTAGGTTAATTGAAATAAATTTTACAGTTGATCTTCAATTAAGTTTCAATTTCCAGGCCCTATCGTATGTAGTGTCTCGAAAGACTCCTAAATGCAAAGCTATATGCCACAGTGCAACATTTCGTTCGATGAAAACTAATTAGAGAAGAGTTGAGAGCTTATACACAAACGAAATGAACGGAAGACAAACAATGAGATCTCTAATGCAACTAATGCAATTGAAAAATTTTCATTCAAAACACTAATCACTAGCGATATGGAAAAGATCACAATTTGCACTAATTAACAAAAGCAAAAGAGATTTAAAAAAATAAAAAATAAAAAAAATTCAATGTTTAAGAGCTAATATGCACTAAATAAACTTGAAAACAAACGGAACAACTTGAGAAACGATTTCCAAGAGAGCGAAACAAACAGATTTCACTCAACAACACAAGCAATCAGATCCTCAAATCGACCTAAGTCCCTCAAAACGAAGAAAAGACTCAAAAGCTTCCAATGGACCGTGTGATCTAGGTCCAAGGCAAGACCAAACGAATTTCGAATGAAGGAATGAACAATCACCCAAAAATCGCAACAAAACAATCAACGACTACTAAGAGGATGTGGAGAATCAATCAGCAAGTTGACAGGACAATCAAGACACCAAAACTCCCAAGGAGGGCTCGATACACCAAGCCACTAGATGCCCTAAGGCTCAAAACGTGAAATCGATAGATAAAAGCAAACAACCAAAGGACAGAGGTGAATTCCCATCCAAACAAGACTCCAACACACTCAGGCAGTCGGAAAATCAAGAAGAAAAACACTAATCAAATCCAGAGAGCTCAAAAATGAAGAAACTCAAAAAACTCACAGGGGTGGCGCGACTGTAAGTGTGAAAAATGGCGCCAGAAAGCAATTGGCGCGGGCTAGACAAAGGCAACGTGCGCCAATTGGCGCGACTGTCGGGTTAAAAACCGCGCCAGTCGAGTTTCTCAGCAAAAAAGAAAAACAAGCTACTCCAGAAACAGACCAATGCAAGCTAAGCAAGCCAAGAATCAAAATAGTGAAAGAATCCAACCCAGAAGGTTCATCAAGCAAGGGAAAGCATAAAACAATCAAAGCGAGATAACATAAACGAGACAATGAAAACCGGACATTCCCCAGTGGAGTCGCCAATTTGTTGAGGAGGTAAATCCCCTCTGCGGACAGAGGTGATCCCTACTAGCCCAGCAGGGGTCTAGCAACAATCAAACAATGTTATGACGCAAGCTCCTAGTTACGAATGGAAGGACTAGGAATAGAAGCCTACCTGGATTCCAACGCTATGATCCGAAGAAGAAGCGTCCCCGTTCCTCAGCTTCGGCAGATCACAATCCCTCCACGATCTCCGCGGATGAACACCTGCACATGGAAGAAATGAACAGATACAAGCATAAAATCCAATAAACGTAACTAAACATCAGTCAGAAAGGATGTTACTCGCATTAACATGATGGAAAACGGAGTGGAACCATAATCATAATCATCTATTAAATAATAAACGAAGAAAGATTACAACCAAGTTCTGACGTCGCAGTCTCCTTCGGACGGGTCTCCGGTCGTCCACGTCTCGCAAAGCTCGCCAAGGAAAGGGAAAACCTCTCCGGAGTCTCGTGACAATGGTCTCCTTACTTGAGTTGGCCTTAAGGGAAAGAGAGGATTCTTTACAGCACAAAGGCACTTGGGAATATGGAGATACAAAGCTTAGGCACTTCAGGACTAGCTTGCCATGGATTTGAGCAGGCTTTTATAGATGGGGAAGGAGGGAGTTGGGATCCCTATTATTATGGGATTGGCCCTATCAACAAGGAAGGTTCCATGGGAGGTGGCAAAACCACTTCCCTTCCATAGAAATCCCGCAGCCAAACCTCCCAACTCAAGATAGGCAATGGTTCCTGAGTTTTGTTGGAACTCAACTTCCGCCATCTTTATTTAAAAAACAGTCCCTAAATTGGGTGGCGCGACTACTGCTCTATGACAGAGCGCCAGTTGGCGCGACCTCTTTGCAGGATTTCCCCCATTGGCGCGAGTACTGAACTGCCTGCCCGCGCCAATGCAAAAAGGGATGTTTTTCATGATTTTGCAAGGAGATGTCTCAAGGGAAAATAAAGCTCATGCTTAGAGGAATGCATTGATGATGTTTTCAAGGCATGACAATGTTCACAGGTCACGAAATGGGTCCTCCATTGTGCGGGACGGGGAATGGTAGGGACGGTGACAAATTACTGTTTAACAACCTTCGAATGGAGATCAAGCCAAAGTATCTCTTAATGATGAGGTATTCTCCAATGATGAGGAGAAGGAAGAGGGAGAGATGGAAAGAGCCTCCAGTGCTGTGACAATAGGAGGAGATCTACTTCTATTTTTAGATGTAGATGAAGCAATTTCTTCAACTAGAGGAGCTCTTGTATCTTTGCAAGAAGTTCCAAAGGATCTTACATATGAAGATCAGGAGCAACATGTTTCTATGTTGATAGAAAATGAGGCAAAACAATGGAGGAAGTGTGTTCCAACATTGAATACAGTCTTGGGGACACACACTATGATAGATCATTCCCTTGCGATCAAAACTCTTGACACCAATATGACCTTGGGTGTGCATGAGTTGATTACATTGGAGAAAGACACCTTAGACCGTGAGATCTTGCAGAAGGTGGGAGAATATGAGAAGGAGGGCCAACATCAAGTGATTGGGAACATACACACCTATCCTTTTTAGGAGGTTTATGCATGGAAGCAGGAGGATGATTTGCGTAGTGAGGGCAGGGAAAAATCAGTCCACTCACATATCCAACTTGCTCTAGGCATTGATGTTTCATTACATGGAGGCATTCCACGAGGGAGACCCCCTGATTGGAAGATGATCAAAGAGTTCTCTCAACATAGTGCAGAATTGATATATTTGGCTAAGGAAGGAGCCTTGAGAGGACCTAGAAAAATGCAGAGAACCTTTGATGGGTTCAAAGGAGGGGTGAGAAATTTTCTGACATGGACATTGTCATCTCCCACTCTGCTATTTGCACTGAACTATGATGATTTAGAAATCTATGATTGCATGAGCATGGTTTCAAAGGGCTACTCCATATCTTTGGAGCAGCAAATGATACTTCCACACATAAGGAATATTTCTGAATATGGCAACAAGTTGTTGACACTCTTGTATGCATGGGCCAAACTGTGGAAGTTTTGGATGGGCCATACCTTCCAAGAGGAGGATAACCTACAATTACTTCAATATTGTCTTGAGAAAGATCAGCTGCAAGGGAGGCAACAAAAGTGGGGTAACATTACCCCAACATGTGGCTTTTTCATTGAGCATGTCAAAGAGGGGAGCTATGATATGACAGGTGCTTCATTTTAGAATTTAACAACACTATCATTGTTTGGAAGCCTAGATCCATATTGGGAGTCCTAACTATTGGTGGAATGTCCAAGAACCTATTCACATGTAAGGTTCTTGATGGGAAAGTGATATATTGGAGATATAGAGTGGTTGATGGAGTCATTTATTTCCATGATCATATCTACTTGACTAAAGACTCCAAGCTCAAGAAGGAGATTCTACATGCAGCATATGAGGCACTCTTTTCAGAACATGTAGGTTCTGTTGGGGTTCCTATGTTTTGGCCATTGACAAAAACCAAAAGATAAGACAACATCAAACCACTTTGGGATTTCAAGGATCTAGCCCTCCTGAATCCAGAGAGGGATATCTCTATGAATGAGTTTAAAGATATGATATTTAAAGCCTGAAATGTGATATTAGGCTAGTTATGAAGAGCATGGGTTTGTTTTTTTTGTTTTGGTTGGGCAAAGACATGATGAAGGTGAAGGCAATTCACGATAAAGGGTGAAGATGTATGAAAATGAAGGAATGATTCGGTTGATAGAAAGGGAAAAAAACAGCTTAACCCATTGGGCTATGGAGTCATAGGATGATTTTAATTGGACAGCAAGTTTCAAGAAGGATCCATGGGGCAAGTCAATTATGTCAAAGGATCTCTTAAGTTGATTCTATGGAATGAAACAGATAGGAAATGGAGAACACAAATGAAGAACAGTGAACAACCTCAGATCAAGTAAGTGATTTAAAACTATCTTTCTTTGGCATGTACTTAGAGAAACAAAACATAAAATTATTCTGAGATCAGGTAAGTGCTTTTAAACTACCCTGCATTGAAGTACTTTCAGTTAAAAACATTTTTAAAACAATTAGAATAGCTTAAGATCAGTTGATTGCTTCGAAACCAACCTGCTTTCAGCATATTCTAAAGGAAAACATAGATAATCATCACAAAGAGCAATCTAGATCAGGAAATTGCTTTGAAACCAACCTTCTTTAATATAATCTTTCAAGAGAACTTTCAAATGAAGAAAACATAGAAAATAAAGCTTTCAGTAAGATGAGGGTACTGTTAAGAGTAAGTCCTAGCTCTATGTTTGATGTTCCTTATCAGAGAAAGTGAATAGAGTGAAAACATTAAAGAAAATAACAATTGACAGTGAGGAACACGTCACCATTAACAAAAATCAGGATCCCATGAATTAGAAGCTTGTATTTGATGTTCGAACCAGTTACAATTAGCAAGCCCGGTGGGTCTCTACAACTTCAAACTTCTCATATCAACTTATGTATCTTCAAATTGCACACAGGGCATCAGTAACTTCAGAGAACTATTACATATAGTCAGATGTCCAGAGACCAACATTTTCTCATCTTCTACAGAAGTATTTATAGAAGAATGAGGGGGTGGGAGGATTTCCTAGGGGTCAAGCATCATTAATTATGTAACTAGTGCAATTCCTGGCCTTTGGGAACCAGGCAAGGCATAATCCAAGAATGTAATCATTTCTAATTCTCCTTCATAACTCTGTTTCTGCCTTTCAAGGTCTAATGGTCAAAAAGGATCCGCTTCTAGGCTATTCTTAATCTTTAAAAATAGTTTTTCCAACAATTTAGGGATAAGATCTTTGATTTGCATTAATTGTTCAGTTGTATTTAGGAAACACCTCTTGTTCTGGTAGTGACTAAAACTTCTTTGATTCTTTTGAGGCTGCAAGTGTCTTTAGGAACTAGAGAGGGTTCAATTGGCCTCTGCTTATGGCAGTGGAGGCTTTCTCGGCTTGACAGATGTCTTTTTATTTCCCTAAAACACCTTTAATTTACTTGAGATATGTTTTTTAGGTCTTCAATCTCCTGTTTCTGGTGTGTTCTGTCTTCGAAACTGATACTCTTTGATTGGTGCTTAATTTAATGTGTTTTGCTGGTATGCAGGGCTACGCAAGGGTGATATGGCATCAATGCCTTATGAAATACTGATGAAACGTGAATTTTAAACCCTGTGAATGATTTTCTCTAGTGAATCGAAGGCAGGAGGATCGTCAACCTCTGCCTTTGAATTTTCTTCAGATATAGCAGAAAAAACCTTTAAACCCTGCAAAATATGAAAAATATTTATAAAATCTTGCATGTATAGGTTTACTGCTTTAGAAGGCACGTAGAGTGAGCGTGGTTGTTGGATGGCCTCATCCAATGTCGAAATTTATTGGAAGGGGTCAAAGGGAAATGGAGGAGGAATTAAATCGGAACCGTCGATTGCGCAGAGATCGACGGTCGAGAGCGGAGGCGAAAAGTCAAAGTAGATAAGTCTTTTTTGGAAAAATGGAGAAAATGGATTAAAAAACCTTTGTTTTGGCGAAAATGGTTAAAAACAATGTGTGGGTTTCGGGATGATCGTGGGTCGTCAGATGAGACCGGCTCACAAGATCAACAGTGGAGATCATATGTCAAAAACCTTATAAAACACACTCAGACTTCAAACCTTTTAAATAATACCATGCTGAATAATTTTCCTGGGTATGCATTTGCTGACTATGCGAGGAACCAATAGAAACCTGTTCCAATCTGATGATGCCGTGTGGATGTTGATGTGGCGCTGGAGACGGGGGCGACAGAGTATGGGCCATCGATCTGCAGATCAGATCGACAGTGGAAATTCTTTTACAACTGCACTGTAGCTATGGTTAACTGTCGGGCTTCTTCCAAGCGCGATCACCGTCCAATGAGCGGCCTCAGATCATATGACGCACATCAATATCACGCCGGGTCCACAGTCGAACTTTAACATGCGATGAGCAGCGGTTTTCCAATAGTGCTCAAGGCCACGTGTCGGTCGCTGAATGGAATCGCTGCCAAACGAAAAAAACCGCCGCCCTCGCAAAATCGGTGTGATGAATCCCGCCTGGTTTTTATTTTTAATAAAATGACAAAACACATTAAAAACCCGAAAAATCATTTATAACAAAGGTTTAAACTTTGGGGCGAAAAAATATTTGCAATACGGTTCGGTGCCCGTCTGCGGGGCCGTGGGTTTATGGAAGATAATATGGCCAGGGGCTTATGCACAGGGCTAATCGGCGTCAAGAAATATGATAAGCGCTTGGATGGATAGCACTTGGTTCCAACACCAAGGCGTATGTAGTGGAAATGGTTAACGACCTAGCCCAAGGGGGCTTGAATCCAAAATATAAAAAATGTGATTTTTATGAAGTTTTCAATTCTTTTCAACGGTTTTGAGAGTTTTGATATAGTTTAAAAAAGGAGTTTTAAACTATGCAAGGTGTTTTTTTATGAAGGATGAAATGAAACAAAGGAAAGATAGAGGAATTTTATGAAGAAAGAGGAAGCAAAATGAAGGTTAGTTCTAAGATGGAGGGAAAAGGAAAATGGATTTTTTGCAGTAGTCTTTCTCTTTGAAATCAGCAGAATTTTCTGAGCTTTGAAATGGGAACAGTAATGAACAATTTGAAATAGAGGAGATGATGTCTTCAAGAGGCTTCAACAGATAAAATTGTGCATAAAAATTATCTCTTGAAGGCTCCAACAATGTTTTGGCCACCTTTTGATAGAACAAATTTTATAGGTGGCCAACAGTGGCTCCGCTTGGGGATGGTGCCTTCCTGAAAGCATCAAGAATTTTAGACTTGCATCCTCTGGGAGGCTGATCACTGCTTTATCCATTGGGCTGCATTCATTTCTTGGATGATTTGCCTTTGCTTTGAAAACATGTTAGCAGCTTTTGAAAAAACAATGGATCTTTATCAACAAACTTTCTACCTACCCAATCCTACTGATCTAACATTTTTTCTTCATTTAGAGTGCACTTGGATTGGAAAACTTTGTTACAACATTTATTCTTTTGAAAATAGGAAATCTAATCTATTTATACTCCTTATTTCTCCATGGACTCAGATTAAGTAGTTGAGCCCATATAATTCTCTACCTAATCTACCATCTATTGGGATTAAACTGGGCCAACAGATTTTATTCTCTAAATTCTACAACAGAAATTTAAATACAGTCAAGTCAGGATTAAACAGTCTAACTTGATGCTGGTCTATGGCATAAGAACAAGCTTCACATAGACATTTATTTTGCAGAAAATTTAAAACAAAAATGGAAGGCTTAAGATCTAACAGTTCAAGTACTTCCTTCATCTTTTTACAACTCTGTTTTTCCTTTTATTTGAGTTGTCTTTCCTTTGTCAACTGGTTCAAATTTTGAGCAGATTAGAACAATTTATTGACCTCCTTTATTGACTTGAGGAATAAAAATATTTGAGTCATTTCTCATGAAAACTTAGGTTCAGATTTTGAGCATGTTTGAACCCTTCATTTCTAACCTAATCTATCTACTAATAAGCCAAGATTAAACAGTTTGGAAAATCGAATTCACTATCCTATCAGCAATAAATTTAAAACTAATTAGTCAAGATTAGGTTGTTTGACTAATTAGAAGTGTGTTTTTCAGGAGTGGCATTTGAGCTTGCACACTTTCAGATTTGTTTCTCTTTTTTGGTATGGGGCTATACCTTTCTTGTTTTTACAATCTACCCTCTTTTCTATATTTTATTGTTTTTGTATTTTTTCTTTATAAAACTAAACAAATCAATGGTATTTACAATGGAAATGAAAGCTTTTAAAATTTAACTCAACAGTAGTAATGCTTGAGCATCCTGCCATTGATAGGACCCCCAAACAGATCTGTGCCATCTAACTCTTGCAGAAAAAAGGCGTTTGGACCAATGGTGGACTGAATAATGTAAGGACCTTGCCACAAACTGTCAAATTTACCATGTTTACCCTTATCTTCTCTTTTGGAGTCCCACTTGAGTACCTTGTATCCAATGTTGAAGTCACAAGCTTTTGTTCTCTTGTTAAACAACTTCTTTATATTCTCTTGCACCTTTTGAGCTCTATTGTAGACTTCTTCCCTTGTCTGCTGGAGATGTATAGTCTGATTGATCCTCCTTACCATATTGTCTTCTTTTGACTGTATTTCTTGGATCAGTTTTATCACTGGTACACCCAGGCTGGTAGGAAACACTGCATCTAATCCATAAACAAGCTGGTAAGGGGACGTTCCAATGGACTTCTTTGTGGTCAATCTGTCTGCCCACAAAGCATGCACCAACTTGTTATTCCATGATTTTTTATTTTATTCAAGTAACTTCTTGATGATGGTCACCAAAATTTTATTTGATGATTATGCTAGCCCATTACCTTGAGGGTAGTAAGTAGTAGAATGACCAAGTGTAATCTGATACCTGTGACAAAAATCAACCGTCTTTCTGGAACCAAAAGCAGCAGCATTATCAGTAATAATATTCCTAGGACAGCCAAATCTAGACAGGATATGATCTTCAAGAAATTTTATAATGACAAAATCTATGGCATTCCTAGAAGGTATGGCCTCTATCCATTTGGTGAAGTAGTTAGTGGCTGTGAGAATCCATTTGTGTTGGGTATATGAAGCAGGATGGATTTCTCCTATGAAATCTAGGTCCCATTGTTGAAAAGGAGCTTCAAAAGTGATAGGTTGTAATGGTAAAGGGAGGAGTTTTCTTTTGCCTTAAAAAATTTGGCATTTGTGACAGGCAACTATCATTTTATGGACATCTTGAAAGAGGGTGGGCCAGTAATAGCCAGCTCTAAGGATTTTATTGGCTGTGGTTTTCTAGTAGAGATGACCTCCACATTCTCCTTCACGGAATTCATGCTTGATTCTCTCTGCATCAACTTCAGGCAAACATGTAAGAAATAAACCATTAGTATTTTTCCAATATAAACCTTCATTTAAAATGCAGTAGTTCCTAGCTTTCAACTTTAAAAACCTTGCCTTTGTTTTTGGTAAATGAGGAGGAGCATTAAGATTTGTAAGCACATACAAGATGTCAATGTACCAAGGTGAGCTTTGAAACCGCTCTTCGATAGTGGGAGCAGGTAATTCTTCCTATTCATCCAAGGAATCTACCATGTTAATGTCAAGGGCTTGTAGATTAGATTCAACCATTAATTGAGCTAAGCCTTGACCTTTAATGAGTTTTGTGGGTTTTATTTCCAAGTCATACTCTAATATTGTAGCAATCCATTTGCCCCTTTTTCCATCTGGGTCTTGTGACAAGATGTCTTTTACCACTATATTAGGCACATAGGAAATGATGTGGGAATGTAGAATATACACCCTGAAGTCCTTTAAGGCCATTACCAAAGCATAGGCCTGTTTTTCCATTATGTTATATTTCAAGGGTGCATCCCTTAAAGCCTTGCTGAAAAAAGAAATAGGCCATTCCTGTCCCTCTGGATTTTTCTGCAACAGGACTACAGCCACAATATGCTATGAGGAAAAGGAAAAAATAAGGAAATCCTTTGGAAAGTCAGGGCTGATCAGGACAGGTGCCCGGGTGAGTGCATGTTTTACCAATTCAAATGATCTTTTGGCTTCTACAGTCCACTTCACTCCTACTTCTTTCTTGAGCATATTAGTCATGTTTCTAAGGAGCTCTGCTAAGTTGGAAATAAAGCTCCTCAAGAAGTTAATCTTTCCAATAAAGGACTGTAATTCTTTTATGTTCCTTGGTTGGCTAATATGTAGTATTCCCTCAACTCTTTTTGGATCCATTTTAATCCCCTTTTCTGATATAATATGGCCGAGTAGTTTACCTTCTTGAAGGCCAAACACTGTCCTTTTGGGATTTAAAGATAATCCAAACCTTCTGCACTTTTCCAGGACCTTTCTTAGATGTTTAAGGTTCTCTTCATCCATTTTGGAATAAACTGTTATGTCATCAAATTAAATTACAATGAAGTGCCCTATCTCCTTTGAAAATGCAATGTCCTTGGCCCTTTGGAAAGTGGCCCCGACATTCATTAATCCAAAAGGAATTTTCACATACATGAAAGTGCCCCGGGGAGTGGTGAAAGCTGTCTTGAGTTGGTCTTCTAGGAGTACTAAAACCTGGTTATACCCTGAAAAACCATCCAACAGAGAAATCCTCTTTGAACCAACTACCCTTTGTAGGATGTATTCCATTTTGGGTAAAGGTTAATTGTCCTTTAGGGAGGCTCTGTTAAGGTTTCTAAAATCAATACACAATCTGATTTCTCCTGTCTTTTTCCTCACATCTACAAGGTTAGAAACCCAATCTGAAAACCTCACAGGCACTATGATTCCTGCCTCATACATTTTTTTGATTTCCTTTTCTACTAGAGGCAGTTGTATTGGATTAATTCAACGCAGTTTTTGCCTAAAGGGTTTTTGGTTTTATTTCAATGGGATCTTGTGCTGGATAATTTCTGTATTGTAGGCCTTTAAGTCTTCATAGCTCCAGGAAAACACATCAACAAACTCTTTGAATAGGTCGATTTATTTATTTTTCATGTCTACTGGAAAGGACCTAGCTAATTTAATCATTTTAGGCTTATCCTCTGTGCCTATGTTGCATTCCTCGACATCAGACTCTGTGTATTCTTCAGTGGGTTTCTTTGCTACGTCGTTAAAATCAAACAGGTCTTCTAAAGGTGCTAACCCCCTAGGTGTTCTTGTCCTTTGACGGCAATACCTCTATGTCTTCATTTTCTGCGTCCTCGTACTATTCAGTATGAGTTCCAAGTTTTTTAGTTAACATGTTGATTTTTATGGAACTGGATAGTTTATCTCCCTCAGGGGACTCTTTGTTGAGGCAATTTTCATCGGATTTAGAATATGAATCAGATAACTCAAATTCGTTCCTGCCAAGCAGGAAATTCTCTATCTGCTTGTCACCCTCAAAGACCTACCAATATTTTTCATTATCTGGCACTGCAGGTCTATATTTTGTTTGAATGATGATCTGTTTATCACCAGGTGATTCTTGACATGAACTAGCAGTGCAGGCCAGCCCGTTTGCAATTATGTTTTGACTCCTTGGGACAAACACGAGCTCATATTTTGTAAACGTTTTCAGGAAACCTATGGAATTATTTCGGTATACCCCTAGTCTAGGATGCTTAACGACATACTTTCCATTTAGTTGTTTGATGACTAATTCTGAGTCTCCCTGAACAATTATCTTCTTAGATCCAAATTCTTTCAATAGACGCAATCCTAGGATGAGAGCCTCATACTCTACGATGTTGTTAGTGCATTTGAAATCTAGCTTGCAAGCATGGCTTTCGGATTAATTGTTTTCAATGTCGACCAACCATACCCCAGCTCCCGCACTCTTTTTAGTGCAAGACCCGTCAAATTTCATGCACCATAAGGGATTGCTTGTAGGGCTAACATCATTTTCATCCCTATTGCCTTGTTCATCATTATGTTCTATTCTGGGATTCGCAACATGTTGTGCTAGGTCTCGTTCCTTAGGATTTTCATGGAGTTGAGTGTGAGGGGTAGTCTGTTGTTTGCCATCTTGGCTTTTTTCACTCTAGTTTGTTGTTTCAACGCACTGTTCAGAATTCTCTCTCTCATTTTCTTCGATATCTAGAACTGCCATCATTTCTAGATTAGGGGCCTCTAACTGGTTATCTAAGTTGCTGTGTTCTGGCTTTGACTCCTTTGTGGATTCATTATTGTAAAAGATAAACGAATCTAGGTATGTATGGACAGAATAAATGGGGGAATTTTCAGGATTTTCTGAGCTACTGACCATGAATCTCATGTATTCCTCTCTGTATAGTCTTCTAAGCTGGCTAAAGACATGGATAGTGGAATATTTCCCATCCATCTGTATGGTACCTTGCAGCTTGGCACCCCATGATCTTGAAAACAACATGCCATACTTAGGAGGCACATTAGCCACCACAACATCCATCACCATGCACTTGGCTGGGATTTGGGTCAAACTCACACAAAGGTCTTTGATTAGGCCAAGGCACTTCACTCTGCTAGAATCAAAAGAATATAAATCCTTGTAAGGTCTGGTTATTTCTAGTCCTAGCCTTTCCATTATCACCTTTGGCATAAGGTTGTGCGAGGCTCCAGAGTCATGCATAGCATTATGTAGGATTTTGTCATGAACATTCAAACTCACATAAAAGGGAGGAACGGGTCCCTCTTGATATATACCTCCAATCTTAGGACCAAAAATGAGCTCTGGCTAGTCATCATTAAGACTGACTGTATCATTATTATCCTCAATATTTAAAGCCTTCAAAATTTGGGTCCTATATACATTCTGGGCAGCCAACTCAGTCAAGGGAACCGAGATTCTGATCTTGAAATTTCCTGCTCTAGGCTGAAAGGAATTTGTTTCTTTGAAGAACTTGTCTCAGCCTTGCTATCTGCCAATCTATCAGCAACATCAGCTTGCTGATTTTTTCTATTCGTATTTGAAAAAATGGTCTTAACAGGAGTACTAGCTAAAGTGGTAATACTACTAATGTCCGCGCTCTATTTTTCATTGTTTTGGGTGCCTTTCTCTCTACCTTTATCAGAATTTACAGCCATTGTTTTATCCTTTTGTTTGACAATTTTAGGCTTGATTGTAGTGTTGTTTTGTAAAGATTTGTCAAAGGTTTTGGTGTTGGGATTTTTTTCACTGGTTTTTCTTCTAAGGTCATATTCTTTTTGAGACTCTATGATGAAATTTTTCATGTCTTGAAAATAACTTTCATTATCATCTCTGTTGTCATCATAAGGGGTATGAAGACCTTCTTTTCTATCATAATGAATCTCAAAGTCATCATTATCTACTCCCAACATGTTGATATTACCTTCCTCTGTTATCTCATCTGTTTCCTCAACCTCACTTATATAGTTTTGATGAAAGGGAGGAGTGATCTGTTGATCATATTCCCTAGGTCTGTTTGGAGGTTGGTTCCTTCTAAAAATATGATTCTGGTTTTTGTTTTGAGGAGGAGTTTGGTTTTGACTGGCTTGTGCTCTCTCAAGGATGCTCATTTTCTTCATCATTTCCTCCATCATTCTCTCCATTTTTGAGTTGGAAGTAGAGGGTGTAGATTCCTCTCTAAAGGACACTCTCTTTTCATTTTTCATTCTCGCTCTCTTCTCCATCAAGTTTACTTCTACAGTAAGAGCACCTTTTTGCGTTTCTTCAAGAGTTGCAAGATCTCTCTCTCTCAGCTAATAGGCCATCTCAGGGTCAAAACCTTCAGGAAATTTGTTTAAAGCTGAGCCTTATGGAGGTTTTAGATCTGGGGAAAGTGCATTATATACACTATTAAATATGGTACAATAAGCTTGTACACTTTCCCCCGTGTCTCTATGGAGGTTCTTGTAATCAGAAAGGAATTGGAGAGGGTTTTTCTTTACTTCCCATTTGTTTAAGAATGTCTGATGGAAGGCTTGGAGATCATTGATACTATGAGGGGTTAAGCCTTTAAACCATTCTCTGACTTCCCCTCCTAAGCTTTGAGAAAATAATCTAAGCTTGACAGAATCATCATCAATTTCATTTCGGTCAAAGTAGTCATTCATTTTATCCATATGTTGTGATGCAGTTGTATTATTGCTAGCATCATATAATGGAATTTTAGACTGATAGTCCTGCGGAATATTGACTAATGGTACAGGAAGGACTAAGGGAGCATACCATTCTGCCATGATATGTGGTGGAAGTGGACTTACAAGAGGTGGATTAACAGGAAGGAAAGTGGGCTGAAGTGGGGTGGTTTGAACAGTGGATGTAGGGTGAGCAGAAATGGATGGACCAGGAATAGATTGTTGAGCTTATCTTCGATGAGAGACACCTAAGTTGTGAAGGAAATGTGAATCAGGAGGTGTTGTTTCTCTGCTACCAGGATGTTCACTTGTTTCAGGAGATAAAAGTGAAGACTCGGAATCTAACTGACCTAAGTCACCAAGAGACCTAGTTCTAAATGGATTCACTAAGTCAAATTGTGATTGTTGTAGAGCTGAAATATTTTTAGGAACTGAATTAGCTCTTAAGGGTGATCCGAAAACAGTTGATAATTTGATCCTAGGAGACCTCCTAAGGATACTTTCTGTATTTTCAACTATCTCAGGTGGATCAAGGTCAGGATAGGCTCTAGTGTGAGTCTTTCTAGAGCCACTATGTTGTGTTTTTTAGACCTAACTAAAAAAGAAAAGTGTTAACCAGATATGACAATCTGTGAGCAGTTTAACTGATCTTTTGGTAAGGGAAATTTAATCCTAAAGCCCTCTTACTGATTTTGAATGGTTTTATAATGATTACGGGTCCTCCCAGTGGAGTCTTAAGGTCTGCAGGGTTGTGGAGTCACCAAGTGGAAGTTTTTAGCTCTTTTGGAGGTAAAAGGTGTTATGGTCCACTACCATGTTTTATTGAATACCAATGTGAATTATTTTTGTATTTTTTAAGTTCTAGTGGTTGTTAAGAATATGCTAACTCTGTTTCAAAACTTAGCTATGATTATGAGACAAAGACAGTGTACTCTTATGGCTAAGCTAGCTTATTTTTCAAGGTTAGCTAAAGTCTTATGATAATCCTAGGGTTTTCCTAGTTTGTCACTGACCCAAACAAGTTTCATCATGATTACCATTCTTTGGTATTGCTTGAAAATGCTACTTTCTACTCACAAGGTTTTATGAAGCTTTTAAGGGAACCTAAGATGAAAATTCAATTGAGATTCCCCAGTTGAGTCGCCATTATGTTGGGGTTCCTATGTTTTGGCCATTGACAAAAACCAAAAGATAAGACAACATCAAACCACTTTGGGATTTCAAGGATCTAGCCCCCCTGAATCCAGAGAGGGATCTCTCTATGAATGAGTTTAAAAATATGATCTTTAAAGCCTGAAATGTGATATTAGGCTAGTTATGAAGAGTATGGGTTTGTTTTGTTTGTTTTGGTTGGGTAAAGACATGATGAAGGTGAAGGAAGTTCATAAGAAAGGGTGAAGATGTATGCAAATGAAGGAATGATTTGGCTGATAGAAAGGGAAAAAAATATCTTAACCCATTGGGCTATGGAGTCATAGAAGGATTTTAATTGGACAGCAAGTTTCAAGAAGGATCCATGGGGCAAGTCACTTATGTCAAAGGATCCCTTAAGTTGATTGTATGGAATGAAACAGATAGGAAATGGAGAACACAAATGAAGAACAGTGAACAACCTCAGATCAAGTAAGTGCTTTAAAACTATCTTTCTTTGGCATGTACTTAGAGAAAAAAAACACAAAATTATTCTAAGATCAGGAAGTGATTTTAAACTACCCTGCATTGAAGTACTTTCAGTTAAAAACATTTTAAAAAAAATAGAATAGCTTAAGATCAGATGATTTCTTCGAAACCAACTTGCTTTCAGCATATTCTAAAGGAAAACGCAGATAATCATCACAAAGAGAAATCTAGATCAGGCAAGTGCTTTGAAACCAACCTTCTTTAATAAACTCTTTCAAGAGAACTTTCAAATGAAGAAAACATAGAAAATAAAGCTTTAAGTAAGAGTAGGGTACTGTTGAGAGTAAGTCCTAGCTCTATGTTTGATGTTCCTTATCAGAGAAAGTGAACAAAGTGAAAACATTAAAGAAAATAACAATTGACAGTGAGGAACACATCACCATTAACACAAATCAGGATCCCATGAATCAGCAGCTTGTATTTGATGCTCAAACCAGTTACAATTAGCAAGCTCGACGGGTCTCTACAACTTCAAACTTCTCATATCAGCTTATGTATCTTCAAATTGCACACAGGGCATCAGTAACTTCAGAGAACTATTACATATAGTCATATGTCCAGAGAACAACGTTTTCTCATCTTCTACAGAAGTATTTATAGAATAATGAGGGGGTGGGAGGATTTCCCAGGGGTCAAGTATCATTTATTATGTAACCAGTGCAATTCCTGGCCTTTGGGAACCAGACAAGGCATAATGCAGGAATGTAATCATTTCTAATTCTCCTTCATAACTCTGTTTCTGCCTTTCGAGGTCTAATGATCGAAAAGGATCCGCTTCTGGGTTGTTCTTAATCTTTAAAAATAGTTTTTCCAACAATTTAGGGATAAGATCTTTGATTTGCATTAATTGTTCAGCTGTCTTTAGGAAACACCTCTTGTTCTGGTAGTGACTAAAACTTCTTTGATTCCTGTGAGGCTGCAGGTGTCTTTAAGAGCTGGAGAGGGTTCAATTGGCCTATGCTTATGGCGGTGGAGGCGTTCTCATCTCGACAGATGTCTTTGTCTTTCCCTAAGACACCTTTAATTTACTTGAGATATTTTTTTTAGGTCTTCAATCTCCTGCTTCTGGTGTGTTCTGTCTTCGACACTAATACTCTTTGATTGGTGCTTGATTTACTGTGTTTTGCTGGTATGCAGGGGTGATATGGCATAAATGCCTTATGAAATACCGATGAAACATGAATTTTAAACCTTGTGAATGATTTTCTCTGGTGAATCAAAGGTGGGAGGATCGTCACCCTATACCTTTGAATTTTCTTCAGATATAGCGAAAAAAACCTTTAAACCCTGCAAAATACGAAAAATATTTATAAAATCCTACATGTATAGGTTTACTGCTTTAGAAGGCACATGGAGTGAGTGTGGCTGTTGGATGGCCTCATCCAACGGTCGAGATTTATTGGAAGGGGTCAAAGGGAAACAGAGGAGGAATTAAATTGGAACCGTCGATCACACAGAGATCGACGGTCGAGAGCGAAGGCGAAAAGTCAAAGCGGATAAGTGTTTTTTGGAAAAATGGAGAAAATGGATTAAAAAACCTTTTTTTTTGGAGAAAATGGTTAAAAACAGTGTGTGGGTTTCAGGATGATCGTGGGCCGTCGGATGAGACCGGCTCACAAGATCAACGACAGAGATCATATGTCAAAAACTTATAAAAGACACCCGGACTTCAAACCTTTTAAATAAAACCATGCTGAATAATTTTCCCGGGTCCGCATTTTCTGACTGTGCGAGGAACCAACGGAAACTCGTTCCAATCCGATGATTTCGTGTGGATGTTGATGTGGCACTGGAGACTGGGGCGATGGAGTATGGGTCGTTGATCTGTGGATAAGATCGACGACAGATATTCTTTTACGACTGCACTGTACCTATGGTTAACTGTCGGGCTTCTTCCAAGCATGATCACCTTCTGAAGAGCAGCCTCAGATCGGACGGTGCACATAAATATCGCACCGGGTCCACATTTGAACTTTAACGTGTGATGAGCGACAGTTTTCCAATAGTGCTCGAGGCCACATGTCGGTCGCTGAATGGAATCGCTGCCAAACGAAAAAAATCGCTGCCCTCGTAAAAGCGATGCGATGAATCCCGCCTATTTTTTCTTTTTAATAAAATGAAAAAACACATTAAAAACCCAAAAAATCATTTATAACAAAGGTTTAAACTTTGGGGTGGAAAAATATTTTCCATACAGTTCAGCGCCCGTCTGTGGGGCCGTGGGTTTATGGAAGATAATATGGCGAGGGGCTTATGCACAGGGCTAATCGGCGTTGAGCAATGCGATAAGCGCTTGGATGCCTAGTGCTTGGTTCCAGCACCAAGGTGTATGTAGTGGAAATGGTTAAGGACCTAGCCCAAGGGGGCTTGAATCCATAATATAAAAAATGTGATTTTTATGAAGTTTTCAATGCTTTTCAAGGGTTTTGAGAGTTTCGATATAGTTTAAAAAAGGAGTTTTAAACTATGCAAGGTGGTTTTTTATGAAGGAGGAAATGTAACAAAGGAAAGATAGAGGAATTTTATGAAGAAAGAGGAAGCAAAATTAAGGTTAGTTCTGAGATGGAGGGAAAAGGAAAATGGATTTTTTGCTGCAGTCTTTCTCTTTGAAATCAACAGAATTTTCTAAGCTTTGAAATGGGAACAGTAATGAACAATTTGAAACAAAGGAGATGGTGTATTCGAGAGGCTTCAAGAGATAACATTGTGCATAAAAATTGTCTCTTGAAGGCTCCAACAATGTTTTCGCCACCTTTTGATAGAACAAATTTTATAGGTGGCCAACAATTTCCATTGAGTCTTATCACACCATCTTGGAGGGATTCTATTGGGAGGATCTCAAAGAATATGTGCACCAACATATCATGAGTTATGTAGCTTCTTTAATGAATGAGGAGGAGAGCAACCACCTTGAAAATTTGTTCCAACTACTTTCCCTTTTGATGGAGAGATGGGAAGGTCCCTCTATGGACCTCTTCACCAACTTGTCTAAAATATATGGTAAAGATTGTGTTTTGATGCTTATTGATAAACTAACAATGTATGTACATTATTTTACCATACATTTGCAACACATTTCCCCACAAGAGAGAAAGCCTATTTGTGCATTTCATGGTCCTTTTGGGACTACATTCAGTGATGGGGATGACCACTTTAAAGAGGAATTTTGGCAAGACATGTCTTACTTGGCTCATATTTAGTTAAAACCTAATGTCCTTCACTATTTTCAACCTTTTGAGAAGCTTATGGTAGCAAGCAAGTGGTTGGATGGCCACTTATCATATGATGTTTTGAAACAGCTAGAGGAAAATGAGGCAAAACATTGTTGGTCTCACTTGATGGATTATTGTCACCATATAGCAGGTTATAAGACACATAGTTCATTTTCCTTTTGGAGCCCTTATGGTGATGACATCCTATTTACTATATGTGGGATGGATTGGGCAAGAGAGGTTCGCAAAACCAAAGAGTGGGAACATGAGATTCCAAGTACCTTTTGGCTTCCAGAGGACTATATTATTGAAGCCCAATATCAACAACTCCATATTTATCATAAATGGAGAGAGATAAAATGTGAGTTGAATAACGTGATCTCTCATTTTCAGCCATACAACCCCTATACATTGTAGAATCCGAGGATTGGTGATTGTTTCTATGAGCTACCAAGGATGGCTCACTTTTTTTGGATGATAGCATGGATATTGGAGTTTCTCATTGGGATTGAGGCACCCAACATTTACCATCTCTCATGCCTTGAGGAGGCCAATGGAAAGCATATAACTCTTTCCATATATCTCCCACTTCTTCTGATGAGAGCTATTTGGTTCATCTACCAAAGGATAATTTTTATTCTTGGGAGGAGACATATCCATTGGAGACTTTGTAGTATCCTTACAGTTGCTTGAGGATAAGCAACATTTTGGAGGGGAGGACTTTAATATTCCTAAATTAGCTTGCAACTAATTGGAATATTAAAGTTTTGTTTTGTAACTTAGCTAGGTGAATAAGTGGGTAGGGAGACCCATAAATCTCTTTATGAAGAATGAAACCACTTCTCATGTGAAAGTAGATAATATTTTCAGCTTAAAAAGGCACCCTAAGGTGTCAATAGGGGTTGGAGCACATAGACTAGGTCAACTTTGACCAAATCAACAACGATGTCATAGAGGAGTGGCATTCATTATGGGACAACGTAGTTTTGGGTGGAGACTCCATGCATGGAAGTAGTGCCTTTAATGAGTGGGGCCAAGGGTGAGGAAGCTCACCAATTATATAAGGAAGAGGATGGAAGCCATATTTATTCATGTTTATGTGTTTTATATTTCTGAATGTACGGTCTGTTTAGACATATAGCTTTCTTCGGCTGTTTAGCTAAGATTGCAGTGTTGTTTAACACAGGGTGTTCTTGGTCGAGAATCCCACCTCTATTCTTGAGAGGCCTCAAAGGAAGAGTATTACACTTCATTTCCACATTCTGGCATCAGGCCAACGCTTCAGTCTTAATGTACAACACAGTTCTTGTTGAGGTTGTGTTGTGTTGCAGGGGTGTAGCAGTGGAGGAGAGAGATCTCAAATTTCTGAGCTAGTTTTCCATTGGAGGATTCATACTTTCATCCAAAAGCTTGTGAGGAAGTTCTCAGGGCTTCATTTCATATTTTGGCACCAGGCCAAGTATTAGTCATTAGCTACAACGCATTTTTCCTCAAGGACTGCGTTATTTGAGAGAGAAACTGCAACAATGGGTTTATTTCCCTATTTGCAGTGTTTGGGTTTCCTCTGTGGGGATCAACCCTTCATTTAGAAGATCTGTTGGAAAAGGATCAACTATCTTGTATATCAGATCATCCATCTCCATCAGTGATTTAGTTGTAGATATTATTCAGCCCTAGGGCCAAATCTACTATATTTTGTATAGTGTGCATTTTCGGAAACCTCTTTTGGGTTGTCCTGGAAATCTGTTGTGGAGCATGGATCTCTAGTCTTAGCATTTTTGGAACATTATATCAGCGGCAATAATTTTTCTATCTTTTAGTTTCTATTCTCTCATAGACAACGCAATTTTCTACATTCATGTATTTCATGTATTAACAACATTTTAGATCTAGGTGTATGCTTTCATGGGAGGCTTGTTTGCCCAACTTGAGTGATCTTTTCGTCAATAAATTTTATCTATTTTGCTTTTATAATCATAAAGGAATGGATCTACTATTGTATCATTCTTTGATCTATTGATATTTCTGCATATTTCCAGTTTTATGCATTATATTCCTGCTTTTCCCATTTGTGAATATTACACTAAGGAAGCTTGGGCGGCTTCAAGTTTCAAATCAATTTCCTGAGTGTGCCTTGTTGTCCCAGAAAGTTCCTTGTTATGCTCATGGAGGTATGGTAGGCCAAATATGAGGCGCGGTAGTGCACTAACAATCTACTTGCACAACTTGGTCATCCGGGAAATGGGTTTTATTGTGACATGGTAAAACGTGACGTGATGCATGGCGAGTGAATGGGCATGACGTTCTTCTTGGACTAAGATGGTATGGCCATGGCATCACTTTTGCTGTGATATATGGTCTACTGTGGGTGACAAGCGCCATGGAGGGGAGGCTCTACCAACCAAGGAGGATGCTTATCATGTGCATGGTGAGATGATGATAAACATGGTTGGGTGTGTGGAACCTATGGATGATTTCTGATGGAGAAATGATGTCAGGATATGCAGAGTTTTTTTGGGACTCTATCATGTTGGGGGTAGAATGATACCTTCTCTGGAAATTTCAGTGGATGGAGTTGTGGATGGTTTGCATGATACCTAAAATAAAAACTACCCCAAGTGAAAGCATCTTATTTATCCAAATATTATTGAAAGGCATGTGCTTTAAAAATAATATGAGAGAGGGCATACCTACCGGCGCTGAAATTTTATTTTTTCGGGGGTGTGAATGTGTGGCACCGCTCTTGGGAATTATGGAGTGTTGATCACAGTGTTGCTTTCGGTTTGGTGATTGGGCCTTCTGAGCTCTCGTTATGGTCCTCCAAAGTTTCTGAAAAGGGAGACATATAAGCGAATATGGCTCAATTCAATTCATTTGTGTCTGTTGTTTATTGAGAGGTCAGAGGCTTCTGCGGATCAGTTGTTACTATTGCGGTCAGCTTGAGCACCCGAGATTAGCGATTTTATGGCCAAGTAAACTCCATGATGTCCTGCATTTTAATTTTTTCAGTCTGTGAGTGTCAGGGTCCGTACAATACTAGTTTGTGCGGATTTCTAGCCATGTTATTCCCTAAGTGCATTGGTGATCAGGGAACTGGCATGCCTTTTGCGCGCAAAATGAGGGTTTTGCGTGCAGAAGCCGTGCTTGTCCAAATTCTGGGCACGCCTTTAGTGCACCTGTGAGAGTAATAGGCGCGCCTTCCTGGCACTTGTCTGAGGGATAGGGCGCCTTCCTGGTGCTTGTCTGAGGGACAGGCGCGCATAAAGCCAAGGAAATTTTTTTTTGGAAACTTTGCCTATTTTTGGTGTTTATATTATGCTAATGTGCTCTTGTTTTGATGACAGGATGTTGTGGAGGGAGCGGAATTGACCTGAGCTCTGCACTGCTTTAGCTACTGATAGTCAGGCGTGCCAACAGTTGGCATGATGGGGTCTCCTAAAATTCATGGAGAATGACCTTCTTCGGTCATAGGATCGACTTCTGCGTTACTTGATCCAGTGTTGGAACATGCAGCGCAAGGTGAGGGTGCTACATGGGTGTCACCTCACTATCCGTCCTAAGATAGATATCTACTTTGTGACCGAGCTACTGCCTCAGGGTGAGGCACTGTGGTATCCACTTCCTTCTGGGAGAGTGGATCTTGATTGGTTCCAGGCGTGTCACTGTGGCGGGGCACCCCTTACAAAGGGGTGCATAGCTATTTCCGTTTGGTGGGGTGTCGTAATTTTGATTCCATGTTTCAAAAACATTTCCTCTCCAGTCATGTAGATTTCGTGGCTGTTTTTTTCAGAGTCGAAGGGAGTTTGTTGTTGAGTGCTAACTGTCCCTTAATGGGGGAAAGGCTCCTACATGACTGCTGTCTGCTGGGAGGATCCCCCTTGTCCATGGTTACTCAGTAGCTTCTTCAGCTCAGGGAGGTCAGAATAGTGGTGAGTATAATGGTCGTACTCACCACAGATTTTAAAAGAGTGGTTTTTTCAGAGAGGTGGCCTTTTGTTCTGCCTCTGGGAGTTGATTGGCTCCTAGTTATGATTTCCGTTGGAGTTTCCTCCAGCCCGAGATCGTGGAGGGCATTGTTGATTGTTTCCCCCATGTCCAGGATTTCCTTTAGGCTTGCTTTTTCCTTTTTTCTTAACCGCGTTAGGAGGATAGTTTGGATTCTCCTAGTTATATGGTTAGCGCGGTTGGTTTTGGGAGGGTTTCCAAAGTTCACCTGTGCATTATTTTACATGGGCAGGTCTTATGTTGGGGACTAAGCATAATGCGGTCCCTAGTTTGTAAATGGTTGTCAGATTTCTTCCATCACCATGTCTATCTGCATACTATGTCCCCTAAGATAGAGGATAGGGTCCTTCATGCTGATGGTGATATAACGACGCCCTACTGATCAAATTTTGCAGGCATCTGATGACTTTGGTAGCTGGGTTGTGGTACGTTCTGGGTAGAATCATACGTGTAACCGGGGTATTGAACACTATTTCTTGGGTTACTTTGGGTCAATGACCCAATTAAAATTTCAACAGAGTTCAACACACCTGGAAATTCTTTGTAAGTTTGCAGGCGTGGGCATTTGGAAAGATGTAAATATATCCTGACTGCGTATAGATGGCGTCCTCTTCAGATATGGGCTTTTGTTGCACCACATCTTTCGAAATATATGCAGTGAGAGTTTTCAGGAATAGGTCTAACAGAACTCGATCGTCAAGTTTGGATTTGCACAAACTACGACGCCGCCCCCATTCGTGAAGGTGGTCTGAGAAATGGACGGCGAGGGTTTTCCTAAAGTGGGTCAGTAATTCAATTTCGGAATTGTGGTGGATGGGTAACTGAAAATAGGTCAGCAATGCAGTGGAGAGGGCACTAAAGGTTCCATGTCCAACAGAGGGTTGATCCACATACCATTTTGATGCCACTCCAGTTAGAGTGTGTTGAAACATTCTTAGTCGAATAATATCATCAACGATGTTGTTCGACGAACACCACAGGTGGAAAGTCATAACATGATTTCTTGGGTCTTTCGCTTGCTTTCCTTCAAACTTTGGAATGTCCAAAGGGAGCTTTGTGGGCATGGGATGCCATATGGGGTTGTGTGCAATGGGGTCGTTTGTCAACTTGGTTAAATCTGGTAGATTTAACGAAGCTAGAAAAGGTGACTGCAAGGTTGTAGCCATTAAAACTTGTGAAAACACAATGTTCTAGTTAGGAACAGGTTTTTTCTATGACGTACCATGTTGTACGTTCAACTAGATTTCGGAATGGGTAGCACTCCTCTGTCTTCTAGGGGTTGTGGTAGGAGTGATGTGTGATGACCTTGTGGGGGTGTTCACTAGTGTGGTGTTGGGAGACCAACTAGGGTTCCCAACTAAATATTCCCCAATATAGGATGAATCAATAATGGTGGTCATGTTATGTCTTTGATGCCTAAATTTCGAAAGACCTGGAACCCCTCCCGGTAATGGGGGAGGTCCAAAAGACATCTAGATTGACAAGGTCCTGTTGGGTCGATTTTGGCATCGACTAGATATAGCTTTGGAAATATTTGAGAGGATAGAGATTATAATCAAAGAAAAATTTCAATCCCATACATAAGAAAAAGCGAAAATAAAATAAATTTTCCCTTTAGATTAATCCTATGTGATTAGTCAATTAAAAAAAACATGGTTTTTTGTTTGTTTGTGTATGATACTCTAATCCTAGAAGACCTAATCATCCTCACACACTCAAATGTAACTGTGCCTTGAGAAGATATCTTACGAATGCTGGCACAATGTCCAGTAAGTGTTGGCGACGCCCCTAGTCAACTGAAGAAAATCCACCAAGGTAAGGGTAGAGGATCTAGTGCTTGCCTGCACCGTCACCTATAGGGAAAGGATGCCCTAATTTTGGACACTAAGCACCACTATCCCACGTGAGCGTTCGATTCTTGGGCTTCTTGGTAGTTCAACTAAAAGTACCGAGTATCAGCCAAGTCAGGTAGCCCCAACTAATACCACACACACTGCACCTAAGCCTAACCCCCTATGAATTGGGTCTCTATCGCGCTCGGGTTTTCTTTTCTGTGGGCTTATAGGTGGATTTGAAAGCTCCCTAAATAGTAAAATTCTATGTTTAAAGATGAAGAGTGATCTAGGCGGCTTATTGGATGCCTACCCTCTTGATCCTAACTTAGACTATAAATTATTTTGTGGCCCCTGTGGGGAGAATTTAGTGAGTTTTGTTAAGTTATTTTTAGGTGTCTTTACTTTTCTTAGGGTGTGGATGTGTGTGAGAAAAAAGTGAAAAAGCACATAGTTTGAACGTGTGGATATGCAATGATCCTTTTCAAAATCCCCTATTTAAAATATGTTCTATTGTTCCTTGCTCAAAAGAAAAACATGTGCGGATTTGGGCCGCTTTCAATTTTTCCTAGTTAATATATGTGATCAACTCTAGGGAGATGGTGAGTTGTGAATAGAGAGTGTTCACATGCTTGCCTAGGATCACCAGAGGTTGCAAAGGAAATAGATATTACTTTCTCTTCTATCGATAATTCGATCCTGGTCCCGAAATCCTAGTGCAAAAATTGAACTAAACTAATGACTTTTACACTAGAAAAAGGAACTAGCTAAGCATGCGTGGACTTGGGCCACTTACTTTGGCTAATTACCTAGGTGTTTTTGTACCTAAATTTGCAAAACATAAATTATTTCAGAATTCAAGTTAATTTTCCTCCTACTTAAACTATTTGTTAACTTTCAAAAAATCAACTTGAAATAAAACTAACAACTAGAATACTAAAAGCAGCTAAGAGTGATCTTTAGGAAGCTACAGGGCACCTCAACCAATGTTGGAAGATGTATTATGGGCTACCAGTCACTCTCTACAAGCAGGAAAATATGGAATTAGTGGAGAAAATTCCAATTCTATTTTTTTCGTGAAAAAGACTAAGACATGCACGATTTATGTGCGCAGGTCACTTCTGAACGCGTGTAATGGGGGCACGCCTGTCTGTGAGGAATGCACACAAATTTCCTGTAGAGTATTTTTTTGGAGCTCTTATGCTTCAGTCTGTCACTAGGATTGGACCAGGCAATGAAGGAGATAAAGGGGGGAATTCCAACCCAACTCCAGAGCAAAGACAAAGGTCTCTGCAAAAAGGCACAACCAAATAAACTTGGAAATAAAAGTTAGTGGAGTCACCAATCGCGTGTTAGTGTGTTTGGTGCATGAATGTATGAAATCACACCAACTTAAGGAGTGTGTTTTTTCCCTCTTTAGTTATTGGTCACAGGAAAAAAATAGATGGAGTCAAGCAAGTTATACTAAAACATATACATACTAGATAGAGAAATAGAATGCTTATTCAAACATAAAAACTAAACTAAAACTAAAAAAAATAACACAAAAGATAAAAATTGAGTCAAACAACTTCAATAATCCAAATGGCGGCACTTACATCCCCTCTTATTGAGTATTGGTAGGAAATGAAGATGAAACTTAACCCACTTGCCAAGGGGCCCTTAGAACTAGGGGTTCTAAGTCCAGATGCAAGGATGTCTTTACTTCTGAGCTACCTTGGCACAAAGTCTCCCTCTCTCTACTATAATGGACCAGAGTTGTTGGATAGCCAAAAAATGAGTCCCCTCTATCTCTGCTCCAGATCACACACTGCTGGTATTTCTTGGGGCAATTCTGGCCAGCATAACAATGTGCTCTCATATTGTTCATCTCTTGGTGGCCTTTTATATGAGAATTCAAATCCTCCTTCCCTCTCTTGGTACATTGTGGATGGTGACCCAAGAGAGGAGGGTGATTCCATTGTGTGCCACATTTATTCCATTGTATGCTCCCTTGAGGTCCTAAGGAAGCTTGGGTAGCTGTCCTTAGCTTCAAGTGTGGAATCAATGTCCTGGAGTGTACCTTGTGGTCCTAGAAAGTGGCTTCCGCCACTCCCAGGATTGCACGCTTTTTTAAGTAAAAAGTGTGCAAAGGTGTGTTTATCGAATATTTTTGCGCACAAAGGAAAATTTGACTGGTTCTTATTGTGCACAATTTGATTTTTCCTTTCAGACCTTAGATATTTTTAAACACTTTTATATTCTCTAATGTCTTTCAGCCCTGTAAATTCTTCTGCCTGAAATTAAATAATTTCACCTTTGCTTGTACAATTTTCCAGTGATAACAAGGTGGTACCTCTTTGATTACTTGGAATTTGAGAGGGTCGACTCGAATACCTTGCTAGGAAACAATGAATCCTAGCAATATTCTGACGTTGACGCAAAAGACACACTTGAGAGGGCTCAAGCATAGGTTATATTGTTGCCATCTTTGAAAAACAAGGCGCAGATCTTCCAAATGGTCAATAGGTGTCTTCAATCATACCATGAGGTCATCCAAATAGGTGAGTATGAGATGATCCAGGTCATGAAAGATGTAATTCATGACTCGCTAGAAGGTGGCGCCAACATTTTTTAGGCCAAACGACATAACTTGGTACATGAAGGTACCCCAAGGGATGGTGAATGTGGTTTTGTAATGATACGTATGTCGAATTTGAATTTGATTATACCCTAAGAACACATCCATCAAATACAAGGCTTCATGACTGGCACAAGAATCAATGACTTGGATGATGAATGGTGTGGGGTAATTGTCCTTGGGACAAGCTTTGTTCAAATCGAGGAAGTGGGTACAAACAAGAATTGTGCCATGTTTTTTCATGACAGGTACAAGGTTGGAAACCCAGGATGTGTAAGAAATCGGTTAGATAAAGCCATATTTTTGGAGTATATATATCTCATGCTTGATTTCTTTAGCCTTTGACAAGTGTAATTGACGTTGTTTTTGGTGGGCAGGGAGGGCGTTGAGCCACGTGTCAATATGGTGTTCCATAATGGTGGGGCATAGGCCTCGCATATCCAAGTAATCCCACACAAATATATCCCTATATTCTTGTAATAGGGAGGTGTACAAGGCTACTTCTTCTAGAGAACATGTTTCCCCCATGGATATCTCTTTGGCCTTGCCTGGTTTTTTTACAATAATCATCTTGACAGTAGGCGAAATATTGACCATGTTACCTTCCTTAAACGCATTGAGTTTGAGGATGGGATTTTTAAATCAATCAAATTTTATTGATAACAGGAAATATTTTGTTTCAATGGTGAATATGTCATGGGTTGGTTTGTTGCTAGGCACAAATGTTTTTTCTGGTAGAAAAAATGAGCGGTGGTGCATGGCATCCCATCGACATTCAGGTTCTGTCATGGCCTCCAAAATATCTTCGTCGGAGTGAAAAATGATATCAAGGGGGGAATTGGTTTGATAAAGGCCATCAGGAGGGGATTTGGGCCTAGTAGTCATGGTCGACAAACAAGAATATGATTCGATTGTTGATGTCGTAGAACTAGATGAAGTTGACAAAGTGCAGATGGGATGGGTTTGCACCGTCGGTAGTACTACGAACAATATGGTAGTTGCAACTATCTCGACACCATGAAATCATGAGAACACATCATGGTTCCCATGGATGATAATATGAATCGTATATGATGTTGTGTGTCGTCAGCATTAAGTGGCGGAAGGATTTTCGCAATGAAAGTTTTGCATTGGGTGAGAGGGGTTCATGTGACCTTGTTGGTGTACAAGGGGCAAAGGAATACTCCTTGATAGGAAACTGGCATCGAATGCGAAGATGTAGAAATGTTCATAACATAGGGCATGCTTCTGTACCGTGAGAGTGACTAGTGAAAATTTTGCATGTAGTGCAGGTACTTACCGAGTAAATGGTATGTGAGCCAGTAATACTTACGACATAAGATGACAACACTTGTTCGTGGTCGTCAAATGGTTCATTTATGCGTCTTTCCCATCTTCGGGTCCTATTTTTGGTGTTGTGTGGATTTCTCAGGTGGTTTCAGTTTAGTGTTGATCTAGCTGCTCTCAACCATGGAATATATTGATAATTCCTCGGATGATGAAATTGGGAGAAAATGAAAAAATAGTAGTAAGTGTTTTTTACTTGATTATGGATATGTATATGAGGGATGGGGGTAAGTATGTGAATAATGTTGGTAAACCTGGACATCTCCCGACACTAGTTAACCAGGTGGTTGAGTTTATCACACAGGGAACATGGGAAGTGGGGTTTATACCCTGCCCTACTCGGGCATTGGTTTGCCTTCCCATATCTAGGTTGGTGATGGTGACGAGAGGGAGGAAACATTCTTATTGGCCATGTCTCTTCAGATATGCACAAAATGGACCTAGATTCTTCAGTCCCTTGAGTTTTGGTACTATCTAAGGATTCTGAGTCTGAATTTGCTAAGTCATAATTTTCAGCGATAAACCGATGCATGAAATCTAACATAGATCAGAAAAGATGGATATGGGGAGAATGACGTACATGTAGAAATTATATAACTAATGTGTTATACATCTAAGATCCTCCTGATCACACACTATTTGACTTCATGCATAATACAGAATCTCTTCTACCATTGATCATTACTTGCGGAAATTAAATCAATTGCATGCACACATTAAAACCATAAAAATTCACACATATGAACACAGTAATTTATGGGAAAGCTTAAAGCTGAAAACCCCCAACTATATGTATATTATATGTCATAGAGATCATGTAACAATCATCATACAAAGCACCTCACAAGTTCTCAAGATAATCTCCAATTGCTACACACTAATCAGGTCTGATCTAGCAAATCCCATGCACCGATCTCTGCCACCTGCTAGCCTGCCTCTACTGCGCAATCACTGCTGAAGAATGGCTCTGAATGAACTCGAATTGGTCCAGCCTTGCTCACGAAATCCTCATTGGCATCTCCAACCACTGTGTGTTGCAAATCATGCAACACTATAGTCACAACTGATAGTCACACTGCTCTTTCACCTACCTCTTCACTGGTCTCCACTGAAACTGTCCATGCACTGTAGTTAACCGATGTATTCTTTAGTTGATTAATGAGTTAATAATTAGTGAATTAATTAATAATTAATTCACACCACTCTCACTAGTGTATCAATCAGTTAGACTAGATACAACTAGCTCAACTATGTTTAACTCAGTTAAACTGAACACAACTCCATCAACTAGCTCAATAACTCCACCAAACTCTGTCACATGAGTTCTAACTGAAGTATCCATCCAATAGCTCCACTTAACCCCCAGGAATAGCGTAATTCCTTCTGTTAGCTCCTGTGCCACATCTGTGCACTTAACTGAAGTGCTCCAAGAGAATAAGATAATGTTTATAGTCCAAATATTATTAAGAGCTAATAATATTCAACATATCTATTTTTAGACAGGCAATCTAAAAATAGATTATGCCCAATATGTCTAAAAATAGAAGTCCATCTATTTTTCCAACTTGACCAACCATCCACAAATAGCATCCTGCAACTCATAGAATATGATCGACATGTCTAAAAATAGACATAGTCTAAAAATAGACTTGCGCCAAAAATAGCCTGCGGGCCCACTTAGTGAAGGCGACTCTTTTCACTAAGCTCGTCATCTTGTTGAAATCTCAACAGTACATGTTGGTTACTTCGACAGACATGAAATTTATGTCATTTGTGTCTGGATAAGTTTCTTTGTCCAACGTGGGGGATTGGGTACCAATGATTAAATGCCCTTAATTTAGAGCACTGAGCGATTAAATAATCAGGTTTGCCGCACAATGCACAAAACGGGACATGAGGTGTGGCATCGATTTTCCTTATTGGTGTCTACATAGTTGGATTTGTTGGATATGAGAATGATGTTGGTTCTTTCATATGTATAAGATGGTTTTGGATCCATCATCCCTTATCTGGATGGATGGATCCTGGGAATTGGATTTCACTAATGTGTGTAACACATCTCTATATCGGGGGAACTATGAGAAATTATGGATGTAATTCCCATACTTCTAACATATCGTGCATGCATCATTTGTGCATAATGCCTTACCTTGGTTGTTTGTGACCTTTTCTCGTTTGCTTGGATTTGGGGTCACAATCATTATTTCGACATGCAAAAGACACTTTAACTCGTCTAACTTTGGGAAAATGTTGGTAGGATGGCCAACTATGTTGCACACTGCATAGGGTGGAGGTGTCATAGAGACTTTGCGACTGTCCAAATTCTTCCATTTTCTCTTTCCCCTCTAGGTGGCATCACTTGGTGTTACTACGGGGATTTCTAGAGTTATGGTAGCCTCCGTAGAGTTGATAGGCATGATACCTGTAGAGGTAATACCTACGTTTCCTGAGATGGCCGATGGGGCCAAATACCAGACTGAAATCGCGAGAGCCATGTTGGGTAATGTAAGGGTTTCCATGACCTGGTGTGATATATAACTGGGCGAGGGATGCAAGAAGGGGGTTTCAGTGATGGAATATGGTAGAAAGGATGAGTCGATGGTGACCATATTTGTGGTATTAGCCTCTGGATCCTGACTCGATTCGGTGTTTGATGAACTCATCATGCACACCACAACTCCTATAGGTGCTTAATATTCTCATGGTAAGATAGGAGGTTCTCCTAGATAATTTATGAGGAGAGTGGTTGGTTTGAATTGATCAAGAGAAAACTTTGTGTATGTGGTGAGCACTTTTGTAGTCAAATCTACCAATGGTAGCACGCCATCGAGGGCGGTGATAGGTTTCTTCTCATAATACGTGAGTTGGTCAACAATAATGATTTTCCAATCATGGGGGAACATTATTACCTTGAACACAAAGGATGATATTTTAGTCGTTGCATACATGTAACTCCATCAAAGAAGGATGTTATAGTCTAGTTGTGCATCTAAGACCTCAATGTCAACGAGCACAACTTGTCGGTGAGATGTACTAGTACATCTTGAAAAATACTTAACGAGGCCGATTGGTGCCCATCGTATGCTCTGAGAATTATATCAGATGGTTTCAGTTCTAGAGATCCTAATTTTTTCCAAACATTTTTTGACATGATACATTTATATTCTCCTCCATCCATGATGCAATAGTGGATGGAGATGTTCTGGAATGAGACCGAGCTTTGAAAAGTGACTATAGAAGTAATAAGAGGGCTTGCTTTATCTAAGTTGAATATCATTAAGCGAGAATCCACGGGATCAATCACGCCTATTGTAGAAAGTAAGACTTTTCATTGGGAAGGGAAATATTGGATGACTTCTAATGCTGACATAGATGAGGGAGACTAAGCCAAGTGGTACACTATGATGTAATTGTGAGTAGCCTTCAAATTATATCTTGCATGTCTCATGGGACCTTTTACCATTTTTTTCATTGGATCAATAGGTACCCTCGAAATGGATAATGGTGTTATGGGTGCGCTTTTGCTTAAACCTTCTAGGTTGGTATCTAGGGATGCTTCATAATTCCTATTTCACGTGTAGAGGAATAATTCTTCTCTTGCCATGAATAGGTCGTTATTGTTCTAAGCATTCCCTCTAGCATTTTTTTCCTAGGATTGTTGATGTTGTTGAGTCTTAAATACTCCTTGGTGGGGGAAAGGCTACTGCATAACTGCAGGTTGTTGGTTTTTCCCCCCTTGTCCCCTATTTCCCTGAAGTATTTTCAACTCACAGAGCTCAGGAAAATGATGGGTGTAATGACCATACTCCCCACATATGGCACAAGAATGATTGGTCCTTAGACTGGTCGTCTTGTTCTGCATCTGAGAGTTGTTATTTGGTTCCTGGTTTTGATTTTGGTTGGAGTTGTCCCTAGCCTATGATCGCGGGGGCGTTGTTGATTGTTGCCCCATATCCAAGGTCTCCCTTTGGTTTTCTTTTTGGTTTTTATTCTACCAACGTTCAGAGGATTATTATTTTTCTCCTGTTCATATGACAGTTTCTTTTGAGCTTGGGAGGGTTAGACTAAATTAACCCCTACATTTGTTCTGTACTGGTGGTGTATTTTGTTCTTGTGTGGGAAAACGAGAGTACTAGTTTCCTTGTCCCTGGTTGGTATACACATTCTGGGATGACTCTCTTACGTTAATGCTCCTAGGTGTGTACTGATTTCCTTTAGGGGGAGGGTATGGTCCTCCTTGAGGCGGAGGATATTATTTTTCCATAGTAGCATGTTATGCAGGGTTGCAAGCTAGCTATGGTAGTATCCTAGTTGTGACACATTATGTGGGGTATCATACATTTGATTAGCAAAAGAGTATGTAGGATATTGGTGATTTTTGTTAGGTTGAGTTTGGGCTAAGGACCCTATCAAACCGTTAGAATTATTTGACGTGCTTAGTACTTCTTTGTAATTTTGCAGGCATGGAGCGTTTGGAAGGATATGGTAGATATATCTAGATTGGGTGTCTATGAGCTCTAGCTACTATGATTTTAAGATGACATCTTCCTCGCTACACGAGGATTGTGTTTCCACATATTTTGAAATTTTATGCTATAAGAGTTTTCAAAAACAATTCCAGGAGAATTTTTTCATCGAGATTAGCTTTGCACAAGCTATGACATCTTCACCATTCATGGATGTCGAAAAATATGTGAATGGCAGAATTTTGTTTAAAATGGGTGAGGATTTCCATCACTCAATCATGATGGATCGGGAGTCAGAAAAATGTGAGGAATGATGTTGCTAAATGGCCAAAGGTTCCATGTGATGCAAATGGTTGGTAAACATACCATTTCATTTTAGTCCCTTTAAGGGTGTGTTGAAACAGTCTTAGTCGAATGGTATCATCTATGATACTATTTTAAGAACACCATAGGTGAAAATTCATGATATGGTTCCCTGGGTCTTACGCTTTCTTTCCTTCAAATTTTGGAATATCTAAAGGGAGCTTAGTGGGCATGGTGGCCAATTAAGGTCATGGTTGATAGGTTCATTTGTTAAATTTCTTAGATCTAGTATATTTAATGATGCTATGAAAGGTAATTGTGGGTTGACCACCATGGTTTGAACATGTATGTGTACAAGGATCCTCTACTAAGATGCTTGCAGAATAGTACCCTGGTGAGTGTTCTGAGGGGTGGTATGAGTGCTCCCTAAAGGGGTGGAATTTTGTGGCCCTTGCGGGGTTATGACTGGTGTGATGACTGGTGACCCTTGGGGGGTTCCAATAAGATTTTCCCCAATAAAGGAAGGTCCTATAACGGTGGTGACATGACATCCTCTACGCCTCAATGGTGATGTTGGAGCAGGGTTCCCTAGGGCACACTTTTTGATGTAATTTTGTATAATTTTTGTATATGTGCGCTACGTGAATGAGTAATGGGGATTTGGGGTGCGTCAAAGTCCCTAATTTTGATGTAAATGGGTTTAAGAGTAAACTTTGGGCCTCAAACCATGGTTTGAGACCATAATATCTATGTGCAAGAATAATATAAATATACATATCAAGTCTAAGGAAGGTAGATTAAGACTATTATTGATATCTTGATAAGTTTATGCGTCTGTAATACTTTGTAAAGGGTTTTCTGGGTTGGGTTGAAAGGCTCCTGCTGGATGTGTGCATGGATACCTAGTCTTGGCTGTGTGCGTGGAAGGGTTATGTTTAAGGAAAAGCATGATATGTATTGAAAGGATATGAACTAATAGAAAGTACAGATTTTGGCGAACTTGCTATGTTATTGATTCGAGTTATTTTGTCTACTATTTCTGTTTAAGATCACACTATTTCTATAGTGTTTATTTGTCATTGCATGGAGACATATGTTATGGTTATTTATGTATACTGATGGTTGATGAATCTGCTTAAGTAATTGCACATTATTTAGATCTACATCTAGTTCTGTTAGGCTTTATCTATGATAAAGCGATCTGCGACTCTATCCTATTCTATTAAGGATTGCGCGCATTATATGATTCTGCCTTATTTTGTTGCGTGCATTATTTTATGATTGATATAAGTCTGCATTCGATTCGCTTAGGGACACTTCATTATTTTCTCCCTCAAGGTTCAGAAACTTGGTTCCATCACCCCCCCATACTGCTTCGGGTGAGAATTTGATCTGTGCAAGCAGGTCATTGATGCAGGGGCTTGTAGTTGGAGGGTTTGTTGGTTTATCCATAAACTCTGTCAAACCTGGGTCAGGAACCCCTCAAGCCAACAGGCAAGAATCCTGATACTCCTACTGACAATGGGGGGGTTCAAGAAATGCCTAGATCGATGGGGAGTCATTGCTGGTCCCATATGGTGTCAATTTGATTTATAAATTTGGAGGGGAGAATATTTTTGTCAATGAAATATAATCACATACATAAAGCAAAGTGAAAATGGAAAGGTAATTTTCCTTTAGATTAAACTATGTGATCAATCGAGAAAGAAGCAGGTTTTTGGTTATTTGTATATGATAAAAATCCTATGTAGACCTGATTGTCGTTACCACATTCAAATTAATTGGGCCTTATGGAGATATATTATGATGAGTATCGGGGCCAATGTCCCGAAAGAACTGACGACGCCTTCCAGTAGCCGAAGAATCAACCAAGGTAATGGAAATGAGAATCTAGTGTTTCCCACACCATCACCTATAGGGAAAGGATGCTCTAAATTTTGGCCACTAAAGTACCTCATCCTATGTGAGCATTTGAGTCTTTAGCTTCTTGATATTCAGTTACCAGTACCGAGCACTAGATGGGTTGAGTAGCCCCAAATAGTACCGCACACACTAGACCTAAGCTGAACCACCTCCGAATCAGGTCTCTGTAATGCTCGGAAAATATTTTCTGTGGGTTGATAGAAGTATTTTAAGCTCCTTAAATAGTTAACTTCTATGTTTCAAAATGTAAAATGACCATGGCATCTTATTGGATGCCTACCCCCAATGGTATTAAATGGAACTATACATTCTTGTGTGGCCCCTGTGGGGAGAATTTAGTGGGTTCAAGTTATGATTGTTTTTAAGAGTCTTAATTTTCTTTAGGGTGTGCAATTGTAAGAAAATGTAAGCTAAGAATAAAAGCACCCAAAATTGGATTCCTTTTAATGCAAATATTACCAATGCTTACTGTGTGGTTTATGTGAACAAAAATAAGTGTGATAAGATGCGGATATGTGATGATCCTTTACTATATCCCTCTAATTACACTATTTTTATGTGTTCTCAATAAACTCAATAAAATATTTTGAAAGATATCTGTGGAATTGGGCCACTTAATCTTCCCAATACTTAAGCTATGTCTATTTTTGTAAATGTAAAAAAGAACAAAAAAACACTAATTTCTCTACTAATTATGCTTAGTACAACAACTGGTCAACCTAAAAAATTGAAAAATGCATAGCAGTCATGAAGGAAATTCATTATGGGTTTCTAGTCACCTGAAAATTTGAAAAAATACAAGCCCTTTTTATTTTCTGGAATACTGCGCACGTTTTTTAAACACATTCGCAATGAGATGTTTGTCTGAGAAAATAGTGCGTGTTCGAGAAAAAAAAATCTCTCTGCCTCTCAGAACAAGCGCAAAATGTCCTGAATAATTCAGAGAGAGGTCATGAGTGCCTTCTAGTTGGTTATGTAGAGAGGAGGTTCTGTAAAACAATCATTAAACCAAGAAAAATAAACTAGTGGAGTCGCCAACCCTTTGGTAGTGTTTTTGTCACACTAGTGTACCAAAAGACACCTCTTTAGTAGTAGGTTGTTTCTTGAAAATATCACAGAGAATATTATGGTTTTTTTAATGGAAAGACTGAAAACAAAGTAAATAAAAACTCATAATGTAAGTAATGCATACAATAATATAAGCTCAAAAAGAAACACACAATACAATAAGCTTAAACGGAGCAAACAAACCAATACAATAATGGAGAAAACTCCCTTTATTGGTTGCTGGTAGTAAGAAGAATACAATGTTAACACACTTTCAGGGAGTCCTTTTAGCTATGGAGCTCAAATACTCTTAGTAAGGGGGTCCCTTTCATTAGTTTCCTTGCAATATTCCCCTCCCTCTCTCAAAAGGAATGTGACAAATCTCCAATGGTGGAGTTATCTTATTCACTAGGATATTGGATAGATAACATGCTAGTGCCTTCAATCCTCTTGCTTCAACAATTGAAATATGGTGTTTATATGGTAGCAATTTTCCTAGCATAACATTGTCTCATTCTTTTCTCTTCCCATGAACTGTTTATATAAAAAAAATTGAACTCCTCTTCCCTCTCTTGGCCCAAGAGTGATAGTGACTAAGAGTAGGACAAGAGATTACTTTGAGGGCTTCATATCTTTAGGGAGACCTCGAGTCGATTGTATTTGAATTTCATTGACAGAGAATCAAATTCCCCAAGTGTGGAAAGTGGTCCCAGATAGTGACTTTTCGCCATCCTCAAGACCGCGCGGCTTTTGAAGGAATGTGTGCTGCGCGCAAAACAACTTTCTTGTTAGTGTGTTATCCTCCAATTTCTTACTGAACCTTAGGAACTTCTTGAATTTTTTTTCCTTCATAATGTATTTTTGCTAGAAAATATTTATTTGTATTTTTGTTTGACATTTTATAATGTCTTTTTCTTGTACGATTTTATGGTGTTAACATGCACTACAACAAATATCGGTTGATCCACTCACCTATCAAAAAGTCGTAGTCCTGCTGGTCTATTTGGGTCAATATTTGCATGACAAATTCAGATAATTATCTTTAATGAAAAAAATAAACAAAATTTTAGAAACATAAAAACCATCAAAATGAGAAGTTTTTACCTAGATCGTCCCATTGCGTCCCTGTTGGGAGTGGGATATTTGGGTCATCTCTATAATAAATCCATGCATACGAAAATTGTTCAATCATAATGATCTAGTGTTCCAACCATCCAAATAACTTAGGAGTATATTTGACCATCGGGAAATCACCTCCACGACGACCATCAACGAGACCCACAATAACATGTGAGTATCTCGTGGTCCTCCTATCTCTACCAAAAACTGTTGTGGGGCCAGGAGGGGAATATTATCTAGAGAAACGAAAATCAAGGTACCACCATATCCATAGTTCTTTAGCTTCCTTGTTTTTTCTCTAGTCAATTTCCCTTTGATATTGGAAACTACCCCTTCACACTAGTTGAAAATGGTGGGTTGTGAGCACTCTACATCAATCTGCATATGGACCTTTGTGGCCAGGTGCAACGTTGTGCTTCCACATAATTTGGTAACTATAAAGGTGAAGGTTCTTAAAGGGAGTCACTAAATGGTTTTTATGTCAATCCTACCATCCTTGAGCTGAGCCCCGTCAACACAATATCACCTCAAATAAGAAGTAGTGGCCTCTCCACCTAGTCTTTGGCCATACAAGGATATGTTTGTTCATTTACGAGAGATTCTAGTCAAGAAATAAATATCATCAACATATATGGTGAAACGTTGATATCCTAATACAAAACACTTCCCTTGGAAATCCCATGCCCTCACCATCCAAGTCATGAGACCTAGTTAGGCTTTCATCCCTGGAATTATCCAAAATTTGTATAGGCCACAATTTCTTAGGGCCTGCAATGTTGGTGGATCATTTAAAGCTTCAGAATATTTTTTTTCATGCGCTCTCTCTCTCTCCACTCCATTATGAATGATCAAAATCCTGAAAAATATCAATTTTTGTTACAGGGTGAAGTACCCTAGGGTTTGGGTTGAGAACCCCAATAGAGAAAGAAGCATACAACAACAAGAAGCAAGAAAATTTATAGTCCTAATGCCTAAACTAGTAAAATGGGAAGAAGAGGTCGTACCTGTAGGTCCTACGTTTGAAGGCCATCCCACAAGGTTGAAACCCTCTTCTTCTCCTAGTTCTCCAAAACCTACAACTCACTCAAGAAAAGCACATATACTAGTAATAACTGAAAGCATGTTCAATATGTTAGCATTAAATCATATAATATTATAAGAAAAATAAGATGAAATAATTCATAATAGGATCATAGCATGTATAAATAATTAAGATAATGAATGTCCAGAATGAGACAGAGCTTCTTTATTGATGTATGTAAAAATGTGTGGAGGAATACCACCTGATTCAGCCATGGCTCCAAGCGAAATCATCCTCTAGATCCGTCTAGCCCAAGCCTAAAAAATCTCCTTCCAAAAGCATACAAATGGTGTTAATATAATCAAAATGAACATCTCCATGAGGGAAACAAGGATTTCCACAATCTGGGAAGTGCAAGAGGCACAGGGATAACTTAGACTTTATCAGGGACTAAATGGCTATAATATCAATACTTATCTCTCTCTCCCCTTAAGGACTTCCCATGAGTTGTATTTATATCACCCCAAAACAATTGTTTCAGTTAGGATAAAATTAGGCCACAGGCTTTTGTGGGTAAGTTTCCGGTGTAACCCGTAACCCTGCCTAGAAAATAGGGAATTATATATTTTTTTCATATTTCAAATTATATACGTGGGTTGGGTATAACTAGACCCACGTGTGCACATGATTTTGAGAGGTAAGAGTCGCGTATGGAATTCAAAATAATGTTTTTTGGGTAAAGGAACAATTCTGAAGGGAAAGGGCTGCCCAAGTCCATGACTCATAGCATCAAGTATATAGAGGTGGAAATTATGCTATAACATGGTTTCTCAGGAGAAAAACCATGCAAATGATGAATATCTCTGTGTACAAAATAGTCAGTGTCTGCGGTCCCAATATAGGGAAACCGTTCACATTCGAGGGCGCATTTTAAAAAGAAAAACATACCCACAAAAACCAAATACATGGCCAAAATGAAAAATTAATCAGATGAAAATGAAGATAATGAAGAGTTCTCTTACCTGGAGAAGACTATGCTCAATTTCATCCACAGGTTTTCTCAGAATCATCTCATAAATTTCATGGTAAAAAAACCTCTTTTTTGCTCTCAATTGGTTAAAAACTCAAATAGTAAAAATAAAATTAATTTTTGAATTTTTGTAAGTTTTTAGCCTATTAAAATATTATTTTTTATGCCTTTAAATTTTAAATTCAAAATTTTTAGGGTTTTTGCCATGGTTTTTGAGTAGATATGATAATTTTTTGGGTTTAATGTGCAATAAATAGGTTATAACATAAAAATATATCATTTTGATGTTGAGAAAAAATTTATCGCATTTTCAAGCTCTTGGAAAAAATAGGAAAAATTGAAACTCTTGAGTTCTCTTTTAAGCCCTTTTCAGACTCTCTAAATATGAAAATATCACTGAGTACTTGACTATTTGAACTCGTAAAAGTAAATAAACAATCATCTATTTAGTATAAGTTTACCCCTTTTCTGACTGAACTAGACTATTTACGAAAAAGTTATACGTTGATTAATCATGGTCAATAGAGTTCTCTCCAACATTATTTTATCCTTTTTCAGGCTTGAGGGACTAAATTTATGAAAAAGAAAATTATGGTGTTTGCTTATGTTTTTCTCCTTACTCCTTACAATTGAAGAAAATTGATCTTCACTTTCTCTAGGCTCCTTAAAATTTTACATTGAAATAAAAACATGAGTTTTCTTCTTTTGTGTATTTTCAAAATCTTTAAACATGAAAAAGACATTGATTTACCCCATCACTCGACTTGTAAAAAAAAAACAGTGTAAGACTCGTCAATCATGACGAGACATAACCACTCCTTCATAGGGTTCGTTAAAAATACTTCGGAGGAATCATTTGAAGGATGAGCTTACAGGACAAGAAAATGTTATCAACCTCAGGTTTGAAAAAAATAAAGAGGTACTTGCTAGTAATGGTGGGGGGAAATTGGGAAAATCCTTCGATTTTTGTATTTCATTTATGGTAGTATGTCGCTCTAGAATATGCCACTTCGTCACATTTGTGTATGGGTTGGGGAATCAATTTGTCTCACAGTTAATCAAACCTCATTGAAATTCTTCAGCCGGTTTTAGGTATTATCATTGAGTCAAATGCTGCCAAGTCTAAGTGTCATGTCACCAATATGTTCAAGATAAGTTCAACCTCAGTTCAAATTACCTTGTAATTTGTAGCGTTCAATCGCGTCAGGCATCCCTGACTTGGTCCTTGCAAAAAAAGTTCTTCAAAAATTGACATGAAGTTTCATGTCATAGGTCCTCATATGATGGATCGTTTCCTATAAATTGTAGCTCATTATCTAGGAAATTGATATATAAACCCTCTTAAATACCTTTAGGCTGGCATGCCTTAACGAAAAGTTTCTCGCATTTTACAACATGTTCTCATCATTGACCTTCAATCGAGTGATTCTATGAGTTTTTTACTTCAGGACATATGTTCACACTTCATATATTGTACTGGAAGTACCTTGAGGACCATTTCCATTATTGGTGGTTTCTCTCACACTTGTTAACGGTTCACATCATTGACTGGTAATCAAGTGGTTTCTACCATGTTCGACTTCAAGACATGTGTTCACATGGATAAATTTTTACCGTGGATCGATTGAGATGGAGATTAAGACCCTGGATACAGTTTCATCCATCCAATTTGTGAGGAGCTATGTGTTCGTGGTTATGTATATAGAAACATATTTGATGTCTATGTCCATACTGTTTCTACTGTTGACATGATTCCTAGTGTATTTTTGTACTAGTTCATTGAGTTATGTTTACTTTGAGTATGGGAATGCCTATCTCAGTTATGATTATATTTCATTGTAATCCTCAATTGATTTTTGTAGGTCTCCAACCATGGTCTTCGATCCAATATTTGGATGATAAAGCACTTTAGTCCTTAAACAAACTTTTCTGACTTCGCACTTTAGAGAGGAATATGTTACACGTCATTTTTGCACCATGAAAAATGACCATTAGAATGGATCTTTCTCCATCCAATTCATGTGTTCCAAAGCACTCCTTTGCAAGTCAAAAACTTAATCACCTTGAAGAAAACAAGAGTTCTGGATTATAAGGAAAAAAACCTTATTTTTAGTGACTTGTGCATTTTCCTAGCCAATTTTTGTGCATGTGAAATTCCTACCATTGGTACATACACAAAATTGCACTCTGTCTTACACTATGGACTGTGCACATGACTCAACAAAAAGTAAAAAAAAAAATTAATTCTAGAAGCCTTGTTGGGCAAATATATCCCAACTAAAAGCTTTGAGGTCATGCCTATTTGAGCCTAACCCCTCCCATCATGGATATCATCCTTTTGATATGGATCTAGAAATTCCTCCTCTTGGCCTATAAATTAACTACAGGATAGAAGGTTGAGAGAGGTTGCTACAAATAGACTTACGTTGGTCAAATTAGGCTTAAGAGCTTATCATCAAAGGAAAGGATTATAGAATTATGGGAGGAGATTAACAACATCAATAAAAGGTTATATGATCTAAAAATTATTGTTAGTTTTGTTGTGATAATATCGGTTTCATATTTAAATAAACTTTGCTCTGGTTTGCTTATCCATTGAAAGTTTATCCATGAGCATGTGATTGTTTAATCATTAAAATTGGTGAAATTTAGTGTTTTTATGAAGTCAAAAGCATAAAAACTAATAGCTAAAAAACAAAAAATAAGTACACAACAAGCACAAAATACAGAAGTTTGGGATGAAGGAGTTCACCCCTTCTGGGCTACATCTCCTTGGTCCAGCTTCATAGTGTGGGCCTTTGTATTATCTTGAAATGTGCAAATTTCTTGTTTACAGTCTCCCATTGCCTCTACAACCTACTCCAATGGCTTAAAAACATCAAAATCTACCAGAAATGACTCTTCTCGAGCTCATTTTGGTCTAAAATTGCATAAGTTATGACAAAAGCAACTTTTCCTAGCTTTTCTCCTCCAAAATTGGAGTTTGTAGGTTTTAACCCTGAATAGAAATTATCTACACACGAATATTATAACAGAAAATAAACAATAGCGAGAGAATAAAACATTAAACAGATAAACACAGAGATTTTCCCCTGGATCCCAAATCGGGACGACCATCTTGATTTTTCATTATATTCCTTTTAGTGTTACAACACATATATATACATGTCGAAGCATACATAAACCCTAATCCATTAACCATGGATTAGAACATAACCGTAGTTCCCTTGACCATATCTACAAAAATACCAGGGGCCGAAAACCATTGTACCCCAAAACCATGTGCAAAACCATGCACAAAACCATGGGCACGGACCACCCACTGGAAATTAAGGACCACATACCCAACATTATCCCACTTGTTGTTTTATTTCCGCAGGGAGCCACAGGAGAGCTTAGTTATTGGCCCAATTCTTCAACACCCATTTTTTCTCTACACCAAGAGAACTTATGAGTGCTCACAGACTTTGTCAATGCGTCTGCAACATTCTTCAAAGTGTCCACCTTTACCAGCAACACCCTTTTAGCCTCAACCATATCTCTAACAAAGTGATATTTAACATCAATGTGCTTTTTCTTTGAATGATAATCAGGGTTCTTAGCCAAGAAAATTGCACTTTGGCTATCACAGCCTATCCTTATAGCTTGTTGTACCAACCCCATACTTGAACACAATCTCTGCAACCAAACTTCTTCCTCGCTTGCATGAGTGGCTGCCATGTATTCTACCTCTGTTGTTGAAAGAGCCACTATAGACTGTCTTTTACTCATCCAACTGACTGCACCTCCAAATAGGCTAAACACATACCAACTTGTAGATATTCTTTGGTCCAGATATCTAGCCCAGTCTGCATCAACAAAACCACGAATGTCCAACATTCTTTCGAATCCTAGTCTTCCCTGGTAGCACAAGCCATAATCACTAGTGCCACGTAAATATCTGAAAACCCGCTTCACTGTTGTCCAATGCTCCTTCCCTGGGTTTGACATAAACCTACTCAATACTCCCATTGCATGTGCAATGTCTGGTCTAGTACAGACCATTACATACATCAGGCTACCCACTGCACTTGCATATGGAACATGGGACATATCCTCCTCTTCTTCTTATGTCTTGGGACAATGTTCAGCAAACAGCTTTACACCTACAGGAATAGGAACATTCACCGGTTTACTATACTGCATATTGAACCTCTACAATATAGTTTCGACATACTTCCTCTGGTTTAACCAGAGCTTCCTCTTTGCCCGATCTCTCTTAATTTCCATGCCCAAAATATAGTTTGCAACACTAAGATCCTTCATGTCAAATTTGGAGAATAGTTGGGTCTTAAAATCTTGGATAATTTCTTTGTCATTTCCAATAAACAACATATCATCCACATACAAGACCAAATAAAAAACATGGTCACCAATTAATTTAAAATAAACACAGTGATCCCCCTTGCTTCTGGTGAAGCCAAGTCCCCGTATATAGGTATCAAATTTCTGATACCGCATCCTTGGTGACTGTTTTAACCCATACAGAGACTTCTTCAACTTGCACACCAATTCTTTCTTACCCTTCACCATAAAGCCTTCATGTTGTTTCATGTAGATCTACTGTTCTAGATCCCCGTGAAGAAATTTTATCTTCACATCCATCTATTCTATCTCAAAATCAAATGCAGCAACAACAATTAAAAGTAATCTAATAGAAGTAACTTTGGCAACAGGAGAAAAAATATCACCAAAATCAATTCATGGCACCTGGGAATAACCGTTTGCTACCAACCGAGCTTTGTATTTCTCCACCTTGCCTTCTACATTCATCTTCTTCTTAAACACCCATTTTCTCCCGATGGGGTTCCTTCCAGCCAGCAACTCCACTAGATCCCATGCCTCATTTTTGTGCAAGGATGCCATTTCATCAACCATGGCCTCATTCCAGAGTTTTCCATCCTCTGAATCTACTGCCTCCCTGACAATTCTGGGATCATCATCAGTTATAGTTAAGGAAAAACTTGAATAGAAAGCATATGGACTATACCTTTCTGGTTGCCTTCTTTCCCGAACTGATATTCTCATCGTTGGAGTTTGTGGCTCTTCCTCTTCTGAATCTTCTCCTGCTATAGAGTCTGATTCATACTCCTTTAGCTCAAACTCTATCTTCTCATGTTCCTTTCGTATGACTTCATGTTTAACAACATATTTCACCTCTCTAAACACCACATCTCGGCTGTACACAACCTTCCTTGTTTCCAGGTTCCAAAGCTTGTAACCTTTTAAACCATCCTTATACCCAATAAAGATGCACCTTTGAGATTTATTATCCAACTTGGTCCTTTTCTACTTTGGAACATGTACATATGCATCACATCCAAATACCATTAGATGTGAAAGAGAGGGTTTCTTACCAGGCCATACCTCATGTGGAGTCTTCTCCTCCAACACTGATGAAGGTGATCTATTAACCAGATAGCATGCAGTCTCCACTGCCTCTACCCAGAATTCTTGTCCTAGCCCGGTACCACTGAGCATGCTTCTTGCCTTTTCCATCAGTGTTTTGCTCATTCTTTCTACAACTCTATTTTGCTGAGGTGTGTATGGAGTAGTCTTCTGCCATGCTATACCACACTTCTTACAGAACTCTTCAAATTCCTTCTTGGAGAACTCCCCACCATTATCTGTCCTCAGTGCCTTTATCTTCTTCTCTGTCTCATTTTCCACCAGAGCCTTAAATTCTTTAAATCTGTCAAAGACTTCAGATTTCTTCCTCAAGAAATATATCCATGTATTCCTTGAGAAGTCATCTATGAATGAAACATAGTACACAAACTTTCCCAATGATGGAACTAACACAGGTCCAAATACATCACTGTGCACAAGTTCTAATATCTTGTTCGCCCTCTTAGCACCAGAAGGAAAACTCACCCGATTCTGCTTCCCATATACAAAATGTTCATAGAAATTGAAATCCAGAGATAAATTAGACATACCTTCCACCATACCATTTCTATGCAGTATCCAAAGGCCCTTCTCTCCAATATATCCAAGCCTTTGATGCCATAGCATGGTCTTTTCTCCAGAGACAACTAGGATAACCACTCCACTTTCAGGAACCACATAACTATTACACCCATCAATAACAGTGCTACCTTGTAGCTTGTACAAAGTTCTAGTCCAAACTCCCTGCATTAATACCAGTGCTCCCCGAACCATCTTGCAGGCATCTTTCTTGAACACTGTTTTTACACCTGCATCATCCATCTTGCTTACAGAAATCAGTTTTTTGGCCAATGCAGGAATATGCAGAACACCAGGAAGTGTTCCAATCCTTCCACCTTGCAGCTTAAACTTGACCTTACCATGTCCGATGATTCTGGCCTTCCTATCATCCCCTAGGAAGACATCACCACCATCATATTTATCATGCTCACAGAACCACTCCCTATGGGGAGTGAAGTGAAAGGATACACCTGAGTCAATCAACCATGACTCATGATCTACATGTTTATTTGAAGAAGAAGCCAAATACACATCCCCACCTTCATCCGAGGTGGTTTTTGCCTCTGAAGAAGGAGCATCCTCAGATCCCTTTCCTTTTCCAAGAGCTTTAGATCTGCAGTCCCTTTTGTAGTGACCTTCCTTTTCGCATTTCCAACATACCTTTAAAAACTTTCTAGGAGATTTAGATCTCCCTCTAGATTTGGATCTCCCACTCAAAACCTTATTATTTTTTATGTTTTGGGACCTTCCTCATACAGATAAGGCATCTCCATTCTAGCCCTCCATATTTCTCCATCTCATTTCCTCTGAAAATGAGGCTGAGACAATGTCATGAAAATTCAAGGTAGTTGTACTGCTACCTATTGCAATAACCAGACTGTCCCACGAGTCTGGTAGAGAACACAAAAAATGATGCACTTATCTTCATCTGATATTTTAATATCAACAGATGACAACTGACTTACCACAGTATTGAAGGCGTTCAGATGCTCTGTCATCGAGTCTCCATCCTTCATCCTCAGGTTATACAGCTTTTTCCACAGTAACAACTTATTCACCAGAGACTTAGATTGTTACAAAGTCCCAAGTTTTTCCCACAAATTCTTGGTCTTAGCTTCCCCAGATACATTCAACAATACGGAATCTTAGACACACAACCGTATTGTGCTCTTAGCCTTCCGATCCAGTTTCTTCTAGTCTTCATCTAACATTTTCGTTGGTTTAGTACCTGGATCTACCGCAATCCACTAATCTTTATCCACCAGCAGATCCTCCATCTTGAGCTTCCACAACTCAAAACTCTGACCATTAAATTTCTCTATCTCTATCTTATCGCCGCTCGCCATTTTCTTTCACCGCAAGAATCGATCCCGCAAATCTCCCACTGAACAGGGTCTACCTCAGGCCCGAGAAAAAAACCCTCAGCAACAAAGGCATCCCCTTGAAGCCAAAACATCTTCGATACCAAATGTAGGTTTTAACCTTGAACATAAATTATCTACACACGAATCTTATAATAGAAAATAAACAATATCGGGAGAACAAAACATAAAACAGATAAACATAGAGATTTTCCCCTGGATCCTAAATCGGGACGACCAGCTTGATTTTTAATTATATTCCTTTTAGTGTTACAACACATATATATACATGCCGAAGCATACATAAACCCTAATCCATTAACCCTGGATTAGAACATAACCGTAGTTCCCTTGACCAGATCTACAAAAATACCAGGGGCTGAAAACCATCGTACCCCAAAATCATGTGCAAAACCATGCACAAAACCATGGGCACAGACCACCCACCAGAAATTAAGGACCACATACCCAACATTCTCCCACTTCTGATTAGTTGTGGAAATAATATAACACATACCCAACAGAGTTTTTTGAGTTAAAAATTTAATTTTGGAAAATTCCGCCTAATTCGACGCCTCCGCTATCTTAGCCATCGAATTAATCCTTCATTAATTAATGGATAAGTGCAAGTTTAAACTTGAGATAAGCATGGTTAATTATATAAGCACGTTTAGCACTGATTACATTTAAATGTGGCTTAACCACAATAATCTGTGGATTAACATAATAAAACAAGACTTAATCGCTAATTAAATTCCCACCGGTTTATTTGGTGGGAGCTCTCGGTCCTCACTGCTGGTCACATGGGAGGGGGTTTGCCCACTCCAAACCCCCATTTGCTGGCACTATAATCTTTAACATGAAGTATAATTCCATATGGGTTAACACCCAAGGCATAGGAGAGGTGGTAGCGTGCAAGGATGGTGGGCGATAGGTCTGGGGTTCTACCCTGACCCTCGCCAATATATTTTTCTCCTCAAACCTTGGCACTATCTGCAAAATTGATAGTTGTTCCATCAGATTGACCCCCACTACCCTGCTATAGAGTGCCTCCATATTTAGTGGATGTTCATTAGCATAATAGGTTCAAACTTTCGTTAAGTGTAATATATATATATCATGACATGGAAATATGCCAATTCCTCCATAGTTCAACCTTGAGATATATCCTGCCATGCCATGGGGGGGGGGTTACGTGGCATGCCACATGGCCCTTCTCCGTTCGCTCATAAAAAATCATCCATAATAAAATAATGAGCCATAAAAAACAAAGTTTCCAACTTAATAATTGGAGGACAAATTCAACTTCCATGGAAAACCTTGGAAAATCTAAAGATGACACTTATCATAGTGTCACTAGATGAAAATAGAGAAAACCTTGTGAAGCTGACTGGACTTGCCACATCATCCCTGTACATGTTCTGCACATATTTTCCCTGTTTCAAAAAATGAACATTAGGCCATAATTCCCTCATACAAACTTGTAATTTGATGAAACAAGTTGCATTGGAATCCTGGAGACGATCTCTATCCAAATGTTCAGGTTCAAATCATTTCTGAACATTTTCAATTTTGAGCTAAAAACTAAGCCTTGGATCATTCCTCCCCACTAGAAGCATTTTGGACCCCAAAAGATACTATCAGTTGTTTAACAAGTGAGGGTACAACTCCATCACTTTTCTAATCTCCAACCATTTGTCCTTTGAATAATTTTGACCCTTGAGTCCGACTCTAAGGTATTCAACATTCCCTCTTCTTGAAGTTCTAATTCTTCTGTCAAGTATGAGATCTTGTTGAATTTCATCAAGATATTCTCACAAGAAATCATATATTAATGGCAGTTGAACATGCTCTCCTTGATCATCAATCAAAGGAGGCTCAAACAATCTCAAATTCTCAACATTAACGACAAAATAAATTTGCATATAAGGAGGCAAATCTAGCTTGAATGCATTTGTACCAATATTTTCCAGAATTTTAAATGGACCATAACAGATTGGTTTGAGATTTTTACCTCCCCCTTGCAATCTTTCTTTGCTTATGTACAACCAAACTTCATCACCAATTTGGAATTTGTGATCAACCCAGTGTTTTTCATGCCTTTCCTTGTAGTTGCTTTGACTCTTTTTAAGTTGCTCTTGCACGGTGTACTAATGTATCAATTGAATTTTCTCAATGAACTTCCTTGCCTTATCTATGTCACTATGTCAATCTATAGCGACATATTTATCAAAAATGAAGTCCAATGGCGATCTTGGAAAATAACCATAACATGCCTCAAATGGCGATGTGTTTGTGGATGAATGTTTTGTCCTGTTATATGCAAGATGTATGTAGTGTAACTGCTCATCCCACAACTCGGGATGCTTGCTACAATAAAATCTAAGAAGATGAATACCGGTCCTATTCACCACCTCTATTTGAACATCTGTTTGTGGATGAAATGTTGCGCTCTTCTTTAACCTTGTGTCCATCATGTCCCATAATTTTGACCAAAAACTCCCAACAAATCGAGAATCTCGATCACTAACAATAGCAGTAGGAAGACCAAAATGGACCCAAAAATTTTTGAAAGAAAATATTAGTGGTTTGTTCAGCTGTAATGGTTTTCTTACATGACATCAAAATACACATTTTTCTAAACCTATCTACCACAACATATAGATAATCATTACCTTTCTTTGACATAGGAAGATCACCTACAAAATCCATTGAGATACTCTCCCAAGGATGTGAAGGAACTGGAAGTAGAGTGTACAACCCAATCTTCCTATTGTTAGGCTTAATTTTTGCACATAAATAACATTCCCTACTAAACTATATATACAATCAATCATGTGTGGCCAATAAAAATACCTTCGGATATTCGCTATTGTCTTGCCTACACCGAAATGTCTGGAAATCAATGATGTGTGCGCCTCCCTTATGATACTATTTCTTTCTCCATATGGAATACATAACTTGCCCAAGTGATACAACAGACTATTAGGCACATGATAATCTAACTCTTCATTTTGGTTCCCTTGACTCAAACTCTCATGCATATATTGGAAATCACTATCATTTGCATATTGTTCAATGTAACTTGCATGCATAATGGAATTGTGTTTGAGTATGATAGCTGAATTTATATTAGGCCTAGAGAGTGTTAGGGTCCCGTGATTTGGCTAATTGGAAAGCCAAGTGACAAGGTAACATCAAACCAGTCTTTGGAGCCCAAGGACCTAGCCTTCCTGGACTCAAAGAGGGTTCTCTCTATTTGTGTAAGGGGTATCTGTGTGTTTGCTTCTTGTGTTTCTGATTTTAGGATAGTTATGAAGTAGGTTTTTGGTTTCTGTTTTAGGTTTGTGAGGGATGAACTGATCAAAGACTAAGATAGGTAAAAAGATGTTAGATCAACTGGGCTATGGGGTCGAAAAGGTCAAGAAAGCTCCAGATGGTGATACAAGGTATGTTGAAGGGCCGATTTGATCAAGGTAAAATTGATCTTTGGGTAAAAAGGAGTGGGATGGACACTAAGTTTGTGAAGAACAAAGGATTTCAAACATAAATAGTTCAATAGCTGACATAAACATGGTAGGGCTAACCATTAATCATGATTAATGTAACTATAAATTGATAAATGCATAGAAATAAACATTCAAGCAATACATAGAGATATATGACTCTCTAACTTTAGGAAATTGCTATCAGACTTTGGGGAAAGACAATTAAGACAAACAAATAACTCGAATCACTATGAGGAAACACCTAAGCATAGTATTCCAAGCTATTGGGCACTTTGAAGCAAGATTGCATAGTTTTAGGCAAAGGGCAAGATCAGTACAAGACCTCCTTGGTTCAACAAATGACAATCAAACAATCAAAGAAAGGTTTCAGAGGTGGAGATATGACTATCCATGAGTAAGCAGGGCATACCGTGAATCATAGTTAGTATGCATAAAACCATAAATGAAACAAGCAAACAATTTCTTCAGTTATCAAAGAGAAATCAAGGATTCTTTGATATGACTAAGAAGAAAGAAAACATAGAAGCTATAAAGAAACAGGAAATTTGAGGTGCCTCCAAGGGCATGTCTTAAATCTATTCTCTATTATCTTATAACAAGCAAGAACATGGAATATGAATGAAAACTAAGAAGCATAACAGAGAGGGACACTAGACCATTTTACCAAGTCAAGGAATCCAACAACAATCCTCTTTCATCATCCAGAAACATTCAACAAACTATCCAATGCATGAGACAAGTGTTTCTTCCAAGCTAGTATAACCATATATTTCTCTATATCATCAAGTTCAGCCTTATTTACAATGAAGTCTCTTGGAATATATAGGCCAAGATGAGGAAAAACCTCCTAATGCAACTTGCAAGCTCATTGGCCCATCAAAAATATCTGATTTTGTCCTTGAGGCTTTACAAAGCCCAAGGCACAAAATATCTAATAAAATATCTCAAAAATGCTAAAAAAGGAAAATAAATTAACTTTTCCTAACCAACCATGGCCAAAAATAGCTAAACGCACATGAGGAAAAGTCACTTTAGAAAAGTACATTTTTCACAAAAATACTTAAGAAAAATATCAGCAGAAAGTCTTCTGTATTGTGGGCAACTTTTGGAAGCCTTCCCGATGTCGAAACAAGGCCTGTGATGGCTCGTTGGAAAGCTATGAATGTATATTTTCTTAAAATTCTTATTTATACACAAACAGATCACTAGAATTCTGTCAAAATCTAGCCTATGTGAAAAAACAAAAAAAATAGACTTTGCTGATAAACGGGGCAGAGTGTGGAAAAAGTGAGTGTTTTTCGCCATTTTGGGAGACCAAATCATCTTCAATTGATCTGAAAAATTCTGAGTATATGCCCCTAAAATTATGGCATCCTATGATACCATTTTCATCCTTTGAGGATGTCCCAAACAGAAATGGCGATGCCCATGATTTTTAGCCAAAAGCCCAAAAATGACAAAAAACCAAAACTTGTTGAATTTCGCCCAATTTTGGCGAGCATGACCCTCAAGGGTTTTCAGAAACATGTTGAGAAGCTGAGGCCAAAATTTGAATCTTTGAGGTGTCTTTCTTCATTTTTGGTGCTGGGCGCCTCTTTTGAGCTTCCTTGAGTTTTTCTTGTGTGGCCTTCAATTTCCGCCGGGCGAACTGATTAAGCTTCTTATAGTGCCCGTTCATCCTCCTTTGAAGGTCCAAATCTCTATTGGAATTTTCCAAATTCTTCTCCAAGTGATCATTCACCCTCTCAAGCCATGCTTCTTGATTGTTTTCTATCTCTTGGGTGAACAAAGTAGTGAGAGGAAGAGATTGAAAAAGGGTAGCTTCTTCCTCCTTTTGTTTCTCTAAGGCTCTTCTGAGTCCCATAGTCCTTGGCCTCTTTCTTCTTGGCTGATCTTCATCTTCACCATCATTGAACTCTCCCATGAGTTCTTCTAATTTAACTTGTGCCTTGGAGGCCTCTTTTTTATATCTGATGGCCCATGTCTCATATACTGCCATGTGGACACTCGTCTGTTTGTTTTGTGTTTGCAAAAAGTGAATGAAGTTTCTAGACCTCTCTAGATCTACCCTCAAAGCATCAAGTTTTTCTTCTCTATTGATTAAGAGAGACTCTAGGATTTGGGCCTCATTGTTGCTATCATCACTTTGGATCTGAATTATGTCAAAGTCCCTCTCCTTCTCATGGCTGCTTTCTTCTTTCTCCTTTCCCTTGCTTTGGGTGGCCTTCTTGGTCTTCCTCCTCTTGGGTAATTCAACAATGGGTTGCATGGGAAACTTCCCCTTGCTTCGGAGGGCCCTAGTAACATTTGGAGTTATAGTTTAAGGCACTCTTTTCCTTGATGTCCGGGGCTTTGCCACTTTTGGAGAAGAAAGCATGGCCCCTTGCCTAGGAGAGGCAGCTAGCACATGCTCTATTTTCTCTTTGCCCTTGCTACTTCCCTCATGATTCTTGCCACTATTTTGAGCTTCTTCATGAATGCTTTGACTGTCATCTTGCATGTCTTTTTGAGGGCTGCCCTCTTTACTCTTGTCCTTGATTTCTTTAGGACTTTGAGGCTTTATCTCCTCAATGTTTTGGGCTTCATCTTCATCATTTTTGCTGCTGTTAGGGCTACCAATATCCTCATTAAACTATTCAATTTCCTCATCATTTCCCTCCTCACTGTTTTGCTCTTTTTCATGGCGCTTTTCTTCATCACTGTGTTGTATATCATCACTGTGTTTTTCCTCACTTTGCTGCCTTTCCTCACTATTTTTTTCTTCACCTTGTTGCCTTTCCTCATCATGTTCTTCTTCACCTTGCTGCTTTTCCTCATCATGTTTCCTTTCCTCATCTTATTGCCCTTCTTCATCTTGCTACTCTTCATCATGTTGCTGCTCTTCTTCATCATGCTCTTCTTCTTGTTCAATCATGGGAAATTTGAGCTTCTTGGGAATGGGCTTACTTGAAGAAGGCGAAAGATGCTGAGTGGAAGGTGAAGGAGATGCATGGGACGAAGGAATAGTGAGGAAATCTGGATGTGCAATGAAAGTGTCCCAGGAGATTCCCTTCTTCTCAAGTTGATGAAGAATGACAATCTTGATGAGGGAATGATGGAAAAGGCAAGCTAACTGCTCAGATGGAGATCTCTTTTGAACAGTGCAGGCCATATTTTCAATAATTCTATGGAGGAAGAAGGGGAGGTTTAACAATTGGGCTCTTATGAAATGCATGAGCAATCGGACATGGTAAGCATAGACCTGGGAAAATCTTCCCTCGCATGTGAAATATTTCATGATTATCTTCATTAGGGGAGCATAACTAGCCAAAAGATATGAGAAAGGAAAGATGGATGGACATTTATTCTAATGCTTCGGCTTCAAAAAGGGTTTGTACTTTTATGAGTCTAAGTAGCTCTGTTTAAACCACTTTTCCCCGACATAAGGGATTTTGGTAGCTTTGGAAATGGATCTAGGAGAAAACTTGAAATCCAAGCCTGCCAGCTGAAAGTGTTTCCCTTGAAATCTCAAAGCACAAAGATGTGTCAAGGGGAGATAGCTTTTCACCTCCTGAACCCTTTGACAAAACTCTAGACATCCAAATTCATGAAAGTTAAACAGGACTGATGGATGAGCATTTACCTCTTCAGTTGAAACAGGTTCAAACCTCCTGTGAGGGCCACTTCTGTTGTCCTGCCTAGGAGGCATTTTGTTTTGGATACTCTTTGCTGGTTGACAAAAACAAGCTGTCTCAAATGGTCCTTGAAATGGTTTCTCAAAAACACACCTTTTCCTCCTTATAAGTCATTGTGCCTCTTTGATGCCAATCAAACAAGTATTTGTCAAATGACAACCAAAATCAATTTATCACTGTGTTTGGGAAAATAAATTTGAAAATATGTGTTTGTGGTTTCTTGGTGAAGAAAGAACTCTTGTGTTTTGACAAAAACACCTTTCCCTCCAAACACTGTTATTTTTCTATTCACTGCTCTTCACAAAGAAAACAAAACACCTTCCAAAAAACCTAAAAACCTTTCAACACAGACTCTGCTTTTTTGTATTCTTAGGGTTGCACAAAGTTTGCTAATTCACAATATAGAGAGGACCTTTAATATGACCAAGCCTTCACCTTATAATCACTGTTTTCCCCTTTGATTTTGCAGACAAGGCTTGTTCTTGTTTTAACACTATTAGGACACCCTTTCAGACGATTTTGAGATCTTTGCTCAACATAGGAAGAAAAACACCTTCTAGATTGATTTTGGGACCTTTAAACACAAGAAGGCCTTCTTTGGTTTTGAAAAAAACTTTATCTTTTTACCACTGTCTATCTCTGTGTTTTTAAATGGTGAAGTGCTTTCAAAACCATTATTTCTTATTAGGGAAAAACATATCAAAACACCTCCTTCAAACTTCGAATTTTACCATGAGGAAGTGGAGAATACCTTGAAGAATTCTTTAAGGGCCGTGGTTGATTTTTGGAGGATCTTTTGGAGCTTTTTGGAAGGTATATTGAGGAGCGACGCATTTAAAGCAGAGGGCACCGCGCAGTGGATGACAGTTGGGTCGGCCTCAGACAGTTGGTGAACGCACGCACAGGTGCGTCCCGTGCCACTATAGGAGCGTCACACAACAGTTGAAATCCTTTTGTATTTGCGCTCACAGGCGCGCCGCGCAAAACTACAGGTGCGTCGCGCAAGCCTTAAGCACTGAAAAATATGAAAAAGCTCAAAGTCTCTTGCTTCTCCTGTGAAAAAGTTGAGGGAGCATTTGTTTGTGTTTTGAAATTTGCAAATGAGACTTTGCAACAGTCACTCCACTTTTATAATTCAAACGAACTTGAAAACCTTTTTATTTATTTCGTAAGGGTTTGAATGTTTTTTCGAAAATGTTTTTTCATATAACAACACAAATCACTATTCTTTATCATTTCACCACTTTTTAAAATGCCACGAGGCCTTCTACGAAACAAGACTTATAACAATGATGCAATCGCCAGCTTCTTTTGAAGACACCATAGACATGACCCTTTTTTGAAGTAGAGAAACTTCCTTAATAAGCCAAAATCTTTTCATTGTTTCTTCATTAAGAAAATAACCTTGTCACCTTTTTTCCATTTCTATCCTTAAAAAAGAAAACTTCTCCAGAGCAATATCAAAGACTGTTGATGCATCCTTATAATGATATTTCTCTTTGACTGTGGGTAAAACCTTAGTTGCATTCACCGAGGCTTGACTTATATATGTTGATCAAGGAAAGAGGCCTTTAGAGACCCTTAATGCAATTACATACAACAGCAGGGTTTGTTCATATGTACATAAAGAGGTCTTTGTCTGTAACAGTGATATGCCTTGTTTCTTTGAGTGTTGTCTCTGAATTTTAAACATTTGTCATACCCTTTCCTCACACATACTATCTCTATGTGTTCATTTGCAAAATTCTCTTACAGAAGCAAGGCTTAGACTATCTTCTTTATCATTTTGATGAGGTTGTTCTAAGCTTGGGCATTCTAGCCTTTGTTTACTCTTCGAAGGAGGCTTTTGTAGACATGACCAACAAAGCTTCTTACTCATCATAGTACCACTGCTTTTCCTATGTTTAACACTAGCCCTCAACTCATAAACTTTGAAATGTTTCCCACTTAACTTCAATGTTGTCTTTCAACAGTGAAACTATGTAAGAATCCCTTGAAACACCATTTTTGTATCAGTGGTTTCCTCCATTGGAGAAAAGGTGTAAACAAATTTTTTAGGCCATTTGCAGCATTGTTAGCCTTGTGCTTTTTGAATGAGGCTACACCCCTGTTCCTGACCCTCTACTTGTTAAATGAAGGAGGCCATCATAATATTCCCAACCATCTTCTCATGTTTGGAGGAGGTTTGCAACAAGTCACCCAACCATCTGCTCATGCTTGGAGGAGGTTAACAACAAGTGACAATTTATCCCTTCCTCAAACTGTGTCATATTTCCTTGTAATGCATATCTCTGCTTGGTATATCACAATAAGTAATAAAAAGTGAGAAATTGACAATATGCCATGAGGAGCATGCTCTGAGATGTGTATCCTTTTGATAGAATACCCTTATGCATCTTTAGGAACCAGGAGCAACCTGACTTCTATCTGTGAGTATTACTTGCTTGTCCTTAATTACTAACCTTTTTTACTATGTTTGTAGAATTTCACTGAATTACCTCTCTGACTAGTACTTTCATCCCAGGCTCAAAACAACATGAGATGCAGTTGTCTTCTCATGTTTAGTTTAATAATGTCTTCTGGAACACTGGTACATTTCTACTTTCAAAAATACACTGAAACACTATAGATCAATACAATATGAGTTTGGCTTTTGAAACATGGGATGAAGGAATAGTGGTGAAATCTGGATGTGCAATGAAAGTGTCCCAGGAGATTCCCTTCTTCTCAAGTTGATGAAGAATGACAATCTTGATGAGGGAATGATGGAAAAGGCAAGCTAACTGCTCAAAGGGAGATCTCTCTTGAACAGTGCAGGCCATATTTTCAATACTTCTATTGAGGAAGAAGGGGAGGTTTAACAATTGGGCTCTTATGAAATGCATGAGCAACCGGACATGGTAAGCATAGACCTGGGAAAATCTTCCCTTGCATGTGAAATATTTCATGATTATCTTCATTAGGGGAGTGTAACTAGCCAACAGATATGAGAAAGGAAAGATGGATGGACATTTATTCTAATGCTTTGGCTTCAAAAAGGGTTTGTACTTTTATGAGTCTAAGTAGCTCTGTTTAAACCACTTTTCTGCGACATAAGGGATTTTGGTAGCTTTGGAAATGGATCTAGGAGAAAACTTGAAATCCAAGCCTGTCAGCTGAAAGTGTTTCCCTTGAAATCTCAAAGCACAAAGATGTATCAAGGGGAGATAGCTTTTCACCTCCTGAACCCTTTGACAAAACTCTAGACATCCAACTCATGAAAGTTAAACAGGACTGATGGATGAGCATTTACCTCTTCAGTTGAAACAGGTTCAAACCTCTTGTGAGGGCCACTTCTCCTGTCTTTCCTGAGAGGCATTTTGTTTTGGATACTCTTTGTTGGTTGACAAAAAAAATCTGGCTCAAATGGTCCTTGAAATGGTTTCTCAACAACACACCTTGTCCTCCTTATAAGTCACTTTGCCTCTTTGATGCCAATCAAACAAGTATTTGTCAAATGACAACCAAAATCAATTTATCACTATGTTTGGGCAAATAAATTTGAAAAGATGTGTTTGTGGTTTCTTGGTGAAGAAAGAACTCTTGTGTTTTGACAAAAACACCTTTCCCTCCAAACACTGTTCTTTTGCTGTTCACTGCTCTTCACAAAGCAAACAAAACACCTTCCAACAGACTTAAAAACCTTTCAACACAGACTTTGCTTTTTTGTATTCTGAGTGCTGCACAAAGTTTGCTAATTCACAATATAGAGAGGACCTTTAATATGACCAAGCCTTCACCTTATAATCACTATTTTCCCCTTTGATTTTGCAGACAAGGCTTGTTCTTTTTTCAACACTGTTAGGACACCCTTTCAGGCGATTTTGAGATCTCTGCTCAACACACGAAGAAAAACACCTTCTAGACTGATTTTGTGACCTTTAAACACAAGAAGGCCTTCTTTGGTTTTGACAAAAACTTTATATTTTTACCACTGTCTATATTTGTGTTTTTAAATGGTGAAGTGCTTTCAAAACCACTATTTCTTCTTAGGGAAAAACATAGCAAAAAACCTCCTTCAAACTTCGAATTTTACCATGAGGAAGTCGAGAATACCTCGAATAATGCTTTAAGGGCCGTAGTTGATCATTGGAGGAGATTTTGGAGATTTTTGGAGGGCAAATGGAGGAGTGACTCGTTTAAAGCAGAGGGCGCCGCGCAGTGGATGACAGTTGGGTCGGCCTCGGGCAATTGGTGAATGCGCACACAGGAATGTCGCGCGCCACTATAGGCGGCGCCGTGTAACCATTGAACTCCTTTGTATTTGCGCTCAGAGGCGCGCCGCGCAAAACTACAGGTGCGTCGCGTAGGCCTTAAGCGCTGGAAAATATGAAAAATATTGAAGTCTCTTGCTTCTCCAGTGAAAAAGTTGAGGGAACGTTTGTTTGTGTTTTGAAATTTGCAAATGAGACTTTGCAACGGTCACTCCACCTTTATAATTCAAACGAACTTGAAAACCTTTGTATTTATTTCGTAAGGGTTTGGATGTTTTTTCGAAAAGGTTTTGTCATATAACAACACAAATCACTATTCTTTATCATTTCACCACTTTTTAAAATACCATGAGGCCTTCTATGAAACAAGACTTATAACATTGATGCAATGGCTAGCTTCTTTTGAATACACCATAGACATGACCCTTTCTTGAAGTAGAGAAACTTCCTTAATAAGCCAAAATATTTTCACTGTTTCTTCATTAAGAAAATAACCTTGTCACCTTTTTTCCATTTCTATCCTTAAAAAAGGAAAACTTCACCGGAGCAATATCAAAGACTGCTGATGCATCCTTATAATGATATTTATCTTTGACTGTGGGTAAAACCTTAGTTGCATTCACCGAGGCTTGACTTATATATTTTGATCAAGGAAAGAGGCCTTTAGATACCCTTAATGCAATTACATACAACAGTAGGGTTTGTTCATATGTACATAAAGAGGTCTTTATCTATAACAATGATATGTCTTGTTTCTTTTAGTGTTGTCTCTGAATTTAAAACATTTTTCATACCCTTTCCTCACACATACTATCTCTGTGTGTTCATTTGCAAAAGTCTCTTATAGAAGCAAGACTTAGACTATCTTCTTTATCATTTTGATGAGGTTGTTCTAAGCTTGGGCATTCTAGCCTTTGTTTACTCTTCGAAGGAGGCTTTTGTAGACATGACAAAAAAAGCTTCTTATTCATCATAGTACCACTGCTTGTCCTATGTTTAACACCAGCGCTCAACTCATAAACCTTGAAATGTTTCCCACTGAACTTCAATGTTGTCTTTCAACAGTGAAACTATGTAAGCATCCCTTAAAACACCATTGTTGTATCAGTGGTTTCCTCCATTGGAGAAAAGGTGTAAACAAATTTTTTAGGCCATTTGCAGCATTGTTAGCCTTGTGCTTTTTGAATGAGGCTACACCCCTATTCTTGACCCTCTCCTTGTTAAATGAAGGAGGCCAACATAATATTCCCAACCATCTGCTCATGTTTGGAGGAGGTTTGCAATAAGTCACCCAACCATCTTCTCATGCTTGGAGGAGGTTAACAACAAGTGACAATTTATCCCTTCCTCAAACTGTGTCATATTTCCTTGTAATGCATATCTCTGCTTGGTATATCACAATAAGTAATAAAAAGTGAAAAATTGACAATATGCCATGAGGAGAATGCTCTGAGATGTGTATCTTGTTGATAAAATACCCTTATGCATCTTTAGGAACTAGGAGCAACTTGACTTCTATCTGTAGATTATTACTTGCTTGTCCTTAATTACTAACCTTTTTTACTGTGTTTGTAGAAGTTCATTGAATTACCTCTCTGACTAGTACTTTCATCCCAAGCTCAAAACAACATGAGAAGCAGTTGTCTTCTCATGTTTAGTTTAATAATGTCTTCTGGAACACTGGTACATTTATTCTTTGAAAAAGACACTGAAACACTATAGATCAATACAATATGAGTTTGGCATTTGAAACATGCACTGCTGAGACACCAAGACTTGTTAATGGCGCGACCTAAGGATGTATCAAACTTTGTTTGCAGAATAGGAAGGCCATCTATGAATGGTTGGTATTAGACAGACGTTCTTTTGGCTTCAGATAGTTTTCCAAGGGAGGATTTCCTAAAGCGCCACTACCTAACTTAGGGGAGATCTTTGATAGATTTGGAGTATTCTCTTTGGTATGACCAGATCTTAAGATGACATATGACCAAAGGTAGGGTGGCTGACATTCTTATCAACAGTTGGTTAATGAATGACCTGGGGATGAGGGTGAATGACAGCAGATGACTTTAGCTTATGACATCTTATGGACAAGCTTACATGACTGAGACTAGATAGGGATTGACAACTAGGATTTTTCTCATCATAGGTTGATTTGAAAAGATAGGAGGACAAAATGTTTAGGGGTGTTCTCTAGCTGAAAAATTTGACAAATTGGAGATTAGTTTCTAGAAAACTTGGCTTTAAAAGCTATTCATCATCAACAGGTGAAAAATACTTATGACTAATAGTGGCTCCATTTGGGGAGGGAAGCTTCTTTTCAGGAGGTGTCCAGAATTTCAGATCTCGGTCTTTTGAAGACCAGTGCCTTTATCCATTGGCACAAATTTCTTTCTTCCTTGATGCTATTTCTGAAAATTGACAGCATGATTAGCATCAAATTTATTTCTGCCTACCCCATTACATTTCATAACATTTTTTATTCTTTCATGTGCATTTGGACTAGCAACCCTTTGACATAATATTTTTTAAAAATGACACTATCTAATTCTACACTTATATCCGCCGGGAGTTCAGATTAAGCTTATGAACTCTTTTGTTTCTCTACCTATGCTGGATCGACTGTCAAGGTTAAGCTCTTTGACAGGATTTTATTCTCTATTCTAAAACATAAAATTGAAAAACAACTTAAATCAGGATTATACAGTCTGATTTGTCATGTACTTATGGCATGAAAGACAAGCTGCACACAAATATTATTTTGCATAAAATGAAATCTAGAAAATTAGGTCTAGGATACACAGTTTGTTTTTCATCCCTGCATTCCTCTTTGGTTCTTTTTTGAGTATGTGGAACCAATATCTTTTCCTAATCTATTTTCTTTGACAAGTCAAGCTTACACAATATTGACTATCTTTCCTCTCACTAAATTATTAGCAAATAAATTTAAAACATGTTCAGTTATGATTAGGCTAGATAACTAAACAAGACATTTTGAGCACTAGTAGCGGCATTTAGACTTGCGCGCTTTCATAATGACTATTTTTTGAACATGGGGCTCTCTTTCTATTTTTAAACCGCCCTCTTTTTCTATTTTTCTATTGTTTTTGAATTTTCTATTTTTTGGTTTTTTTTTTTTCAAACAATGGTATATACAATGATTGAAAATATTTAAAATTGGAGCTCTTGACAAAAATAATGCTTCAATGTCCTGCCATTCACAGGACCTCCAAAAGTTTCAGTCCCATCGAGTTCTTGCAGGAAAAAGGCAATGTTTCCGCTAATTGAGCTGATGATGAAAGGCCTCTTCCATAAGTTTTAAAACTTGCCATGTTTACCTTTGTCTTCTCTTCTAGAATCCCATTTTAACACTTTGTCCCCAATCTGAAAATAATTTTCCTTGGTCCTTCTGTCAAAAATATGTTTTATTTTGTCTTGCGCTAACTGAGCCTTTTGGTAAACTTCTTCTCTTGTTTGTTGTAAATGGATAGTCTGATTTACCCTCCTTTGCATGTCATTTTCTTATATTTGAACTTCTTGCAATAGCTTCATTACTGGAACCCCTAAGGATGTTGGGAAAATGGCATCCATGCCATACACTAGTTGGTAGGGAGACATACCGATTGATTTTTTGGTGGTTAGTCTATTAGCCCATAGTGCGTGTACTAGTTTTCCATGCCATGCTTTTTGATTTTGTTCCAAAAGTTTCTTGATGATGTTGACTAGGCTTTTGTTAGAGGACTCGGCTAAACCATTACCTTGAGGGTAATAAGCTGTGGAATTTCCTAATCAAATGTGTTATTTGTAACAGAATTCAACCATTCTTTTGGAGGAAAAGGCAACAGCGTTATCCATAATGATCTTTCTAGGACAGTCGAATCTAGACAGGATGTTGGTTTCTATGAACTTAATGATGACTGAATCGGTGGTGTTCCTGGAGGGTATTTCTTCTATCCATTTGGTAAAGTAATCAGTGGCTGTAAGGATCCATTTATGTTGAGCGGACGAAGAAGAGTGAATTTCCCCAATAAAATCTAGACCCCATTGCTGGAAGGGTCCTTCAACTATGATGGGATGTAGGCATTAGGGGAATTTTGAGGTCTAAAATGGGCCTCTTAAGGAAATAATAAAATAATAGCTAAACCAATAAAATAATATTTATCAATTTTCAATTCACCTTTTTTCACCACAATCCATGTAACCATAGTTAAATTCAATTGAAAAGTTGTACCAAAATAATATTAATAAACAAATTGTAGTATTGTGACTATAAATAAGAATGAGTTTTTCAAGAAAAATTCATTATCATTGAACAACTAATGCATTTGTCCTTTGTACTTAAATAACTTAAAATAAAATATAAATATAAATTTATAAATTATTAATTATATGATATGTTATTAATTAAAATTTATATTATTTAAATTGTATGATAACATATAATTAATATACTATATAAAAATAATATAATAGAATAGAATAGAATAAATGTATAGGGATATGCATTGTTTCTTTCAAGAAATATGAAATGACAATAATATATTTTTATTCAAAAAATGTGAAATGACATTTATTATGAGTACTTTACTTTGACTTTAAAAGTACTTAGAGCACTACCATGGTTAACCATGAGTCTTTATCCACCATTGAGAATGTGACAAGTAAGTACCTTTAACTCAAGAAATGCCACCTCAACCATTATGGATGATGTCATCCCCTAAAATGTGATTGGTTCTCATAAAGTGAATTTTGATTGTACATTTTCCTTAGGAGGCCCATTTTAGACCTCAAAATTCCCCTAATGGGAAAAGGTAAAAGTTTTTTCTTGCCATCAAAAATTTGGCACTTATGGCATGTCATAACTAGTTTGTGAGTGTCAAGAAATAAAGTAGGCCAATAATAATTGGCTCTAAGGATTTTGTTCACTGTGGTTTTCCAGTAGAGATGACCTCCACATTCTTCTTCGTGCATTTCGTGCATAATTTTCTCTGCATCATACTCAAGCAAACATTTAAGCAGCATACCAGTGGGATTTTTCCAGTATAGAACTCCATCTATAATGCAAAACTTTAGAGATTTTTGTTTAAGGAATCTTGCTTTTGTTTTTGATAAATTCGGAGGAGGATTTAGATAAAATAATACATAAATAATATCTGCATACCAAGGCGAATTTAAAAACAGTTGTTCAACATGAGGGGTTGTGCATTCTTCCTGTTCTTCTAAGGTGTCAAAAAAATTTATATCTAATGCTTGGAGGTTAGTTTCAGCCATTAGTCTTGCAAGTCCTTATCCTTTAACCAGTTTGGTGGGTCAGATTTCTAAGTCATATTCTAAGATGATAGCGATCCATTTTCCCCTTTTACCATCGGGATCTTGGTTTAATATGTCTTTGACGACGGCATTAGGAACAAAAGCAATGATATGAGAATGCAAGATGTAAACTCAGAAATCTTTCAGTGCTTTTACCAATGCGAATGCCTGTTTTTCCATGATGTTATATTTCAAGGGAGAATCTCTTAGGGATTTTCTAAAAAAGGCAATGGGTTGTGCTTTCCCTACTACATTCTTTTGTAACAACACAGCAGCTATCGTGTGTTCCGAGGCAAATGAAAAAATGTAAAAATCTTTGGTGAAATCAGGACTTATCAGTATCGGTGTTTCAGTTAGGGATTTTTTAACTAATTCAAAATATTTTTTAGCTTCTGTGGTCCATTTAACCCCGACCTATTTTTTCAACATGTTTGTGATATCTCTCAAAAGTTCGGCAAGATTTGGGATGAATCTTCTTAAGAAATTTATTTTTCCAATAAAGGATTGTAACTCCTTTATGTTTCTGGGGTGAATTATTTGTAATATGCCTTCAATTCTCTGGGGGTCTATTTTTATTCCCTCTTCTGAAATGATGTGACCTAGGATTTTTCCTTCTTCGAGACCGAGAAGTGATTTCTTGGGTTTAGGGATAAACCATATTTTCTACATTTGTTAAAAACCTTTCTCAAGTGAACCAGGTGCTATTCATCTGATTTGGAATATACTGTGATATCGTCAAGATATATGACTATGAAATAACCTATGTCTTCTAAGAAGTCTATGTCCATGGCTCTTTGGAATGTGGCGCCAGCATTCATTAATCCAAAAGGCATTTTAACATACATGAAAGTGCCCCAAGGTGTGGTGAAAGCCATTTTGTGTTGATCAGTGGGGTAAACCAGCAATTGGTTGTAACCAGAAAAACCATCAAGTAATGAGATCCTTTTAGCACCTACTACCTTTTGAAGTATGTGGTCCATTTTGGGCAAAAGACAGTTGTCTTTTAAACAGGCTCTATTCAGGTTTCGGAAATCGATGCAAAGTCTGATCTCACCAGTTTTTTTCCTAACTGATACTATATTTGAAACCCACTCAGAGTACCTAAGGGACACTATTATCCCAGCATCATACATCTTTTTTATTTCCTTTTCAACCAAAGGTAGTAAGACTCGGTTTATTCTTCTTAACTTCTGTTTGAAAGGCTTCTGGTTTTCTTTGAGGGGAATCTTATTTTGAATGATGCTTGTGTCGTATGATTTCAAATCTTGGTATCCCAATGTGAACACATCTTTAAATTCTTTGAACAACTTGATGTACTTTTGTTTTATGTGAGGAGGGAGGGTTTTGGATAGTTTGATCTTTCTTCGTTCTTCCATGCTTCCTATGTTATATTCTTCTATGTCGACCTCGGTAGATTCCATTTTTGGCTTTTTGGCCACATCGTTAAAATCAAACAATTCCTCTAAAGGTGCAAGCCCTCTGGGTATGGTGTCATTTTCATAGTGTAAGACTTCAAGTTCCCTTTGGTCTATGTCCTCTCCTATCTCAGTTTCATATGAATGATTTACCAAGTTTACATCTGTCCAAGAAGGTAAATTTGGCTCTTGATCTTGATTTTTGCCAGGATTTTTTTCTTTGCTTTATAAGTATGTTTTGGTTACTTCAAATTCATTCCTAGATTGTAAAAAATCATCAATTTGATCGTCATCTTTGAATATTTTCCAATGGTCAATATTTTCTGGTACTGTAGGGTGATGTTTGACCTGAATACTGTATTGCTCGTTTAGACATGGTATTCGGCCATTGCTTGCGGCAAATGCAATCTCATTGGCTAGGCTATTTTGAACCCTAGGAATATAAGTGAGTTCATATTTTTCAAAGGTTTTGAGGATGTCTAAAGCTGCATTCCTGTATTATCTTAGTCTTGGGTTTTTTGCCAAATATTCACCTTTGATTGTCTAATTACAAGTTCTGAATCTCCCTGGGTTGATATTTTCTTAGCGCCTAAGTCTGTAAGTATGTGCAGGCCAAGGAGAAGGGCCTCATATTCCGCAATGTTATTAGTACATTGGAATTCTAATCTCAAAGAATGACCTTCATTAGTATTGTGTATCCAGATACCGGCCCCCGAACCAGTTTTGCCACAAGAACCGTCAAAGCTTACACTCCAAAGAGTCTCTTTTTCATACATGATACTAAGATATTTTTCGGGTTTCTCGGAGCTTTGGTCAATAGTTTCTTCATTTGGGGATGGGAAGTGTTGTTTTGATGGTTTGAAATCCTCTTCACTTTCTTTTATCTTCTCATTTATATCAATTTCATTGTATAAGATAAAATAATCCAAATTGTAGTGAATGGAATAAATGGGAGTGTTTTTTGGCCTATCCCGGTTGCCAACCATGTATTTCATGTGAGTTTCTCGGTATAGCCTCCTAGATTGGTTGAAAACCGGGATGGTAGCGAATGACATATCCATTTGAAGTTTACCTTTTATTTTGGCAGCCCATGATCTTGATAACATCATTCCATACTTAGGAGCAATATCGGCCACTACTACATCCATGACTAGGTTTTTTTCCGGTAGTTTTGTTAAAGAAAAACACGGGTTCTTTATTAGACCTAAGCATTTGACCCGACTTGAATCAAATGAGTACAGGTCTTTGTACGGTTGAGTTACCTCTAGACCCAAGTTTTCCATGACTGATTTAGGCATGAGGTTATGGGAGGCACCAGAATCTAACATGGCATTATGTAATATCTTGTCCTGTATGTTCAAACTTACATAGAAAGGAGAACCAGTTCCTTCTTGGTATTCACCTTCTATTTTGGGACCGAACAAAATCTCGGGTTTGTCATCAGTTAGATTTAAAGTATCTGCCTCATTTCATATGTTAAAAACTTTGAAGATTTGAGATCTATACCTATCTATAGTTATTAGCTCAATAAGGGGTATGGTTATTTTTATTTTGGAAATTTCCCCTTCAAAACTAAAAGGAGTTTGTAGTTTGGATAGATTTGTTTTAGCTTTTTTGGACATGAATTTCTCTATGTTCTTAATTTGCTGACTCTGGTTCTGGACTTTGTTCAACATAGCCATCTCAGGAATCTTGGCAGAGGTACTCAGACAATTTGGACTAAAGCTTTTTTGAATAGCTTTATCTTTGTTTTGGTCAGTTTTCCTGACCACGATTTTGTTGCTATCCACTACTCTTTTAAGGATGTTATCAGGGGTTTTAGCAGTGTCCGAGCTACCTTTCCTGGAGTTGTCTTGGTTTTTTCTGCTTCTAAGATCATACTGCCTGTGAGCTTCTATTATGGCATTCTAAAAATCTATAGCAGGATCTTCAGGATCTTCATAGTTGGTTTCATTTTGATTCGGAGAAAAGAAAGCTTGTTCTTCTTCTGTGAGGTAAACCTCACTCTCGTTATCAGAACCTATTAGGTTCAAATGACTTTCATCAATGGGTTCTGTATCCCTTTCATCCTTATCAACATAATTTTCATTGAAGGGTGACCTGATTTGTTGGTCGTTTTCCCTTGGTTTATTTTGAGACTGGTCTCTCCTAAATTTTTGGTTCTGGTTCCTGTTTTGAGGGTTTGGCTGGTTGTCCCTAAGAGGTGCTTTTTCACTCATTTTTTCCCACATATTTGTCATGGATTTAACTTATTAGGCCATCTATTCTAGGATCTGAGGAAGATACTGAAGGAGCAACTTCGTCAGGGTATGTGACTTTCTTCTCTGCTCTTATCCTAGCTCTCTTTTCAGCTAAGTTGGCTTCTGCATTTATAGCCACTTTTTGCATTTCCTCTAGGGTTGGGGGGTCCTTATCTCTTAGTTGATAATTCATGTCTGGGTCGAAGCCTTCGGGAAACTTTTCTAAGGCTAAGCCAAGTGCAGGTTTGAAGTGAGGCGGGAGGGCATTATAAACACTATTTAACCTAGTGCAGTATTCCTGGACACTTTCCCCATTTTCCCTTTTTAGATTGTTATACTCCGACAGGATTTGAATGGGGTTCTTTCTGATTTCCCACTTATTTATGAAGGTTTGGTAGAGTTCTGGGAGATCGTGTATGATGTTTGGAGTTAAGCTCTTAAACCATTTTTTGGGTTCTTCGCCCATGCTTTGGGCGAACATCCTCATTCTTATGGTCTCGTCCTCTATTTCCATGTATTCAAAGGCATCGCTAATTCTATCTACATGTTGTTGAGAGGTAGTAGCCCCAACTCCGGTAAAGTGCGGGATTTTGGATTGATAGTCATTTTGTAAAGGATCCAAAGGGTGTGGCAACACCAAGGGTGCATACCAAGTTGCTATGGCGGGAGCTAATGGATGATTTACAATATGAGGGCTTGTAGGATGAGCTGAGGTGATTTGAACAGTAGTGGTTTGGATGGGTGTGGCGGATGTACTTGGGCTAGTGACCCGATTTTGAGTAGGAGAAAAAGTGATGAAGAAGCTGGAAATCAGGAGGTGTAGTAGGTGAGGCTTCTCTACTAGGACTCTGTGGAAAATCTAGAGGCTCAAGATCGTCAAAGTTTACTTTACTGTGTGACTTGCTTCTAAAAAGGGTTTTTGCTGATTTTAAGTCAAATTGGGAATCCTGCAAGGATGTGAGATGTTCAGGTACTGATCTTGCTTTACGGATGGACCTATCAGTAGCTAAGTTGCTAGTTTTGGAAGCTTGCCACAGAATCTTCTCTGGGTCATATACTATGATAGGGGGATTTGGGTCCGGATGAGATCTGGTATAGATTCTTTGTGAAGCCAGATTTTGAATTCAGATTTTAGAGAGGATGGTATTTGTGATTTTTTTGGATGAATGGCCTCTCTAGGGGTTTTGCTAATGTGAAGGATGGTCAAACAAAAATTAGGCTAGTGGAGTCGCCAGGTGGATTTCTTTGAGATCTATGGTCCACCACCAATACTTTCAAAGATGCTTTTTAGGAAAAAATTTTCTAGCAAACTTTGAGGCGAAGACTTGCAGGAAAGAGTTATTACTTGGTTTCAACAGTTTGTTGGGTTGTTTGGACAAGCTAATGGTTCTATTTGCAAGTTTATTTCTGTTTATCTCCTATGTTTAGGTGAAGTTCCTGAATCGCTAAGTTATACTTAGTTTGTCATTGATTACAGAGTTTTCACCATGAATTTTAAGTTTTGGAAAGGATGAGTCAACAGAAAGGTATGGTTTTATGAAATTTTTTGGTTTTTTTATGGAACTTTAGGCCTACTGGAGGCTAGTGGAGTCGCCAGGTGGAACTTGGTTGGTTTTATAGAGATGTAGCTATGGTCCACCACCAATAACTAGGGAAAAGCCAATCTGGGGAGGTTTTTGGGGTTTTCTGATTTTTTATGTGCAGCCTATGGTTTTATTAGAGTGTTCTAAACCTGATTCATCACTTTGCAAGGGTGGTGAAAACAAAAAGAGTTTACTCTAAATGATTCTATGGACTTCTTGCCTGTTTAAATTTTGAAAGACTAATGAATCTACAAGAGTTTTCTAAACTGTTATGTACTCAGTTAGTCCCACCGTGATTGCCATTATGTTAGTGAGTGGTGGGATAAGTCAATCAGATAGTATTCCTAAGGCTGCTGAAATGTTTAGGGAAGTCTAAGTTTGTTTATCACTCAGGGTCCCACCATGATCGCCATTATGTTAGTGAGCGGTGGGATAAGTCAATCAGATCGTATTCCTAAGGCTGCTGAAATGTTTAGGGAAGTCTAAGTTTGTTCATCACTCAGAGTCCTACCATGATCGCCATTATGTTAGGGTCCCGTGATTTGGCTGATTGGCAAGCCAAGTGACAGGGTAACATCAAACCAGTCTTTGGAGCCCAAGGACCTAGCCTTCCTGGACTCAAAGAGGGCTCTCTCTATTTGTGTAAGGGATATTTGTGTGTTTGCTTCTTGTGTTTCTGATTTTAGGCTAGTTATGAAGTAGGTTTTTGGTTTCTGTTTTAGGTTTGTGAGGGATGAACTGATCAAAGACTAAGATAGGTAAAAATATGTGAGATCAACTGGCCTATGGGGTCAAAAAGGTCAAGAAAGCTCCAGATGGTGATACAAGGTATGTTGAAGGGCCGATTTGATCAAGGTAAAATGGATCTTTGGGTAAAATGGAGTGGGATGGACACTAAGTTTGTGAATAACAAAGGCTTTCAAACATAAATAGTTCAATAGCTGACATAAACATGGTAGGGCTAACCATTAATCATGATTAATGTAACTATAAACTGGTAAATGCATAGAAATAAACATTCAAGCAATACATAGAGATATATGACTCTCTAACTTTAGGAAATTGCTATCAGACTTTGGGGAAAGAAAATTAAGAGAAACAAATAGCTCGAATCACTATGAAGAAATGCCTAAGCATAGTATTTCAAGCTATTGGCCACTTTGAAGCAAGATTGCATAGTTTTAGGCAAAGGGAAAGATCAATACAAGACCTCCTTGGTTCAACAAATGACAATAAAACAATCAAAGAAAGGTTTCAGAGGTGGAGCTATGACTAGCCATGAGTAAGCAGGGCATACCATGAATCATATTTAGCATGCATAAAACCATAAATGAAACAAGAAAACAATTTCTTCAGTTATCAAAGAGCAATCAAGGATTCTTTGATATGACTAAGAAGGAAGAAAACATAGAAGCTATAAAGAAACAGGAAATTTGAGGTGCCTCCAAGGGCATGTCTCAAATCTATTCTCTACTGTCTTATAGCACTAAAGAACATGGAATATGAATGAAAAATAAGAAGCATAACAGAGAGGTACACTATACCATTTTACCAAGTCAAGGAATCCAACAACAGTCCTCTTTCATCATCCAAAAACAATCAACAAACTATCCAATGCATGAGACAAGTGTTTCTTCCAAGCTAGTATAGCCATATATTGCTCTATATCATCAAGTTCAGCCTTATTTACAATGAAGTCTCTTGGAATATATAGGCCAAGATGAGGGAAAACCTCCTAATGTAACTTGCAAGCTCATTGGCCCATCAAAAATACTGATTTTGTCCTTGAGGCTTTACAAAGCCCAAGGTACAAAATATCTAATAAAATATCTCAAAAATGCTAAAAAAGGAAAATAAATTGACTTTTCCTAACTAACCATGGCCAAAAATAGCTAAACGCACATGAGGAAAAGTCACTTTAGAAAAGTACATTTTTCACAAAAATACTTGAGAGAAATATTAGCAGAAAGTCTTTTGTCTTGTGGGCAACTTTTGGAAGCCTTTCCGAAGTCAAAACGAGGCCCTTGATGGTTCTTTGGAAAGATCTGAATGTCTATTTTCTGAAAATGCTTAGTTCTACCCAAACTGATCACTGGAAGTCTGTCTAAAACTAACCTATGTGAAAAAACCTAAAAAATAAACTTTGCTGATAAACGGGGCAGAGTGTGGAAAAAGTGAGTGTTTTTTGCCATTTTGGGGGACCAAATCATCTTCAATTGATTTGAAAATCGCTAAGTAGATGCCCCTAAAATTATGGAATCCAATGATACCATTTTCATCCTTTGAGGATGTCCCAAACAGAAATGGCAATGCCCATGAGTTTTAGCCAAAAGCCCAAAAATGACAAAAAACCAAAACTTGTTGAATTTCGCCCAATTTTGGTGAGCATGACCCTCAAAGGTTTTCAGAAACATGTTGAGAAACCCCCCAAGGTTTTCTGTGCCAAAAATTGTTGACCCAACCTTAAATTTAACCTGCTATGCCATGGGGGGTGGGGTACGTGGCATGTCATGTGGCCCTTCCCCATTGGCTCATAAAAAAAATCCTCCATAATAAAATAATGAGCAATAAAAAACAATGTTTCCAACTTAAGAATTGGAGGACAATTCAACTTCCATGGAAAACCTTGGAAAATATGAAGATGACACTTTTCACAGTGTCACTAGCTGAAACTAGAGAAAACCTTGTGAAACTGACTGGACTTGCCACATAATCCCTATACCAGTTGTGCTCATATTTTGACTGTTTGGGAAAACAAACAGTGGGACATAATTCCCTCATACGAACTCAGAATTTGATGAAATGAGTTGCGTTGGAATCCTGGAGACGAGCTCTATCTAGGCGTCCATGTTTGAAGCATTTCTGAGCACTTTCAATTTTGAGCTAAAAACTAAGCCTTAGATCATTGTAAGACTCTTTATATTTCTAAATTAATACAATTGATCTCTTTTTCTCACTGTATTTTTTTATGGATCTGATGAATGATTTTTGTTATTGTTAGCTTATCCATTGAAATGATGTTGGTTACTAATCTCCTTGCTCATTATTTTGAATATTTGACGGAAATTTTTTGGTTGTAATCACATTGGATGGAAAATTGACCATTTTTTGTCCAATATGATTACAACGTAAAGATTTTGGAAAAACATAAAATTTATATTAATGGATGTTATGATGAAATTAGTTTTTTTTAATTTTTTTTATTTTTATTTTTAAATAAAATTAGATAAAAAATTAATGAGATTATTGATTTTGATTAATTAAAATAAAATTTTAAATATATAATTAAACTTAGTTTTTTTATTTTTAATATTTATAATTTATAATTTATTTATTTTTTTAAGAAAACATATATTTATATTTTGTTTGGAGTATGTTTTAAAACTGTTTCTTTTTAAATAGTTTGTATTATGAAAATAGGTTAAACCTTGTGAAAAAGATGTGAGAGGATTTTTTTTTTGAATAACAGTAAAAAAAAATATTGAATAACAATAATGAGTCAACCTACATTAGCTATGAGTTAATAATGATTATTCCCACTAATAATTTGACAATTAAATTATGATATATTTTCACACACTTATATATAAGTTAAAACACTTCAATATAAATTAAAACAAAAAAAATGACATCATAATAAAACTACACAAGAAGATAGATACATTCCATAAATTCAATAATGGCCTTTAATTCAATGACGTTTTATAGTAATGGTTGTTGCTTGACATTGCTCGGAAACGTGGAGCCTACCGACACTCAAATATCACACTCATACACTCAGTAATCGGAAGAAAGTGAATTATTGTGTGTTTTTGTGTAATTTATACGATTAAGGAAAAGGAAAAATTGTATAAAAATTCATGTTATGCCACTAAATCATATAAAATTGTGTATTTTTGGATCAACGGTACGATGTGTGAAAGTATATTCTATCCTACTTTGCCTTGATTTTTTCTACTAATTTCCTATTCTCCTTTGCAATGGAGGAGCGGTGTGCAATAATGCCAGGCTTACTGCAACTCTTTATGTTACTGCTTCTCATGTCATTAAACCATGCTAGGGCCACAATGCAGATTGTGCTGAAGAAGACCTGGCTGCATTATTAGATTTCAAATTGGGCATTGTTCAAGATCCCAATGGAGCACTTAAAACATGGATGTGTAATAATTGCTACCATTGGAATGGTCTGTTGTGTGACACCCACAACGGTCAAGTGGTAAATCTCATTCTCAACGAAGATTAAAGAAACAACAGTGAATACATGAGTGGAACCCTATCAGACTCCATCGGTAACCTCTCTTATCAAAACAATTTCATTCTTTTCAACTGGAAAAATATTGGTGGAACAATCCCTTCTTCCATTTCTCGCCTCTCAGCCTTAACCCATATTTCTCTGGATAATAACAATATTATCAGTTCCATACCATCTGCCATCACTGATCTGCCCCAACTACAGTTTCTGTCTCTCTCTGGAAACCGACTGACCGGTGCTATTCCACAATCCATCAGAAATCTGCAGAGTTTAACTATTTTATACTTGTATTCGAATCATCTCTCCTCCTCTATTCCTTCCAGCATCGGAAACCTAAGTCGGTTATCTGTCTTGACACTGAATAACAACCTATTTTCTGATCCTATTCCAAAATCCATGGGAGCCCTCGTTGAAATTTTTGATATTTCCTTAACAACACATAGGAAACAAGATTCCTCTACTAAACACAGAGAGAACAACAAAAACAACAAAAAACTCTGCAAAAAAAATACACACTGTGGGAAGCAAAACAATGTTTTTCATTCAATATTTTATGCTGTTACAAAACCATCATAACTGTTTTTTTGTATTTACGAAAGGAATGCTACCCCTTCACTCTATTTCAGACTTACACAGTCTGCACTGCTCTCAGCATACACAGCATACACCTCATTCTTTTTGTATTGTAAACATATATGTATATATATGTTTAAAATACATATATTTAACAAATTTTAACCAAAGTATAAAACCTTATATAAAATTAAAATATGTCACAGCATATTACAAATACAATATAACAAACAAACATTACAAATTTCATCGTGATATATTTATTTGCATCTAACATAACGCCAGATGACATCAGCACAAACTTGTGCGATAGAATGAACGCGAAGGACCTGCAATGGTTTATCACATCTATTGATGTGCCCGCTGACTAGGCATAAAAACCTTGCGACGGTGCACAATTGGTCGAGATCTGATGAGTTGGCGGATGGTGGGGTCGTGCTATCGCACGATCGCGAAGAGAGGGGTGAAGTTGGCACGAGATTGTGCAATAGGAATTTGATTGGTTTTCATGTGGTTGACGTGGTAGTGGCAGGGTCCACTCCTTGCATGGGTTCGGAGGGCTGATGACGTAGATGTCAGGGCTTGCGATAAGTTCCCATTGGTCAATGGTGGTGTGATGTAGTAGTGGTTTAAATTAAAAATTAAAGGCACAGAGTTAAGTGTAGTTGGTGAGAAGAGTTTAAGGTGGGAGGTAGCGTGGGTCAAACCACGATTTACAAAATCAAAAAGGGCTACAGCCAAATGAAGAATTCAGCTACCTGTAGGGATTTTAAACATAGAAATTCAATGCACAGTTGAGTGCAAAAGCAAAATGAAATTTTCTGTTGCTGTGTCCTTTAGTTTCAAATAAAAATTGAAGCTTTTTCCTCCTTGCCACAGATTGGTAGTTGCTTTTATCTCCAACACTCCCCCTTAATCACAACTGTTGTTATTATGTATTCCTAGACATTCTCTGAGAAAATTAAAACTTTTCTGCCCCAAGGGTTTTGTTAAAATATCTGCAAACTATTCTTGTGTTCTGCAATGCTTCAGAACAACTTCTCCATTTTTCACCAATTCTCTGATGTACTGATACTTTGCATCAATGTGTTTTTTTCTTTTATGAAACACTGAATTCTTGGATAAAGCTAACACAATAAACTGTTGTGCCTTTTACCTATTCATGACACAAATTTCTCAACATTATCCTCATCCATACTTCTTGACATGTTGTTGATGTAGCTGCCACATAATCTTCCTCTACTATAGATAAAGCCACAATTGGTTGTTTCTTATAAGCCCATGAGATGGCTCTTCATACCATATGAAAAACATAACTAGAGGTACTTTTTCTGTCATCTATACTTCCAGCCCAATCACTGTCATTATATCTAATTAATTCAAAATTTTCAGAAGAGGTGTATAAAATACCATACCTCTTTGTTCCTTTCACATACCTTAAAATTCTTTTTGCTGCTTGCCAATGTGCCTCCTTTGGCCTTTCCATAAATCTATAAATTAAACTTACAACATGCATAATATCTGGCCTAGTTGCAGTCAAATACATGAGGTTGCCAACTATGCTTTTATACAAACTTGGATCAAAATCTTTGCTGTTGTATTCTTTTCTTAGTTTCAATCCCATCACTGTAGGAGTAATTGTTGCTTTACAATCCTGCATGTTAAATATTTACAAAACTTCTTTCACATACTTTGCTTCAAAAATAAAAATTTTATTTTCATTTTTCTCTACTTCTATTCCTAAGAAATATCTTAAAATCCCCATATCAATCATTTCAAATTATTCTTTCATGATTGTTTTAAAAATTTCAATAAGGTAAGAATCATTACATTGAAAGATCACATCATCAACATATAAAATAACAATGAGCATCTTACCGTATTTTTCTTTGATTTACAATGTGGGTGCTCCTTCACATTTCTCAAATCAATTTTCCAATAGATAAGCATATATTCTACTGTACCATGCTCTTGGTGCTTGTTTCAACCCATACAGAGCCTTCTTCAATTTGCATACCTTGTGCTCTTGGCCTTCTTTCTCATATCCTAGAGGTTTTTCAACATAAATCTCTTCCATCAGTACTCCATTTAGGAAAGCTTATTTCACATCCATTTGGTAAACTTTCCATTTGTGTTGTGCTACCATGGACAACACTGCTCTTAATGTTTCCATTCTTGCAACTAGTGCAAAATTTTCTTCATGATCTCTTCCTTGTTGTTTCTTGTAGACTTTGAAAGCAAGTCTAGCCTTGTGCCTTTCAATCTTACCTTCAGTATTTCTTTTGGTTTTATAAACCCATTTTACTCCAATTACTTCCTTACCTTTTGAGAGATCAACTAATTCCCATGTATTGTTCTTCTCTATTGCATTTATTTCTTCATCCATAGCATCTATCCATTTATTATCTTTTACTGCTTCTTCAAAATGAATAGGATCTTCTACATGACAATAAAATGCAAATAAAGATTTCATACCTTCATTATTTTCCTCTTTCTCATATATTTCATTCAAACTTCTAAATCTGGTTCCTCTTTCACTTCTTGAAATTGTGCTTGTAGAAGCACTCAAATCCACTCCTAGTGATGTGCTTGGAGAAGTGTTGTCATCACTTCTCAAGGGTGTTCTTATACCAGCTTGTGGTGTCCATTCCTATCCTTGTGTTGGTGGAGGTGGTGCTGCTAATGAGGGATTTCTTTCAGCCATTTCTTCCTTATCATCTTCTTGAGACAAACAAGTCTTTACATTCACTGTTTTCTCAATGCTTCATCCTGTTACCACTCTAGTAATTCTAAAGTTGTGAAATTTTGGTTTAAATTATAAGAACACTAGAGGTAACCAAAAACCAACTTTTAAACTCTAATATTTAGCCTTCTTAGGGTTCAGAGAGGGCTCTCTCTATAAGATTTAACTTTGTTTGTTTTATAAAATATTAGGCTAGTTATGATGGTGCAATTTGGTTTTGGTTTGGCTGATTGGGGGGGGGGGGGGGGGGGGGGATTACCTAATAAGATGGACAGTGGGAAATATGTTTGTCCATTGGGCTGAGGAGTAAAAAATCAAGCAGACAGAGCTAGGATTAAGGTCAAGAAGTCAAATTTTTTCAGGGCAAGATAGATAATCCATGAATATATTGCAAGGTTGTTTGGTAAAGTGATATGATCATGATAAAGAGCAATGAAGGGTTCTTTGATCCGGAAAAGGGAAGTAGTAGGCAGAGGTAAAACGAAAGAGGGAGAAATTAAGGGTTCCCTACTCTAGAAATCAACATAAAGCATAAAAATGATAAACAATAAAGACAACGTGCTTTTAAGAAATCATGAAGTAATACTCATGTTTATTCATTCAAATTTGGAAAACATTTATGGATGCATGTAACAAAGAAAGATAACAATGACAAGAAGGAATACTTCACTTCAATAGCTCATCACATGAATCCTGAAATATGATGCCAATTGATCCAATCCAGACTACTACTCGAGATTTGAAACATAAAAGCCTTCAAGTCCAATAAAAAATGACTATAGAAATATTTAGCAATTTATTCCACAATAATACTTCTAAAGATGAAGTATTTATACATAATTGTTTACAAAAGATCCTAAAATTCTTCTAGGAATTAAGGAAAATAGAAATATCTTTACAATAAAATAGAGACATTTGTTTAACAAATCAGCAAGTTGTCCTATCTATCCAAATAAAATAGAAACTGATTATGGATGAGGTGCAGTTGGCTGCCTTGGTGTCCTTCTTGTTGGCTTTAGATATTCCAAGTTGGTTTTTTGAAATCTGATCTGCTTTATCTTATACTCTTTTACTGATTCTCTTTAATCTATGATATTCTTTTAAACTTGAATACTGTTTAGCCACTATAAAATATGTTTACTTTTGTAAAAAGTATCTGTTAATCACTCCCAATCTTCATCACTTGGAATTTGTATTTTCTTCAGCTTCCTGAAGTTTTCATCTGCTTCTATATATCTGGAAAAAGTTTGTTTAATGACAAACAATTGTCTTATCTCATGCTGAAAATAAAATAAGTCCTCAAAACTTCTGAGTAAGACTTTTCCTATTTGAGTGCCCTGTCCACCTGATTTTTCAACTTGCTCCTTTCCATATTCTCTGATATTTTTATTTTAATCCTCTTGAGGAATTAATTTGTCATTGATGACCAAAATATTAGGCAAACTTCTTTGCCTCAAATTCTCAAATTTGACCATAAACCTGGTTATGGTGATGTTCATATTCTCACATTTTTCCTCAAGCTGCATCATCAGGTTCTTTTTGGTGATGAATTTCCTTATCTCAAGGATAGTTTCAGTTCTGTTAGTAATCTCAAGTTCTTCTATCTCTTGCTTGTTTTTGTTGTTAAGAAACTTGATCAATTATATAGCTTGTTCTGGTTTGTTATCGAGTTCCTCTTTAGTCTTCTAAATCTTTTCTAATGTTGCTTTGAGTAAATCTCTCTGTTAAAAAATCACTTGAATTAAGGGCCACACATCATTGATGGCTTCAACAATCTTTTTCCATAAATGATTTTTCACATATGAAATTTGTTCCTTTAAAGTTAATTCCTTCTGTAAATTCTTCAATTCTTCATTTAGTCTAATGGCTTTTTTCTCATGTGTTTTAGCATTTATTTGAGCCAAATTGTTTGTATTTTCAAGGTTATCAACCATCTTTTTCAATCTGTTAATTTCACTTTTCTGAAGTGACATTTCTTCCATAGCTTTCACTAGTTTGTTGGCCTCATCTGTAGGGTGAGCTGTTATAGTGGATGACCTTGTAGTTGATGTTGTAGACGATGTCACTGAATCTGCAGTAGCCAGTGGAACTTTAGGTTCCAACTCTTCTGCTAGAGTGGATGGTACAATTGTAGTGATTACAGGAATAACTGTAGGAATTTATGGTACTTTTGGTGTTTCTTTTTCATCGGCAAGTTTATCCATTTGAATCTCCATTTATTTTATTTGTGTTGTCAAATGAAAGATCAAATTCATCATGTCATCCTTTTCATTCTGTCCTTATATTATTTCCTTGGCTTGAGGATGTTCATTTGATGGCAATTTAAGTTGTTTCCTCAATGCTGCAATGTCCTCATTTTTCTTCTTCACTAACTGCTCTGTTGCTTTGACATTTGCAGGGTCATATCCAACTTGCAAGACCAATTCTTCCAAGGATTTACTTCTGAGATATTTAGCATATAAGGATGCTTTTTCCAGTTTTATTTGATCTTTCATGTTTGTGATAGTGTTCTGAAGTTTCTGAACACTCATAGCTTTGGTTGTAATAGTAGAGTACAACATCTCTGAACTCTTTCTATGAAATTCTATCTGATCAAGAGCATGAATTTTTTTTGTTTTAACTTCTAAATCAAACTTCTTGTAATCTGCCATTGTCTTTGGAATTTTTACTGTAGGCTACAATACTAACATGATTAGCTTTTTGTTTGAATAATAAAAGGCAGACAAAAGTCTATTTTGAACACTTGGTGTTTGTTTCAGATATTGAGAATAGATATCATTTTTTATCTCTTCATTCTTTAACTTGATCTATTTGTACTTTTCCCTGATATCTAATTCTTTCTCTTCAGATGTTTGCGAGGATGAATCTTCCATGTTCTGTTGTTTCTCTATCAACTGTGTATTTCCATTATCCACCTTTTCTTCATTTCTATTCTTTGTATTTTGCTCATTGATAATAGTGGTAGCATCTGTGTTGATGTCTAGGAGATCTGTTTCTTCAACATCAATGGTTACCTTCTCTTTGCCCGCTGAATCTATTTTGGGAATTTTATTATATCTTATTTTGAACTTATTTTCAATAGTGGTTTCAGCAACATAAGTTTCTTCTTCTCTGACCCTCTTGGTGGATTTTTCTATTTGATCTGCAGTTTGTAAAGTGTGACTAGTATCACTTTTCTTCACTGCATCTACTGAAGTATTTTCTGTCCACTCAATCTGAATGGCATATTTCTCTATATTTGGTTTTGTCTCATGAATTTAGGGTGTCAGTTTACACTTAACCCTCATTTTACTTAGTATCCCTTGTGGATCATAATTCCAAGAAAAGCTCTCTTCAAACATGTATTATAATAACTGTTTAGTTGCTTCTACCTCTGCATCTCTATGATTGCAAATGAATGGTCCCACTTTAATATTCAATTTAAATTGTGTTTTCTTCTTTGCTACTAGGAAATTGATAGAATCGGAGTTTAATATTTGCCTGATATACTCCAAGGCAAAAACCATCATTGATACAAATTTGGGTAGCTTGTAGGGTAATAAATTGGATCCAAACACTCTAATATCAATGTTCTTTTCATACAAGTACCAATCACAAGTCTTGGTTTTCTCTGACAGCTATAAAATATTCTTCATCTCGTTATTTATCCTGGGCTGTTCAATATTTTTTAACATTTTAATCAATGGATAGATGAAGGAATTTGAAAAAACTGCATATGTGAACTCTGTGGACTCTTTCCTGATCAAAGAGGTCCAGAAAATAACTGAAAGAGGATTCCCTTCTATGTCAAGCTTTTGAATGGTTAATGGAAATTTATCTTCTTGGAAATACAAGAACATGTGGAAAAGGAAGGATGTGTATCTAAACACTCCTTCAATTGGCAATTTGACCAATTGGTCATGAGTATTATCAACAATATACCCAACATAATCAAAGATAACAGATGGAGGTTTTCTTGGTGTGAAAGTGGATAGGAAACTTAAAATGGATTCATATATATGTTCATCAGTAAATTACCCTAGGATGAAGGAGAGCATGGGGCTGACATGTCTAGAACCCTCTGGAAATTTTGAAGTGGAATATGGAGGATTAATTTGAGGAATTTCTACATGCAAGGGCATGAATATTTGGAAGATTTGGAATCTTTTAGGAAATTCAAGGCCAATATACAGCTTGGTAAGTGCTTCAATGGACAAAGGAACTGCTTGAGGATTGGGTTTGAGTTGTAACATTTGATTAATGGATTCAACAATAATGGTGAAAAGCACTTCTTTATTGGCATTGACTATTGCTCTTTTCTCAGGTATATAATGATGATGGCATAACCTAATGACTTATGGGCATGAATGGGTAACTGGAACAACATATCTGGGCAAGTGTGATTCCCAAATTTTAACTTTTTCAACATTATCCAAATATTTTTCATAGTTCCAGTTGTGAAGTTCCAACAAATTAAATTCTACAATAGGATCTGATATCTTATAATCAATATCTACTAAAGGGGTATGCTCTATGTCTATAATTGGAGGTTGCGGAGGATTCATAATGATAGTAGTTTTGGAAGATGTAGCTAGAGTAAGTTTAGGCATTTTGGAGATTTTTTGGACTATACAACTTTGCTTTTAGGCTTTTCTGGATACTTCTGCAAGATTAAACTGTTTGCAGAAGTATTTTAACTCTGACATGGATTTCTTTGATGAAAATAGGGAAAATATGGTCTTTCCTTGGGTTTTCCCTTTCAATTTTGGACTCTTTAACCTGATTTACAGACTTTTATTGGTTTTAAACAAGAAACAAGGATTCCCTGAGTTTTTTCAATGAGTAATTGGGTAAAAAGTATTTTGAGATTAGGCACAGAGGCTTAGACTACCTTCAAATGGTTTCTGGGCTCAATTTGGAGTTTGAAACAATGCGCATCATAAACAGGGTTGTTTCATAAATTTTGATAGGGTTTGGCCTATTTTTTGGATATTTTAATAGGCTTGTTTGGGCGATTTTGAGCTTCTGACTCGAATTTTTCTTTAAAGGTCTTTAAAAACTGATAAAAGGTTCGAATTCTAGATTAATATCTATTATATGTAGGTACTGGTTTTTGAGGACGTATCTGAAGGTTTTTGAACAGGTTATGTGCTCTATTTCTAGTCTTCAGGAGCTTTATAGAGCTTCTTAGCAATCTGCAATGGGTACAGGCTGAAATTTGCAGGTTTTTGGCATGAAAATGGTGAAAAATGCTTGTTTCAAATCCGGAATAGTTTATACAGTGGTTATGCGTAGAAAGAGAGAAAATTAGTGCATTTCTAACGTTTATTAAGAAAATTGGGTTAAATTTACATGCAATAAATGAATGTCAAATCGGGCAAGAAGGTGGTTTTCGCTTTCCATAGGCAAAAAACCACTGGTGGTTATCGCACTCCATTTCAGTGGTAAGTGGGTTTAGATGGATCGAATGTGATCCAGTAAAAGGGCGCCACGTCAAGGAGGGAGAAAATGGTAAAACCACCCATTTTGCGTGGAAATGAAAAGGTTAAGCGCGGGCAAGTTTATTTGCGAATTGTTTTCTCTGCTGTTGGATCGTGAAGGATTCATATGAATGGTCAAGATCTACTTTGAGAGATGCTCGGGGTTTGGTAGTGGGGTCGAGGTTTATCAATGCGACGGGGCAGTTTTTTTAAATTTACAAATATGTATTTAATAAAGTTAAAACCTTAGGTTTATAATATGTGGCAGGTGTAATGTAGTATATGGGTAAATCAAAACATTTCACAATGTTTAATAAATACACAGGCACGGGTCTTATTATATAGTTTTTAAACATTTGACAGTTTTTTAATGACTATAGGGGGCAGGGAATGGGGTAAGGGCGGGTTTTATTTCATCACATGGGGTTTTTAAACATTGGTTAAAACTTAAATATTGGGTTTATGGGTTATTTTAAATATAAAGGGTTTAATACTATACGATAGGGTGTAGTTTAGGGAGTTAATAAATATAGTTAGAAGTTAACATGAAAACGGATAATGTATATAATAAATAAAATACATATTTTAACACTAAGTAAAGTGTAAAATAAAGCATAGCTTGTCTTTGTTGTATTTTTTCACACTTTAACTTATGATAAATGCATTGTATGGGTTTTTGAATGATTTTTGAAAGGAAATTAAATTAGTTATTTAGGGTTTTACTTTTACTAAGTAAAAATGGGTTTTTACTTAGGAAAAATGGATTATGATTATGAATAAAGGGTAGATGCTGAGGTATATGGGTTTTATGTAGGTATTCAATATTTTTAACCAATCAGTTATCGAGCCTTGGGTCCGGTCCAACCAAAAGTCAGAGAAATGATCTAAGCCTTTTTAACTGATAGTTTAAAGTACTGAATAATTGTAGGGAGGGGGGGAATTAGTGATTTTTTCCCGATAATGCTTTATTACATGCTTGCACAACTGCTTTCTACCTAGCCATCATTATTTCTAACATTTTTTACTTCATTTTCATGGGTGCATTTAGGCTTGCAACCCTAAATCAATTTTCTTTCAAACATAAAAACTATCTAAGTCTAACCTTATTTCATCTGAGGGCTCAGTTTAAACTGTTGAGCTCCTCATTTATTCTCTATTTAATCCACTGATTTTTCAAGTTTATACTATTTCACATATCTTTATTCTCTATTTAAAGCATAAAATTCAAAGCATGAAAAGTTAAAATTAATCGGTTTAACTGATCATGGATTATGGAATTTATTGACAATCTGCATATAATCATTATTCTTGCAGTAAAGTAAATAGTAGTGGCATTTTGACTTGATCACTTTCAGGTCTTATTTTTATCTCTTTTTTCTTTTGGGGTCTATCTTTTTCATAAGTCCTTTGATCATTCTTTTAGGACTTTTACCCTCTTTTTATTTTTTATTATTTTTCATTTTTCAAATATGGGAAAACAATTTGCAGAAAGCAAGGTATGTACATATTTACAAGACTATCAAATTCAATTCAAAAATTATGAACCCTATTACTATATGACCCTAACACATCCCAAACTTCTTCCTCAATAAACTACGCATCTCTGCTTATCATAAACTTCTTTGTGGATGGGTTATACAATTTGTATGACTTTGATTCATCACTGTAACCAAAAAATATACACTTCTCCCCCTTACTGTCCAACTTCTTCCTTAGCTGATCTGGAATATGTGTATAAACCACACATCCAAATACTCTCATATGGGTGAAAAATTGTTTTATGTCACTCCATGCTTCTTCTGGAACTCTGTTGATAACACTCTTTGCTGGGAATCTATTTAAAACATATTTTGCACAATGTATAGCTTCAGCCCAATATTCATTTGGAAAATGTTTTTCCTTCAACATACTTCTTACCATATCCATGATGGTTCTATTTTTTATTTCAGCAACTCCATTTTGTTGTGGTGTATACCTTGCTATAAATTGCTTATGACTCCTATTTTCTCTGTGAAAATACAGAAAATATTTGGAGATATATTCTCCTCCTCTATCAGTTCTGAGAACTTTTATGTGTTGCCCACTTTGATTCTCAACAAGCACTTTAAAGTGGCAGAAATTCTCAAATACTTCACTCTTCAACTTCAGGAAATATACCCATGTTTTTCTTGTGTAATCATCAATAAAGGTTAGCATATAGTGGCTTCCTGCTAATGATGGTGTTTGCATTGGTCCACACAAATAATAATGGACTATTTCTAAGGGTGATTTTTCCCTTATGCTCTTTCCTGTTGGAAGGATTTCTCTATGTTGTTTTCCCAAGATGTGGCCTTCACAAAGGCTGTATGGTTTTTAAATCAATGGTAATCCATTTACCATTCCATTTCTATGTAATAAATTTAGGCCTCCAAAGTTGAGATGTCCAAATCTCAAGTTCCACAGCCAGTTTCATCCTTGGCTTCCTTTGGGAATGTCTCTTGTGTCATAGCTGCCATTGCAACTCCCTTCTTCAAATCTACTCTCATTTTGAGAGGAAACATTCTGTTACTTGTCATATTCACTTGTGCAATTCGTTGATTGCTGGCTGGTTTATCCATGATGGTACACACATCATCTTCAAAGAATAAATTGTAGCATTTTTGAATGAGCTATCTAATGCTCAAAAGGTTACACTTCATACCAGGTACATAGTATACATCAGATATGGATTTCCTTTCTCCTTTTCTTGTTAAAACACTCACTCTGCCTTTACCCATGACTGAGACTTTTCTTTATGTTCGCAATTTTACTTGAGACTTCACATTTTCATCTAATGTGGAAAACATTGAAATGTTTCCATTCATATGGTTGCTACATCCTGAATCTAGAAAACATATATCTTCATTCTTCTCTTCAACCATATTACATGCTAGAAACGAATTGTCTTGACTCTGAGTTTCTTTAGTAAAGTTAGCACTGGTTATATTACCCATGTCACTTTGTTTCTTTCTACACTCATTGGCATAGTGCTCATAATTCTTACAGTAATGACATTGGACTTGGGATTTATCATACCTTTGTCCATGTGCTTGATTTTTTCCACCTTGTTGGCTACTTCCTTGGCTTTGATTCTGACTTTGGCTGCTGCCCCTTCCACTTGTACTTGCAAGGTTGTTTCTTTCTCCACTGTTCTAGCTTCTGCCTCTACCTTTTCCTCGGTATTTTTCTTTGCCTTGACCTCTTCTTCTTCCAAGGGAAGTTCTGGTCTTGAAGGCATGCTCCAAAGATGAGTTTGTTGTTCTGCTCAGTCTTTTTTCTTTTGTCATCAATGATGCATGAATCTCATCAAGAGTAAACATTGAGAGATCATTTGTATCTTTAATGGTTGTTATTATCACATCAAATCTTGAGCGTAAGCTCCTCAATACTTTCTCCGCTATTCTTCTCTCTTCTACTGTCTCTCCATGAGATCTCATTTGGGTAACCAAACCAATCAAAAGTGTGAAGAATGAGTCTATTGTATTAGAATATTTCGTGCAAATTACTTCAAAATCTCTTCTCATTAATTTAAGCTTTGTTGTCTTTACCTTCTCCATTCCTTGATAGGCTTTCTAGAGGGTATCCCATGCATCCTTGGACTTATTTGTTGCTACAATTCTTGGAAATATGCTTTCATGCACTGCTTGAAAGAGATAGAAGAGGGATTTTGAGTCCTTTCTATTGCTCTTCAACAAATATTTCTTTGCCTATGTCAAGACATCAAATGATTTTTCATCTGCTGGTTTTTCAAATCCATATTCAACCAGTTCCCATAAATCTTGAGATGCAAACAGGGCTCTCATTGTGATTTACCAATATTCATAGTTCTTCCCATTGAACTGTGGGAGTTGAGTATTTGCCATACTCATGCTTGTGCTAGCTCCTACCATTTTTACTTGCAGAACTATAAATCTTTGACTATTTATTTAAATAAAACTTTCTCACTACTAGAGAGATAAACTCTAACTCTTAAACAAACAGTAAATCTTATTGTGAGAATACCTGACTTGTTGAACCTTCACTCTGCTGATGAAATTCTTCAACAGTCTTCTTCTTCCTTCAACTTCTTCAGCAACTACTGAGAGTCTAGTCTAGCTCTAATACCATGTTGAAATTTCTGATAATTCCTTAACAACACAGAGGAAACAAGATTCCTCTACTAAACACAGAGAGAACAACAACAACAAAAAACTTTGCAAAACAAATACTCACAGTGGGAAGAAAAACACTATTTTTCATTCAATATTTTATGTTGTTAAAAAATCATCAGAACTGTTGTTCTGGATTTACAAAAGGAGCGCTGCTCCTTCAATTTGTTTCAGACTTACATATTCTGCAATGTTGTTGGCATACACAACATACACCTCATGCTTTTTGTATATATATATATATATATATATATATATATATATATATATATATATATATATATATGTTTACAATACATATATTTAAAAAATGTTAACCTAAGTATAAAACCTTATATAAAATTAAAATATGTCGCAGCGTATTAAAAAACCATATAATAAACAAAAATTACAAAATGCATCACGATATATTTGAAGGATCCGCAATGGTTTATCGCATCGATTGATGTGCCCATTGAATAGGCATCAAACCCTTGCGACAATGTGCAATTTCTTGAGAGTTGATGAGTTGGCGGATGGTGCGGTCGTGCTATTGTGCAATCGTGAAGAGAGATGTGACGTCGGCATGAGATTGTGCAATGGGAATCTGATTGGTCGTCGGGTGGTTGACGTAGTAGTGGTGGGGTCCGTTGTTTGCGTGGGTTAGGAGGGCCAATGACGTAGATGTCGGGGCTTGTGATGAGCACCCATTGGTCAATGGTGGTGCGACGAGGAAGTAGTTTAAATTCAAAAATAAAGGTGTGGAATTAAGTATAGTTGGTGAGAATATTTTAAGGCGGGAGGTAGCGTGGGTAAAACCACGATTTACAAAATCAGAAAGGGTTATGGAAAAATGAAAAATTCACCTGCTTGCAGGGATTTTAAACACATAAATTCAATTCACAATTGAGTGCAAAAACAAAATGAAATTTTTTGTTGCTGTGTCCTTTAGTTTCGAATCAAAATTGAATTTTTGTTCTCCTTGCCACAGATTGGCACTTGGAGTTATCTCCAAGAGGCCTTTAATTCAATGAAATTTTATAGTAATGTTCGTTGCTTGACATTGCCTGGAAACTTGGAGTCTACTGACACTCAAATATCACACTCATACACTCGGTAATCAGGAGAAAGTGAATTATTGTGTGTTTTTCTGTAATTTATACGATTAAGGAAAATGACAAATTGTATAAAAATTCATGTTATGCCACTAAATCGTATAAAATTATGTATTTTGGGATCAACGATACGAAGTGTGAAAGTAGAGTCTATCCTACTTCGCCTTGATTTAGTCGCCTAATTTCCTATTCTCCTCTGCAATGGAGGAGCGGTGTGTAGTAATTCCAGGCTTACTGCAACTATTTATGTTACTGCTTCTCGTGTCATTAAATTCACCATGACGGGGCCAAAATGTAGATTGTGCTGAAGAATACCTGGCTGCTTTATTAGATTTCAAATTGGGCATCGTTCAGGATCCCAATTGAGCACTTAAAACATGGACGGGTAACAATTGCTACCAATGGAATGGTCTGCTCTGTGACACCCACAATGGTCGAGTGGTAAATCTCATTCTCAACACAGATCAAAGCAACATCGGCGAATACATGAGTGGAACCCTATCAAACTCCATCAGTAACCTCTCTTAACTCAACAAGTTAATTCTTTTCAGCTGGAAAAATATTGGTGGAACAATCCCATCTTCCATTTCTCCCCTCTCAACCTTAACCCATCTTTCTCTGGATAATAAAAATCTTACCAGTTCCATACCCTCTGCCATCGTTGATCTGCCCCAGCTGCAGTTTCTATGTCTCTATGGAAACCGACTGACTGGTGCTATTCCACAATCCATCAAAAATCTGCAAGGTTTAACTACTTTATACTTCTATTCGAATCAACTCTCCTCTTCTATTCCTTCGAGAATTAGAAATCTGAGCTGGTTATCTATCTTGACACTGAATAATAACTTGTTCTCTGATCCTATTCTGGAATCCATGGGAGCCCTTGCAAGCTTAAGGACTCTTGATATATCAAACAATTTTCTTACAAGTAACATTCCTTCGTCATTTGCAAATTTATCTAGCCTTGCTGAGTTGTTGACAAGTAATAATATTTTGAATGGAAGAATTCCTGAATTGCTGGGCTTGCTGGGGAATAATTTGAATAAAATTTGTTTGGATGGGAATTTACTGACAATACCAATCCCAGAATCCTTCTTCAATTTAACATCTCTTTACTACCTAGATTTATCCCAAAACACACTCACAGGCAACCTCCCATTTTTCCCAAATTCCTCACATCTTGTCACCCTCATTCTCTCTGAAAACAATCTAAGCAGTACCATTGCTGACTGGTTAGGCACTCTGCCAGACCTCTGTTGGCTTCATTTATCATCCAACAATTTCACAGGCCAAATACCTAATTCCTTTGGAGGGACTTCACTATTGGACTCTTTTTTCATTTCAAACAATAAGCTCACTGGTACAATTTCTGAATCAATCACTAATATGGAATATATGGAATAATTGGATCAATTAAAAAACGACCTCACAGGCAGCCTTCCTCAATCCCCAGCTATATATAACCTGCCCTCCCTTAATCTCTCCAGTAATCACTTATCAAGCCCGTTTCCAGAGCTGGATCAAATTGGTCTGGAAACCCTTGATTTTTCTTACAATAATGTAAGCCTTCAGGTCATCCCTGATTGGATTACAAGCTCCAGTTTTCTAGTGGATCTGCAGTTGTCTAGTTGTGGTATTTCAATGAGATTGAATGACTGGGAGCCTACTGCTCCTCTTTATACATCTCTGGATCTCTCCAACAAAATCACAGGGGACACATGCAATATGTTCCAGAGCATGAGGGCATTAAAATATGTGAATCTAGCAAGCAATCAATTGGGTGGGAGTATTCCATTGTCCATGGGAATTTTAAGTAACTTGGAAGCTCTAGACCTGTCCCAAAATGAAGTGAATGGAATGATCCTACAGGAAATGACCCAATTGACGAATCTGAGGGAGTTAAATTTGAGCTGCAACCACATGAGTGGAATGATTCCTGATGGTAAACCATTCAACTCATTCCCAGCTTCTACATTTGATCACAATGACTGCCTCTGCGGCTCACCCCTTGGTGATTGCCATTTAAAATCTGTTGGAAGGGACCATTACATTTGATGCAATCGAACTTTTAAAATGGAAATTATATAAATTATATGCGGGGAAATTTGAAGAATAAATTTAAAAACTGTGACATGTTTACGTTTTTGCTTTCGCTTTCCCAATTTAAATACTAAGAAAAAAGTGTATAATATATATATATATATATATATATATATATATATATATATATATATATAATTCTTTATCAATTTGAAATGTTGATCCATCGGTATTGGAAAGAACTTTTAAAATATCGTTTCACCGTGTATGAATGTTAAAATCATGGTAAAACCCATGTCTAATATTTATCTTAGATTCTTATCATATTTGTATCCAAAAACCATATTCTCTTTGGTTAACGATGAAAAGTTTATTTATTGTTTTTATAAATGGGAATGTATCATTTATTCTTCAAATCTTGATCTTGATTTACTAGTTTCCTTATTACAAATAGTCTATATCATAAACTCTTTTGAACAACATTGAACCTTATTTTATATATTTCAATGGTTGGATTTTTTTATTTTATTTTATTTTTTATTTGAACCATATTATTGATTCTTCCAAACATTTCAACTATTTCATCTTTATATATCATTTCAAATACATCAAGTAAAGATAATTTCAAGGACATTTCCACCAACTTAAATAACAATAAAATGGAACGAAACATTCATAATGAACATCTATCATCAATTATATCATCGCAACATTGGATGTATTTTGTGAGCTAATGTGATGTTTTGTTTGTCACAATGATTCACAACTTGTTGGAGGCACGACAAACCTTAGCTCTGGTTTTTGGGTTGCAGGTGTTTGGCATTTACTGTGTGGGGTAGTAAGCCCTAGTTGCGAATCAGGCTCATTTTTCCGAGCTCATCAGCAGAGGGTCAGTGTTGGCCCATAAAATGAGGCGAGGGGGGCCTAGTGGGGCTCCTTCCTTCAAAAACATGGTCTTGGACAGAGGCTAGGGTCCCATTGAAGGCGTGTAGATAGCGGGATCAGACATTACAGGTCAGGCGTAGAGGGCAGAAGAAGCCTCCAAGGAGGCACCAAGACAAGGATTAATAACTGGATTGAAGTCAATGAAAAACAAAGGAAACGAAGGGCCTTGTCCTTAGGGAGAATTCCCTATGGCGTCTACAGAGACTCTGACCGCAGGGGAGCATCAGGCTCAAACCACGCAGGGCTTAGATCCTTCAGGATCTATATCTAGAAGCCAAACGCCAAGCGAAAAAGGATATTGCAAACCGAAAATAGTAGAAATACCATGAGTTACTATAAACGATCGGGAGATGCAAGTATACCGTAATCATATGACCACGTATGGTATAATCTGCAAATTCATGGGATTTTGGCCAACTGAGAAGGCCTTATGTCTATGGATCAAGCAAAAATGGAAACCCCGAGGTGATGTACAGCTTCACCTAGGCTCAAAAGGGTTTTTCATGGTGGTTTTTGCGAATCTGGAAGACAGGGATAGAATATTTTATGGTAGCCCATACTTCTATGCCTCTCCAGGGCTGTATTTGAGGCCATCGAAACCCAATTTTTCTCCAGAAAAGGAGACTTTCACCCATGTCCTTGTATGGATTAGGCTTTTCTCACTACCCAGTGACTACTAGAGGCCTTCAAGGCTGGAACAGATTGGAAACAAGCTGGGAAATTTCATTCAGGCCTCAGAAGTCACTCTGCAAAAGAGATATACCTCCTGCGCTAAGATATGTGTTGAAATGGATGTGTCGGGTGCCTTGCCAGAGGGACTGTGGCTAGAATTCCATGATGAAGAATTATTTCAGGCTATAGACTATGAAAAAATCCCCTTTAGATTCCATAAGTGTCATGAACATGAGCATCTATTCTGTGAATGTCCTCTTAACAAGCAGCCATACCAAAGTAAAGAGAATTAGCAGAAGGACAAATAAGTCTTTGTCCACCCCACAATGTGACATCGAGCAAACAGACGAAACTAGCAAAAACCAGTGAAAACAAAGAAGGGGACTGGTAATACCTTTATAGTGCTAGAAGAGAATGAAAAAAATGTAACAGAGTTAACTCCAAAGGATAACCATGTCAAACCTTAGGATGGCATTTCCCAAGATATCCCGAGCTCCCAAACGCAACATATGGATGGAGCCTTAGTAGCTGCATCTCTCGGCTTCGACCTAGAAGGTGATGTGGAAATGGCAATGAGCGAATCTAGTACTGAGGACCTAGAACTGAAATTCTAGACAGGGAAGGCATGGATTTGATGAGTATGGTTGAGCAATGGAAGGAACTTGGAGTAGAGCATGTTCTAGAAGAGAAAATAAATAGGATCAATTTCTTATTCCTGGCACAAGAGGTAGCAGTAGAAAAGGATCAAAAAATAGGGTACGCGAAAACTATAGGCCCGGGAATTAAAGTGCAAGGCTCACACCAGAGTAAACAAAATTTCCAAACCAAAGCGTAAGAGGGGGTCGTAAACCGAACAACGAGGCTCTCTAGGAGTTGGGTCAAATTCTTCTGAACTCTGGTAAGATGAAAGCCCTAGAGGCCTTCACTACTTCATCTTAATTTTTCTATTTTTAATGAAGATCATATCTTGGAATGCTAGAGGGCTGAATAGCCTCAGAAAACTAAGGCTTATTAAAAATAAATTCAAGACAGAAAATCCAAATATGATCTTTGTGCAAGAGATGAAATACACTAACCAGGAAAATGAAAGAAATCTGTAGGAAGATTGGTAGGAGAATGGAGTTTTTAGAAGTGGAAGGCCTGGGAAATATAGGTGGGCTTGCTACCTTATGGAACCCATAGACACTCCAACTAGTTAATGCAGAAGCAACAAGATCCTTTGTCGCGGTATAAATGCAAATTATTGGTGAACAAGGCACTTACCTTTGTACCAATGTTTATGGCCCCCAGAGATTGGAAGATAGAATAAGAATGCTAGAAGACCTCTCTTAAATGAAAACAAGGCACCCAAAGGGTAGAGGGATGTATGGAGGAGATTTTAATATGATCGTATCCTTAGAAGAGAAAAAAGGGGGGTTGATAAAACTAAATCGAGATGCAGAGGCTTTCCATAATTTCATCAATGAAGCTAATCTCATTGACATCCACCCGGATAATGGAGTGTATACTTGGAATAATAAACATGAAGGGATAGGCAAAGCGTTTCCCATTTGGACCATTTCCTCATGTTTGAATACATTATCATGGCTAGAGTTGATGTCAAGTCCAACATTCTCCCAAGTGGTGGCTCAGACCGTTGGCCAATTACCTTGGATTTTTCTATTTTAGGTACCCCCAAAAATCACCCTTTTAGGTTTGAAAGGTTTTGGTTATAACACTCGGATTTCCATTCAATGATAAATCTGTGCTGGCAAGAACCTATCGTGATCAGAGGCACCAAAATGTTTCACCTTCAGGCAAGGCCGTGACACATAAAATCTAAGATCAATACTTGGAATAAGGAGGTCTTTGGAAATATTTTCAAAGAAAAATTAGCTCTAGAAGGAAAAATGGAAACCTTACAAAAGAAATTTATGAACGAAGGCATCACATTGGAGACCACGCTCGAAGAACAAGATCTTATGAAGCAATGGGATAATAGGTGTCAATAGGAGGAAATCCTTTAGAGGCAAAAGTCTCGGGTTCAATGGCTAAAGGAGGGGGGAAAAACACCAAATTTTTCCACAGATCAATAATTTACCACTGGAGGACTAACAAGATTATATGGTTAAAGGACAATCAGGGTACCTCCTTTGAGTCTCATGGGGATATTGTCAATCAACTGGTTAATCACTTTGTCAGTATTGCAAAGGAGCCTGTTATTGACAAGGATGAGGCCATCTGGGAAGTGGTCTTTCACATTCCTAAAATCCTCACGGAAGAGCACAACTGAATCTAGACAGCCCCATATCTAAAGCAGAAGTGGAAGAAGCAGTCCAGGATATGCCTAATGGAAAATCCCCTGGTCCGGATGGTTTCACCATCAAATTCTTTAAATCCTACTGGGAAACGGTTCAACACGATGTTTGGGAAGTTGTTGAAGACTCTCATAAGTCCTCCTTGATCCTCAAATCCCTGAATTCCACGTTCATATCCCTGATTCCTAAGGAAGCAGAAGCCTGCACTCTACCAAAATTCAGGCCGATAGCCCTTTGCAATATCTTGTATAAAATCATCTCGAAGGTTTTGGCTAATCGAATCAAGACCATCCTTCCCCTGATCATCTCAAAAGAGAAATCAGGCTTCGTGGACGGCCATCAGATCCTTGACAATATCCTCTTATCCCACGAGATAATTCATTCTTTGCAGTCCCAAAAGGAAGCGGGAATGATAATCCAGTTAGACCTCTCAAAAGATTATTACAAGGTCAACTGGAGGTATATGGAAGCGGTGTTGGGGGATTTTGGTTTTGGGCCAAGGTGGATGAAATGGGTAATGGCTTTGGTAAAGTCTCCTAGCTTCTCTATTCTAGTTAATGGAGCCCCTTCTATTCCTTATATGCCCTCCAGGGGTATCAGGAAATGAGATCCATTATCTCCTTTTCTTTTTGTCATCCTAATGGAAGGCCTAAGAAAAAAAATTAAAGCAGCAAAGTCTAGGAATGATATTCAGGGTCTCCAGCCTCATCTTGCTATCTTGGCTACTACCCACTAGTAGTTCGTGGATGACACCATGCTTCATGGGATCCCTACAACCAAGGAAGCTCGAGGTTTCAAAGATATTCTGGATCTCTTTAGTTTGGCCTCAGGTATGGATTTTAATTATGATAAATCAATAATCTTTATCTTTAACACTCACATTTCCATTCAGAGGAACCTGACCAACATTCTAGGTTTCAAAAGGAGAAGCCTCCCTTCTAAGTACCTGGGTGTTTCCCTTATGGATAAGCCATGGTAGAAGACTCACTGGGAAAAACTTATGTCCTCTCTGGAAGATAGAGGTAAGCATTGGATTTATAGAACTCTTAACTTTTCAGGGCACCTTGTGATGACCAAAGTGGTTCTCCAAGCCATCCCTCATTTCATGCTCTCCATCTTGCCTGCGCTGAAAGGAATCCTGTGACAAATTAGAGACACCCAGTGTAAGTTTCTATGGGCTGGCATGGCTAATAAGAGAAAATGGACCCTTTTTTCTTAGGACAAGGGTTTTCTAGCCCATATTCCTAGGTGGCCTCGGCCTTCAAGACCCTGATACAGTGAACAAAGCCTGTGGACCCAAGATTTGGTGGAGATGGCTTAAGGAAAGAAGAACCCCTTGGGAAATATTTTGGAAGGCTAAATATGCCAAATCTTGGAGACCCCCAGAGCTCATTAAGATGATGGGGAACATCTCAGGCTCCCCTATCTGGACCTTAGCCTGGGAGAACAAAGAATGGAAAAACTATGCTCTTCTGGGAGGACACTTGGCAGCAAATGCCCTTGCTGGGGATCCCTGAGCATCTGTGTTTGCAACAGAGTATTCAAAGAGAGGGCAGATTGAATGTCAATCAATATTGGATCACTGATCACCCTAACACTCAATTGTGCCACTGGATTGATGACCTGCCCAAGGAGGAAGCTTAGATCCTCCACCAAATGATTGCTCTTCAATCCCTGCTTGTGAAAAAAAAATTGAGAGTCTCCCTGGAGGAAGATCAACTTCGTTAGGGTCGAATGGAAGGAGGGGACTTCAGCCTTAAGGAAGCTAGACATTATATGGAAAAAAAATATATCAAATACAAGGTCCAATGGCATGATAATGTTTGGGATCCTAACCTCTAGCTGAAACTAGACCTTCCTTTGGCTTTTGATGCATAGAAAAATCATCACTTAGGAAAACCTGTTAAAGAAAGGGTTCATTGGCCCATCGTGTTGCTGCCTTTGTGGCATAGAGGAGGATACCATGAACCATCTCCTAAACTCATGTAATGTTGTGGCTAATCTCTGGGATTGGATGGCAGATATTTTCCGTCAAACAGACCGCAAAAGAGATTCCATTCAAGACACTGTGTCTTCCTGGAGGAATGAGATGGCGAAGCATGAAATATTCAACCTTCTTTGGAGACTCTTCCCTCGGTTTATTTTTTGGACTGTGTGGAAACAAAGAAACCAAAGAATTTTCCAAGATGAGGATCATCACATTAACAAGCTTAAAACTGAAATTCTTAACAATATGAGAGAAATGGTGCTCTCCAAAGTTAAGTGTAACCAGACCGAGGATCCTTCGGCTGCGGAGAAACGTATTCTTCAGGGTTTTTGCCTCAAAATGGAGGCTCTCCAGTGGCTGTGCGATGTGCACCCCGGTACCCCCTGATCCTTCAACGATGGCAGGCCCCCAACCCTGGGTTTCTGAAGTTGAACTTTCATGGTACTTCACGGGGTAATCCAGGCTTGGCGGGCTATGGCGGGGTCATCAGAGATGACAAAGGTCGAATCCTGTACTTATATGGAAATTTTCTTGGGGAAGCAACAAATAATGAAGCTGAATTCGCTGCTTTGGAGCAAGGCATAAAAATTTTGGTCCGCCTTGACTGTGGTAATGCCATTGTCGAAGGATATTCAATGCTGGTTATCAATGCAACTAAACACTTGCAAAATGGGGCGAAGCCCAGTAAGGTGACTAAGCATTGGAGGCTTTACCAAGCCACGTTATGCATCCAAATCCATTTTTTTCGTTTGAATGGTATTGTCTTTTGGGTGGTCAGGCGTTCGGATAATTCCCTAGCGGACGCTGCGGCCAACCATGTTGTGGATCATCCAGAGGTGGAAATAGATGGAAGCTAGAAGGATGTTAATTACGAGAGCCTCAGAAATGTGAGTAGGCAGGTTGCTAGCATGGATATGAGTGAGAGGGAAGATGAAGAGGCCAACTTGTAAGAGGCCGACTAGGTGGAGAGGCTACCATCCAAGATGACGAAGAAATCAGTGCAACCTGCAAGGACAAAAGAAGCAGTGAAGATAAAAGTTAACCTCCCGTGTGAGGCATGTTTTATAGTGTTTCTCTAGATTTTTGTAATTTTTTTTGGCTATGGGCTTCAATTTGGAGGATCGTTGACAGTCTCTTTCCCTGTAGGATGACTATTGTTAGGCGTAGTTATAAGAGAGTGTATTAGGCTTATTCTGCTATGTGGGAATTTTGCAGGTCCCGAGAGCATTTTGAACGTGCAACGTTCTTCTCATTGGTTTGTCTGGTTGAGATGGTTCTCCTTGTGACACTCTACCAGCATGCCCCTTTTGTATCAAAATGTACTCTAGTTGCTCTATAATATAAAATGTTGATTTACACACAAAAAAAAAAAAAAACATCTATCATCAATTGATTAGCAATCATTGAGTTAACCAAAATTTAAAATAAGGCTCATATTTGGATAAATCAACTTTTGATCAAAATTATCCTATTAATTATCATATTAGAGACCTTCTCCATTCCCATAGATTATTATAGACCCTCTCCATTCCCATAGATCACTTGTTAATGAGAATGTTCTACATATTAAGACAGTAATGGCATTGTTTAAAAATAAATCTTATTTAGTGTTTAAGTTATCCTAGCCATTTAAGACCATTTAGCTTTTTCCTCTTTTAAGATAAATTTCCATCAACAATGTTTTGAGTCATTAATGGTCATTTCTTGATTTCAATTATAAACATAAAGTCAAATTATATTTAAATATCTAATCAATATAGAATTTTCAATTGAAATTATAACAATGATTTGGATGAAATGGTTTGAGATGATATGATGGCATTGAGGTATATTAGGGAGTTGAATGTTTGTTAAAATTATTCATATGAGACGATTGCATGTAACAAATTCTTTATTGTATTCTTTACTTTTCCATTTGATCACAATCACTATCTCTATAGTTTATCTCTTCCTCCTTGCCATTTTGTTTGGCTGACTTCCATTTGATCAAATTGAAAAGCATTGAAGGCCAAAATTACTTCTTACAAAAACACTATGCCATCAATTATTTCCTTACATTTAGGTACATGGCAAAAGAGAGTTACATAATGAAGGAAAAGTACTAGTGCTATAATATTTGTTTCAAAATTGGTCACTGCACCACCCTAGGGGTGAAACTATGAGAGTGGTAGATAAAGAAAAGAGTTTAAATACTTAGAGGCAAAAAATACATGTTTCTGGATAGGCAAAGGCCAAGATCATAATGGTTGACCTCTCATGGAAATTTGGATTTATATTTGTCTCATTAAAGTGTACACTTTAAACAAGGTGGATGTTTAGAAAGTATAGTGTAATTAAAATTCTTGAATTCCTCTAACATGATGTTAATTGTGAATATATATAGACAAATTGTAGAGACATATTAGAGAGCTTCAACAATGACATCATGCCAATGAAAAAAAGTTATCCCCTCTCTCCCTCACTATTCAATCTTAATGCAATCTCCCACACTATTCAATCTTATGCAATTATGGTTATGCTAGAAAAATTGATAAATAGCAAAGGCAGGGGAAGGGTAAACATAGTAGGGATTTTCATAAAAATGTTGCTATATGGAGACGATATAACACTTATAATGACTAGGATATTATATAACCTACATAATAACTTTGAGGCCTTCGATTATTTTACATGAAAATTGAGATGAACTACATAATCACTTTGAGGCCTTAGATTCTTTTACATAAAAATTGAGATGAACTACTGCATAATCACTTTGAAACTTTAAATTATTTTACATGATAAACTACAGCACTAGAAAACTAGAAAAACAAAGACAATAATAATCTAAATAATATTGAGATAAGTCACTAAAGATAAATCAAAATTATAAGTATTTGGAACTACATTTAAAACTCAATGAATAATAAATCAAATATAAAAAAATATATGAAATATAATAAATCAAATAATAATAATAATAATAATAAATATTTTTATTCACTCTAACTAAACTAAAACTATGTTGTTGATTTTAGTCAAGTTTATGTATATTCTTGTATGCTTTGGCATTACAGTATTTATTTGAAAATACATGCCAAATTAAATGGACGTTTTTAAAAAGGAAATTTTACTTTATGAACTTCCACTAAAAGGAAATTGTGTTGGTTTACTGATATGTGAATCAAAGCGAAGGTCAGCTCGCTGAGTGACCTGGTGTATCGAGAGCTCTCTATCTTGTATCTAGAGCTTTCTATCTTTAGAGTCGAAAATATAGAGATGTTGTAATGGTCTGTAAGATGTTGTAATGTTTTGTTTTGTAAAAATTTTTTGTTGGTCAAAATAAAATAAAAATAAAAATAACTTTATGTTAAAATACATTTTTTTTAATATTATTATGTATATTTTTAATAATTTTTGTTGGTTAGTTAAGGTAAAGTTGACTTAGTCAAGTTAATGGTGGTTTTTGAGCTCAGGTTTATCACAACACACGGTATTGCCCATGGTATTCATGTGGAATATAATCTATTTAAAAGGGAAAATTAAACTAGCCTAGATTCATAAGGGATCAAATCTATTGAGATGCAAATATCTTACGATACAAGAAGAATTGATCCCTCTCTAGAGTAAAGATAAATCTAGGTTGGTTTACTTAATTCATGGTTTTATTTTTTATTTAATTTGACCAATTTAATTAGATCATTAATGTTTATATTAACATATGTTATGATCAAATTTAAATAAACACACATTAAAGTATTAAGTATTTTTTATTTTTTATTTAAGTATTATATATATTTTTAAATAAAATTTGATGTATTTATTTTAATTATTTAAAATATATTTTTATATATATAATAAATAGTGAGCCCTGGTATTATTGCACCAAGAGTGCTGCAACTCCCAGGGCTTCCCTACTTTACTTTATGAACCCGGGGTTCATACAAACTTTGAGGTGACAATGCTATATACACAGCAGATGCATTACATTCATGTCATCCTCTTCTACTTTACGAAAGGGTGCTATTTCTAAGGGTTCTCAGTGAAGTCTGTCACACTTTAATCAAACTAAACTAATTTGAAGAAAGGAATCTAAAATAAATTGCTGAAAGGAAATAACAGGAATGAAACTAATTTAATATACAAAAAGGAAATGACAAAAAGAAACTAAATTAATTTGCTGAAAGGAAATGACTGGAAAGAAACTAAATTAAGTTGCGGAAATGAAACTAATTTAAGCCACACTTAACTTGGCCAATCAGCTAAACACACCCTACTTATCTTATAATCTATCTACCATGCTTCAATCCATGCAGCTAAACTATCCATGACTTAATTATGATTGAGAAAATTTTGATTTGCAGTTTGGAGAAGAAAATGGGTAAAAGGTGATAATGGAGGGCTTAACATGTGAAATGGGGCTTAGAAGTGGAAAGAGGGGGTTCGAACTTTATTATAGCGCAAAAATGGCTTTGGAGCAGAATAATTTGAAAATTTCGATGGTGGAGACATGATGGAGCAAAAGTCGCAAAGTGTGAAGTGTGAGGGTGCTGCGACGAGCGAAATGCGAACAGGAAAGAGTTGCAATGTGCGAAATGCGTTGAGTGACGTGGTGGTGGGACCGATGGTGGAGCGCGATCGCAATATCACAATCAGAATTTGGAAGCGGTAAGTCTAAATAAAAAAAGGAAAATGTGCAAAGTGCGATTGTGATGGGTGACGTGGTGGTGGGATCGGCTGCGGAGCACGATCAAAATATCACCATCGGAAAATGGGAGAGGTAAGTGTTAACAAAAGGAACTAAACATTGCGATTTGCGATTTGCAATGCACGGGAACGGGAAGTTAGAGGAGTGAGGGCGAAAGGTTGAATTCTGATGGTTTTCAAGTGTTTTGTGCTATAAAGAGTAAGGCAACCGTGAATGATAAGTCTTGAAGGGAAGAAGAAAACGGTGCGATGTGCGATTGTAATGGGTGACGTGGTGGTGGGACCGGTGATGGAGCCCAATCACAATATCGCAATTGGCAGATGGGAACGGTAATTGTTAAAAGGAACCAAATGAAAACTGCAATTTGAGATGAAAGAAGTACAGTAGTGGGGATTTCAAGGAGGAAAGGCGGAGGTCAACTTTGATGGTTTTTTAAACGTTTTTGTGTTAAAGCGAGTAAGGCGACTATAACTAATAGAAACAAAGGAATAAGGCAGATGAAGGGTTTAAGTGCTGTTAGGGAAAAAGGTGGGTGCAATAGTTAAAATAAACGGAAAACAAGAGGGAATGGAGGCGTAAAAGCAAGGTTTAGAGGCGTAACGTAGAGATGGAAATAGTGAACAGAAATCAATGTTTTTGGTCTGTGGGAAGGTCTACCCTCCTCGAGCTCTATTGACAGAGATGATAAGGGAAGTCTAGATCCACAAATTTTAGAGTTTTATCCTCTATTCTACTACTCACAAGCAAATGAAAACCTACAACAGAAAACTGAAAGAAAGGACTAAACAACAATGAAACTATCAGAAGCAGATCTAACTAAATGGCAGAAGCAAAACTAGCTAAATGAAAAATTCAGGAAAGAATGAAAATAGCATAGAAGCTGAGGCACATGGATTGGGCACTAACACATGAGCCTAGCTCTCTAAAACTTAAATTAGTTGAATGAAATCTGTTTTCTCATTTCATAAAATAATAACCTCATATATCTCTGGGAGTTTGATCACTGAGTAAAATAAAAATCTCAATAGTTTGCAAGAAAGTTTCGACTAGAATCAACTGGAATTAACTAACTCTTCCTAGTTCTAGCTCTTCTCTATTTATTCTACAGGGAAGCTACCAAAAGATCCCTAGAAAATAGTGATTGAGTCCACATAACTCCAAGTAAACAACGATTGAGTGCACTCCTCTTTGAGTTGCTTGGTTGCCTCTGGAATTCGAATTGCTGGAAAGAATCCTTGGGATCCTTTGGCTGCCTTTGGAGTTCGAATTTCTAGAGAGAATCCTTGAGATCCTTTTGTTTCCTTTGGAGTTCAAATTTCTGGAGAGAATCTATGGGATCCTTTGGTTTCCTTTGAGAGTTAAGGAGGGTGGAAAATCCTCCAATAATTTCACTTTTCTATCTCCTCCAAGTCTTTATGATAAAATACTTATAAAAATGCTTAATAATTCATGATTTTCTACACTCAACCTCATATGAGGTGCTCACAGTATGTTAGCCTTAATCACCACCTATAATAGCATCATAAAACCAAATAATAATAAAAATGCAAGAAAAAAATATCTAAGAAGGAAAAAAGGTGACGAATAACCCCTCCAAATATGTCTAATGATGGAGCTCATCATCGCCCCCCTACTGAATTATTGCTCATCCTTTGAGCAACTAATCCTCCTCCTGCATTTCCTTCAAGGCTTTGACAGCCCCCCTAATTTCATGAGGAAGAAGTGTGGTAGTTTCCCAAAGGGGGTAAAAACCATTATTCTTTTATGCATTCTCCCATTATCTATCTTGTGCATCTATGTCCTTTTCATCATTCAGTCCCAGCAAAAAAGGTGGGTTGAGCTTTAGTCCCAACCATTGGATATTTTTGGCCTGCATGTCCCTCTTATATAATGGTTCCCTTTGAAATGCACCCCTCAGTATTTCTAGAGTATGGAAGTCCCTATTGTTGAGGCTATAAGGGAATTTGTTCCATCTCCTCTGGCTGGCCATAATGCACTCATCTTCTATCTGCCTAGAAACATCATCAAAGTGGCCTGTCGCTTGGGTTTGAGTCTAAAGGTAGCTTTCAACCAGTGCAGGGTCCCTTTCAATCTCTCAACATTTAAGGATGACTCCTCTTGGGATGAAAAATTTTGGTCTGATATATAAGGGTTCTCTATTTCTTCTTCCCGTGACCCTCCATATCTCTTTTGCTCTAGTGTCCTCATTCACCATCCAAGATACTGGAGCCATCAATTGCATTTCCCCCACTGTAGGATTGGGGTCCTAAATATCCATATTTTTCAGCATAAGGTTATGCACATAAAACACTACCATCTTTGCCTAATCAACCATGTTAGCTTTCTTGTAGAAATTCATGAATTGCCTACAATCTTGGAAAGTTAGTGATCCATGGGAGGCTAGAGTTTTGATTCGAAATAGGAGCCATTGATCCTTGAGGTACACAACATATGAATCAGAAGGGAATCTATGCTAAAGGGCTTCTATGCATAAGTCTGTCATGGTGGCTACTTGCTGCACTTTTTTCTGCAATTACTCATTCAGTGCTACATTCTCTGCCCATGCCTTCTGTAGATGCTCCTTCATAACTATTTCTTCAATTCTTTCCTCCTCCCTTGGTGATTATTTAATGATAATCAGGCTCGTGGGAGGAGTTTCTGGCTCTCTCTGACTCTTGTCAGCCTTGAAATACATAGAGATTTTCCTTTTTCTCTTTGCGCTCAGAGGAGCTACGGTGGAAACTACCTCTTTGTATTGAGGGGATGTGGTGTTGTGTTGTGAGTCTGTTTCTTGCAGATTTTCTACTATCTCTATCACTTCTATGGCCATCTCTTATGTTTTTCCTTGGCCCTTTGTCTCTTCCTCTTCTTCTTCATGTTCCTCTTTCGGTTCTTCTTCTGGCTCTTCTTCTTCTGTTTCTTCCTCTTCTACAGGTTCTTCTTCTAGTTCCTCTTCTTCTGGTTCTTGTCCGTCTTCTCTAAGGCTAGGAGTGGAATCCTACCTTTTTTGGGTTGCTATAAAAGCTTCCTTGCTCATATTTATGAGAGATGATCAGGCCATGGGTAGGGTGACGTTGTTCTATTGTTGTTGTTGCGTGTTGTTCAAATACGCAGCCCACTCTCGGTACTACTGTGTTGTGGCTCCCTTCGGTCTCTTTCCCTCAAAAATTTCCAATTTACTAGTTTGGATGAGATGGGATCTCCTTTTATTATATTGCGCAACTAATTTCCAAGTGCTTATGTAACTTGGCTCAACTCCAGTTTCTGTTGTATACAGTCATTTCCTTCTCCCTGTTAATTCATGATGGATTGCATGTTTCCTCCCCTCGTTCTCCTCTACTCCACTTGATTTAAATTATTTTCTTTTGCATGCCCAGGTGGCGTGACTTTGCAGTTATCCCTAGTCATTCTTCATGATGGTGGCCAAGCTAACTGGCCACCTTTCTGCCCCTTAAACTCTAAGTTTGCAAATTTAATTATTTTTGGCTATTATGGATGCATAGCAAGGGGTGAGAAGCTATACTTGAGTTTACCTGTTGTTTCCAAAGCATTCGCAGGAGCTAGATTGAGGAGACGAGCCTTTTAGATGCTACATTCTTCACTTTTTTCCTATTCTCTGAGTGAGCAACTTGCTGAGTGAGTAGCTCTCTGAGTGAGTTGCCAATCTTTCCTTATTGTTTCTTCCTACTGGAGATGCAGCGTGGGGATGCTCCAGATGCCATGGGTGGCACTCTTGTCTTGCTCGGGGTCTTCTTTGTCAGCTCCTCTCTTATTTTTATTATTATTTAAGAAAAATATTTGCACTATAGGAATTCCTTGATGTCTGTAGAAGTCTCAGACATCAGATGTCTGTTGGAATTTCCTAGCTATATTGTGCTCAGGAATGGAGAAATGTTGTGCATGGAGGTGATGGAGGAAGTTATGAAAATGAATGGAGTGAATGATGCAATGGATTGTAAAATAGAATAATGGAAAATAATATTAATGCTTCCTTTTGTTTCCAGACACCATTAATAACCAACAAAACAACAAACACAGAAAACACAGAAATGCAGATGTATTTTTTTGTTTTTTTTTTTTTTTTTTTTTTTTAAGAAAGTGGGCTACCTCCATGGAGGTTTTCAACCCACTGCATTCTGGTGTATTGGGCACCTCGAGAGGTTTTCACCCATGGATATTTATTCTCCTATTGTTGTCTTCCAAGTAGTGTTGTAGGCGCAAGTAGCTTCTACCAATATGTCTACCCAATCTCTTCTGATTCTTCTCACAACCTTGGTGAGGATGCTCTTTAAATCTCCATTATTCACTTCTACTTGGCCATTCACCTGAGGGTGATAGGCAATAGAAGTTCTATGCTTAATATTGTGCTTCCTCAAAATATTCTCAATGAGGTGACAGGTGAATTGTGCTCCCTGATCAGTGACTATTTCTTTGGGGTACCCAAACTTGTAAAACACATTCTCCCTCAAAAATTATACTACTTTTTCCTTAGTTTATACCTTCACTGCTTTTGTTTCAACCCACTTTGTTAGGTAATCAGTGAAGACTATGATATAATTCTTTTGTCCGAATGGTGGATCAATAGATCCAAAAAATTCCATTCCCTACTTATAAAATGGCTCAAGAGCCACCTAAGGGTGTAAAGGAATTTCATCCCTTTGTGTGGGTTTCTCCATCCTCTGGCACTGGTCACACCTACTGGTGTATCTTCTAGAATCTTGATGAAGGGGTACGGAAATAGTATCCTACTTGAAAAACTTTGTAAGAAGTTCTCTTTGCAGAAAAGTAGCCTCCACATGGGTTTTCATGACATGCAGAGAGGATATAAATAAATTCTTCATCCCTCACACATATCCTTAGGATTTTATCAGGGCATATCTTGAAAAGGTTTCCCCCAATCCATGTGAAAGGGGTGCTTTTTCTGATTATTTTGCTCCTCTCCCTTAATGAAATATTAGGAGGGAGTCTCCCAGCAACCAAGTAGTTGGATATATTAGAAAACCATGATGAGAGTGTTGATATAGTAAAGAGATGCTCATTTGGCATCTAGTCATCCACCATTCCTTCTTCACTTGCAGGGAGAGCTAACCTGGACAAAAAATCTGCAACAACATTCTCCTTCTAGATTTATTAATAATAATTACATCAAATTGCTGCAAAAGTAACAACCATATAATTATCCTAGCTTTAACATCATGTTTGTCCATTAAATACTTAATGGTTGTATGGTCAGTGTGAACAAAGGTCTGGTATCCAGTTACATAATGCTTGAACTTGTTCAATGCATGGAAAATGGATAATATCTCCTTCTCAGTAACAATATAATTTAGCTTGGCCTTGGAAAAAAAATTGTTGATGAAATAAATGGCATAAGGGATTTTTTCCTCTAATTGTCCTAATTTTTCCCCTAGAACTTTTTTGGATGCATCAGTGTGTATGTGGAAAGGAAGAGTCCAATTTGGACCTCAAAGGATGGGGGAAGTAGTCAATTATTCCTTAATAAGCTCGAAAGCCTCTTGACAAGGACCGAACCAAATAAAATCAAAATCCTTTGCCAAAAACCCAAATAATGGTGAAGATATCTTGATCAAATCTTTGATGAACCTTCTATAGTAACCAATTAAGCCTAAGAAACTCCTGACATATTTGTGATTTTGAGGAGCAGGTACCCTTTTGATGATGGTGATTTTGTTTGGGTCTACCTATATTCTTGCTTGGGATATGGAGTGTCCTAACACAACCCCTACTTTCTTCAGGAATTCACACTTTTCTGGGCTCAAGGAGAGATGCATCTCAATGCACCTTCTTAGTACTTTACCCAAATTGGAGAGAGCTTCCTAGAATTCATCCCCATATGGTGTGAAATCATCCATGTATATTTCGACAGAGTCATGGAATAACTCAGAAAAGATGCTCAAGACAGCTCTTTGGAAGGTATTTAGGGCATTGCACAACCCAAAGGGTAGGACTATATAAGAAAAGGTACCCCAAGGGTAGGTGAAAGTAGTCTTATCCTTTTCTTCAGGGCTGATTTGAATATGATTGTACCCACTGAACCCATCTAAGAAGGAAAATAACTTCTTCCCTGCAAGGCCATCCAGGACTTGGTCTATAAAGGGAAAAGGGAAATGGTCTTTCTTGGTGGATTTGTTAAGTTCTCTATAATCAACACAAATTCACCACTTCCTATTCTTCTTCGGGACTAGGACAAGAGGGGATACCCATTCTCTGTTAGATATAGGATATATGAACCCTGCATCCAATAGTTTTTGTAGCTCTTCTTTGGCTATGTCCTTCAGAACCAGGTTCATCCTTATTTGGGGTTGTCTCACAGTATTGAATCCTTCTTTGATGTAAATATGATGTTTTCACATTGAAGGATGCACCCCTTTCATGTCCTTGTAATCCCAAGCAAATGCCTCAAGATTTTCTTTCAAAAGCTGGCATAGTTGCTTCTCTTCTTCATTTGAGAGGTATGGGTTGATTTTCAGAGATCTAGATGGGCCAAACTCAATAGCCTCGGTGGTTTCATAGGTCGACTCAACTGAGTGCACTTCCATACAAGGTTGGCTTTCAAACTCTTTGACTAAGGTTTCGATAGGAATGTTATTGGAGGACTGGTTTTGAATGACATGGTCGATGAGTTCATCTTCATCAAGCTTCCCCCCTCTAAGAATAGCATCTACAGTACACATAGGGGAAGTGTTATATAACTCATAATCTTCATCCACCAACCATATAGAGAGATCATGATCAATGGAAGGCTAGGCTAGAGGATATAACACTAGTTTTTTAGACAAAGGCCCATTTTTTATAGTCATGTTTCTGGCCCAACAACTAATATAAGCATCTATGGTGGCTAACCAAGGTCTCCCTAAGATGAGGGGATAACCATTAAACTTGGTTTTTGGTTGCAGGACCAGGAAATATGTAGGATACTCCCAAGATTCAATGGTAGCCATAACATCCTCAACAATTCCTTTCAGAGTTACTATGGACTAATCTGCAAGTTGCAAAATTGTCATGGTTTTCCTCAAGTCCCTTGGAGATTAAGTTTCAACATAGTTTCCTTGGTCATGATATTTATGGTAGCCCCTAGATCAATCAAAGTGTTAGGGACTATGACACCATCTATATGCACATCAACAACATGACTACCAGGGTCTAGGTACTTTGGAAATATCACCTTCCCTAGCATCAGGTCAGACAATTTTCGTACCACATTGATGGTGGGGGTATCTCTCTTCCTTCTCCCAGGTTTCTTGAAGAAAATTTCTTTGATGAGACTATTATAGATAGGGACATCCTTAATGGCCTGGAGAAGTGGTATCTTTACACACAAATTTTCCAATTCTCTCAAGAGTTCAGTCTCCTCTGGGTTGTGCTGACTAGGATGGATCAAGCTCATAGCAAAAGGAGGTTGTTGGATCTGAGTGTTACTTTCTTCCTTTTCCTCCTTAACCTCTACAGGTGGAGATGGAGGATGGTTGTCTGGGAGTACTCTTCCTGACCTGAGATTAACCTTCTATATATCCACAGAATAAGCTAGATAGGATGTTTCTCCACTAGGAGCCTGTTGTGACAATCTGTTGTTCCAGTTCAGATTGGGCTGTGTAGGTATTTGGGGTAGCCTACGTGGAGAAGCATGAGTAAGCTGAGGTTGAAGTTGGGGTGGAGGCATTAGATTAGATAGTTGATTTTGTTGAGGCCTCCACCCTTGGGATGGATTGTTCCATTGAGGTTTTTGAGGAACATACTGTTGGAATGGTTGGTTTACTGACTGAGAATGATATGAAGGGTTGTAAGGCCAGGTAGGAGGTGTAGACCAGGATGGAGAAGTGGGGGTGTACCAAGGTTTCACGGGTGCGCTGTGATTGTTGTGATAGTAATAGTAAGATGCACCTTCAATACCTTATTGATATGAATAAGGGCCTTGAGGCCTTCTCTGGTTGATGGAACGGAGTTTCTCCGGCATTGCTTCCCCACCTTGATATACAACTTTAAGTCTAGGTAAGGAGGGACACTTTTCTGTGGCATGATTCTCCTCACAAACTAAGAAAACCTCTATGAAATTCAGTAGACATTCATTTCTTGGGTGCTTCCTGGTACATATAGGAAAAAATATCCCCAGGGCTCTCTCTTCTTCCTCTTGCTCCCTTTTTACCTTCATTGTGTCCATTTTCAAAGAAAAGGTGTGAAACATGTCACTCTTGAAGTCCTCTAGCATGTTTCCAATCTCATGTTTTATGAAGGTGGAAGAGGAAGGGGTATTGGATGTACTTTGGCTAGCTCTGCCCTTCTTCCTAAATGCCCTAGAATGGTTTTGGAAGATAGTTTTAATTGTTTCATTGGGTTATTGGTAGATATCTCCTCCTGTTAACATATTCAAGGTTTATATCATCTCTTCACTGATCCCTCGAAGAAGTACAAGTTTAAGTGAGTCAATATCAAGAGTACAGTTGGCTCTCTTATAGTTCAATAGAAACCTCTCTTCATAGTCCTCTAAGGATTCTTCCTAAAGATCTCATCCTTAGTTTCCTTGGACCTACAATAGTCTTTGTATTTGTTTCTGAAGGTCTCTTACATCTGTGCCCAAGTAGTGATGATATCCCTAAGTAGACCCACGAACCAGCGCAAGGTTGCATCCTTAAGGGTCGATGGGAATAGCTTCAACTTCTGATCATCAGAGGTATAGTCATAAGTCCTACAAACAAAAAAAAATTCAAACATGAATGTGTCAGGGTCCTCAGAGGTAAGTCCATGAAAGTGTGGAAGAGTTGAGGGGCTAATTTTATTCATCTTATTTTCCCCATCTACCTCTCTTATGGGAAAGGCTCTCTGGATCCCAGCCATAGTTAAGATAGGCGAAGTAGGTCCCTCAGTTGAAACAAGGTCTTCTTCTTCTTCCCCAATAGGATCCTCAAAATATTCAGAAGGCTCTCCTAGAGGGGGTTCACTCTCACTGCCACTGAAGAAGAGTGAAGGATGGCCAGGAGTTGATGTGGGGGTTTTAGGTAAGGTTTGTCTTTGAGTATTCCTAGTCCTACAAGGCATGAAAATCAAATTTTTTTGTATTATTTCAATATTTCAGAAATGAAATGAAAATAATGGAAAGCATAAAATAATGCTAAAAAAAAAATCAAAGCATCTACTAGACACCTCTCCGACAACGACGCCAAGAAGTGGTGAGCCCTGGTATTGCACCAAGAGTGCTGCAACTCCCAGGGGCTGCCCTACTTTACTTTATCAACCCGAGGTTCGTACAAACTTGGAGGTGACAGTGCTTTATACACAGCAGATGCATTATGTTCATGTTATCCTCTTCTGCTTTACGAAATGGTGCTATTTCTAAGGGTTCTCAGTGAAGTCTGTCACACTTCAATGAAACTAAAATAAGTTGCAGAAAGGAAATGACAGAAAGGAAACTAAATTAAATTGTTGAAAATAAATGATAGGAATGAAACTAATTTAATATATAGAAAGGAAATGACAAAAAGAAACTAAATTAATTTTCTGAATGGAAATGACTGGAAAGAAACTAAACTAAGTTTCAGAAAGGAAACTAATTTAAACCACACTTAACTTGGCCAATCAGCTAAACACACCCTACTTATCTTATGCTCTATATACCATGCTTTGTTCAATGCAACTAAACTATAAATGAATTAATTCTGATTGAGAAAATGTTGATTTGCAGTTTGGATAAGAAAAGGGGTAAAAGGTGCTAATGGAGGGCTTAACACATGAAATGGGGCTTAGAAGTGGAAAGAGGGGGTTTGAAATTTATTATAGTGCAACAATGGCTTTGGAGCGGAATAATTCAAAAAGTGCGATGGCGGAGACGTGATGAAGAAAAGCAAAATTCGATAAGTGTTAAGTGTATTAAGGACAATACGATGAGTGAAATGCTAAAGAAAGAGTTACATGTGGGGAAATGCGTCGAGTGATGTATGTAATCGGTGCACTCGGGCGTTTGAAGCACAGAGAAAGTATTGAGTGTGGTGACGTACAGTGGGACCGCACAATTCTCACCGCCACGCTACCGAAAAAACATAGAGATAAAGCTTATCAGTGAGAGTAGGGTACTACTAAGAGTAAGTCCTAGCTCTATATTTGTTGTTCTTTATCAGAGAAAGTGGACATAATGGAAACATGAAGAAAAATAACAATTACAGTGAGAAACACATCACCATTAACATAGACCAAGATCCCATAAATCAGCTTGTATTTGATGTTCAAACCAGTTACAATCATCAAGTACAGTGGGTCTCTATAGCTTCAAACTTCTCATCTCAGCTAATGTATCTTCAATTACAAACAGGGCTTCAGCAGCTTCAGAAAACTATTTACATGCTACAGATATCTAGAGACCAACCTATATCTCATCTTCTACAAAAGTATTTATAGAAGGAATGAGGAGGTGGGATGAAAGAAAAGATCTTCTAGGCTCAATTAATACAAGTTAATGCTCCTCGGCCTTTGAGGGGCTCAATAGAGAAGTTTTCTGATATTTCCTCTGTATTAATTGATTTCATTAAGTATTAAGCATGCTCAACATATTTTGTTTACTTTAAACTCTCTAAGGCGGGTTAGCAATAACTCTGGCTGCCTTTAGGTAAAATATCACTGACTGAGGCAATAACTCTGCCTTCTTCTAATTTATGGAAAGATTCAGGTGGAACTTTGGTAGCTGGAGAGGATTCAATTAACCTCTGATGTGGCAGTGGAGGCCTTTCGGACTGATATATCTCTTTGTTTATTCTTAAAACACTTTTAATCTCCTTTACTCTGTGTTTTAGGCCTAATCAGGCCTTGATCTTTATTTTCAGTCTTTATCCTTTAACAACTGTGGATTAGGCCTTTGATTCTCAAATTGGCGCCTTAATCCTTTTAAACTCTGTCTAAAATCATTAATCTTCACTTATGCACTGATCCTATCCTTTGACACTGATACTCTTTGGTTATTTGATATTCACTATGTTTCTGTTGTTTGCAGGAGTGCAAAGGTTTTGTGACTTCACAAATGCTCATGAGGCACAGGTGGAATCATAATTTGAATCCTGTGGATTCACCTTCTTCATGAATAAATGGCCTGGGGATCATCATCCCTGGCTTTTGTTTCATTTTGAAACTGTGGACAAAACCTTAATAACCTGCAAAAAGCGAACAAAGATTAAGAAAATCTGTGAAAAATAGGTTAAAGGCTGCTTTGGATATCTTGGGTGTGAGATTAAATCGTGGCTGTTGGATGAAAACAACCAACGGTCGAGATCACTTGATGGGGTAAATTAGGAGGCGGTTGGGGAATGGTTGTAAGATTAAGTCCAGGTTGTTCGATCAGGACGATGAACGGAAAATATTTCTTGATGAAATCTTTGGGGAGTAAACCAACTGAAAGGTGAATGGGATTCGGGACATAACACAAGCCGTTAGATCAAAACAATCGACGGTCAGAATTTTAAAAGGTGAATAGTCAATGCAGTGGAGAAAGTGGCAAGGCGGAAAACCATAATGGTTTTCACAAAGTTTTTGGGAGGTATGCGGTTTTCATAAAAAAAATGCGATATGGTACGTCGTGCGACACACGTCCTTTTCAAAACCGCCTATTTCAGAATTTTTTCTGGTGTTAACGTTCGAGCGGAAAAGTTTTGCGAAACGTGACATCAACCATCGGATGGGAGGGCCCAGATCTGACGGTGTGGAAAGATTGTGATGGAGGAAATTGCAGGGGATAGATCTTGACCGTCGGATCTATAGAATGGATGGCGGAGATCTGTTGATGGAGGGGAGTTATTTTCCAAATGCAAAGTTTTGGGGTTATCAGGTTAGATCCTGGCCATTGGATCGAATGATCGAATGGTTAGATTTGAATCGGAGCGGGGTTGTGGAAGGGAAAAGGAAGAGTGAAAAGTTGTGATGTGATGGTATACTGACCGTCGGATCATAAGGATGATTGACGACCTAGCTTGAATCGAAGATCGCAAATCGGAGGAGATAAAGGGATGGAATAAAGGGAAATTGGCGATGCGATGATGTACAAACTGTGGGATCAGAAGGATGAACAACGGCTGAGGTTTGTGCTGAGGGATCACATCGGAAATTTTTTGAAGGACACGAAGAAAAGGAAGGACCCATGCAGACTTGCGATGTGATGAGCCGATGACCATTGATCAGTTTAGATCGACGGTTGATATTCGTTGAAACTTTGAACTGTCAAGTTTTATTAAAATACAAAAGAAAGTCAGGTTTGACGGGGTTTGGAGAGGATTTTTGGACTTTTAGCACCCGGTTGTGGGGCTTAAGGTCTTATGAGAAAAGGGGATTACAGGAGTTAAGCCCTTGGGGGCTAAAAAAACTTATATGCAGAAAGGGTGTTTTGGGCCAAAAAACAGGGTTTTTTGAGGCAAATTGAGGGTTCCAGTAGAGGAAAGAGGGAATTTTAAAACCAAGAAAAGGGGAATAAAAGGTTTTAAATGGGGTTTGTGAATGATTTTGAAGGTTAAATGAGGCTTATGGAGGGATTTTATGGAGGAAAAAGGGAGGAAAATGGAGTTGTTTTATGAATGAAAGGAGGGGTAAAAATGATGGAAAATGGGGTTTTAAGTAGTCTTCTCTTGGAAAACAACAGATTTTTAGGATTATGTGGGAAACAACAGTGAATATTAAATCAAGGATAGATATCATCATATGAATTTAAAAACTAAAAATTTGATCATGAATTGTTTCTTAAAGGCTAAAAAATATTTTAGCCACCATTTGATATGACAAATTTTATAGGTGGCTAACAACACAATCGGTAGATGGGAGTGGTAAGTGTTAACGGAAGGAAGTAAACATTTTGATTTTCAATTTGCAATGCATGAGAGTGGGAATTTCGAGGAGTAAGGGCGGAAGGTCAAATTCTGATGGTTTTCAAGCGTCTTGCATTAGAAAGGGTTAGGCAACTGTGAGTGATAAGTATTGAATGGAAGAAGAAAATGGTGCGACATGCGATTGCAATGGGTGACATGGCAGTGGTACTGAAGAAGGAGCACGATCACAATATCGCAATCGGTAGATGCAAGCGGTAAGTGTTCAAAGGAACCGAATGAAAACTGTGATTTGTGATGAGCGAAGTGCGGTAGCGGGGATTTCGAGGAGGAAAGGCAGAGGTCAACTTTGATGTTTTTTCCAACGTTTTTACATTAAAACGAGTAAGGCAACCATAACCAATAGAAACAAAGGAATAAGTTGGTTGAAGGGTTTAAGTGTTGTTAGGGAAAAATTTTGGTGTATCAGTTAAAATAAGCGGAAAACAAGAGGGAATGGATGCACAAAAGAAAGGTTTAGAGGCATAACGCAGAGATGGAAATAGTGAACAAAAATTAATGTTTTTGGTCTGTGGGAAGGTTTACACTCCTCAATCTCTATCGGGAGAGATTAGAAGGGAAGTCTAGATCCACAAATTTTAGATTTTTATCCTCTATTCTACTACTCACAAGCAAATGAAAAACTACAACGGAAAACTGAAAGCAAAGACTAAGCGGTAATGAAACTATCAGAAGCATATCTAACTAAATGGAAAAATAAAAACTAGCTAAATGACAAAAAGGAAAGAATGAAAATAGAAAAGAAGTTGAGGCATGTGGATTGGGCCCTAACCCACCAGCGTAGCTCTCTAAAACTTAAATCACTCAAATGAAATCAGTCTCCTCATTTCATAAAATAATAACCTCATACATCTCTGAGAGTTTGATCACCGACTAAAATAAAAAGTTCAATTGTTTGCAACAAAGTTTCAACTAGAATCGACTGGAATTGACTAACTCTTCCTAGTTCTAGCTTTTCTCTATTTATTCTACAGGGAAGTTACCAACAGCTCCCTAGAAAATAGTGATTGAGTCCACTTGACTCCAAAAAACAAAGATTGAGTGCAGTCCTCTTTTAGTTGCTTGGCTACCTTTGGAATTTGAATTCCTGGAGAGAATCCTTGGGATCCTTTGGCTGCCTTTAGAGTTCGAATTGCTGGAGAGAATACTTGGGATCCTTTGGCTGCCTTTGGAGTTCGAATTGCTGGAGAGAGTCTTTGGGATCCTTTGGCTGCCTTTGAGAGTTAAGGAGGGTGGAAAATCCTCCAATAATTTATCCTTGTTGCCTCCTCCAAGTCTTTATGATAAAATCCTTATAAAAAAATTTAATAATTCATGATTTTCTGCGCTCAACCTCATATTAGACACTCAGAGTATTTTAGCCTTAATAACCACATATACTAGCAACATAAAACCAAATAATTATAAAAATACAAGAAAAAGAGATCTAAGAAGGAAAAAAGGTAACCATTAACCCCTCCAAATATGTCTAATAATGGAGCTCATCAATAAATATATATATATATATTTAATCTTTAATCTATGAATTTAACTATTAAAATTATTAATTATCCCATAATGCCGGAAGAACTCCCCCAACTTGCATTATGTACCATTGTTTACCTTCAATCCCATTGTTAGACTATTGAAGAAAGGTTTTGATAAACCCTTAGTTAAACTGAGAGGAGGGGGGTGAATCAATTTAATACATGCATGGACTTTTAAAAACTTTTTCTTTAAACTTATTTACACCTCCATTTCATAAGAAACTTAATATATAATTAAACAACAACCTTAATGTGTGAGAAACAATTGTTAAGCATATTAAATACAGTACATCAACACATAATCATCATGCACATAGAGAACAGATATAAGTGGAAACCCATAAGGGAGAAAACCACATCTTATTATTGTTGTGATGCAAATGCAAGCTCCAACTCCCTCTCGCCATTGATTTTTTTTAGGCTCCAACCTACAGGAGGCTATTGCCTCAAATTCTGCAAGCTACAACTTGCAAGGAAGCTCCAACTCCCATCTATTTTCTGTAGGCTACAGCCCATAGGAGGCTCCTACCTCAACCAACTACAAATGGACATATATCAAGCTAAAACTTGATATAGAAGCACAAACTCCCTCACACTATGATAAAATCATACGCTGATTTACCTAGATAGCAACTTTGTTTTACTTCTTCTTCACTGATGCCCTTCCAACCTTCAAATCTGATTCATATCAGCTCTGGATGTGCACAACATCTCTATATTCTCTCTCTCATTCTTCCACTCTCTAACGTATGTATGCACATTACAATAACATCATTTATAGAGATAAATTCATGGTTCTTTGCATTATATATGGGAATATGAACTGAATAGGCATGACTCTTTTCCTTCCACCCACTCATTTCCTCACTCAGCATATTCAGGATATTACAACAATATACACACTCATTTTAGTATCAACTAGAATTTTTCTTTGCCTTGGAGACTTGCCTTTGCATCACAAAAAATATAAAATAATTAATTAATTTACAATTATAGTTACAACCATATTTCAATTCAGCCCTTTCATCTTCTTTCTTTTCTGTTCATTTAGTCTTCTATGCCTGTTGTCCCTTTGTCTTCTCTGCTTGCTGCTATATTTCCAACTGTGCTGCAAGATTATTGTCTTAAGCCAACTTGACCCAGTTATTACATTTCAAACAGTGCTACTATACCCTTCTTTTTCCCAACTCTGCCTATCACATTTAACCGCATCGTTCAACATTCTCTGCACGCACTGTCAGGTCTCTCTACCCGAGTCCATTTTCCATGTGTTCAAGCCTTTTCTGTGTAACCCGAGTCGACCTCTAATTCCAAACATTTCTTCATAAAAACAGTGCAAACACATTAAACCTTGGACATTGATTATATTGCAATTAAACTTTGAAAAGCCTTGCATCCGCTTCTCTTCATCGCACTTCACAACTTTAATTATTTCGCAGTATTTGCGACTTCATGATTTCGTAACCCATGGCAAAAAACTTATCGCACGTCGCACCTTAAAACATATAACTTGAGAATTCTTAACATATATCCATAAGAATCGTTGATTGTGATGTGCAGTATGCGAACCAGGTCGATGTCATCTCCACGTCATCGTGCCACGTCACCTTGCCATGTCACTATCACATCATTGCCACATCACTGCCACGTCATTGCCATATCACCATAAATTAACTGTGATCTGTGGGTTCGGGGCCACATCATCTACCACGTCATCTTGCCACGTCACTACCACATCATCAACCGCACTTCTCAATTTGCATTTTCTATGTTTCTGCGATTTTACAGTACTCCTTCCATCATGATTTTCAATATGCGATCACATTGTATCGTAAACCAAATTACTTACCATGCAATTCTTAACAATAACATAAAAACTTTCCAATGTGCGAAATACCATGGTATTGTGGCTTAATCTCCACCATTGATCAAAGCCCAGATCTAATGGTCCTCATGACTCCTTAGCTGATCTACCTCGCATCACAACTTAAATCACTTACCATGAGAAGTCTTAACATGTAACGATAAAAGTCGCCGATTGTGATATTCTGATGGGTTTGCAATTTAATCTCCACCATTGATCTATGCCCAGATCCGACGGTCCACACTGTATCTTCACTCTATTTTGATGACTTGATCATGACATGTGCACTCTTTTGAACATAAATAAGTATGACTCTGCTTGCTCTTCACAACTATTCTTTATTGTTGCATGCATTTATTACTTTACTTAGGCACGTTCACGATTCTGGCCACTCGTGCACGACTTGACCCCACATGTTCACAACTCTACCCACTCGTGCACGACTTGACCCAACACGTTCATGAATCTACCCTGCACATTCACAACTCGACCCAAACTTGCTACCTTTGTTGAATTTTCTCCTTGCTACTCCTTTGCCTTAAGTAATAATGCTAAAGCTTCTCCATGCCTTTTTTTTGCTTCCCTCTGCTTTAGGTTATACTTCTAATGCTGCTCCTTTGCCTCTTCATTGCACATTGTTGCTCCATGCCTCCTTTTTGCATTCTCATTGCATCATTGCTTGATCTTCTCCTTTTCCTTATCGTTGTTGCTTCTCTATTCCTTTGCCTTAATGATAATTTTGGTGCTACTCCTTTGTGCTCCTTTGCCATCAATGAAAATATTTCCAACAACCTCCCCCTTTGGCATTGATGGAAACACTTCCTCTAAGACTTCTTCCCTCTTTCATTCTAAGAAGTTTCCATCTTCCCATGTCTTCCTCTGCTTGCTTTTCAGAAGTGCCTTTCTTCTTCTACTTGCTTTTACTACCCCTTTGACATCAATGGCAAAGGTTTACACATTTTCTAGTGTAGTTTCCATATTTTCATCACTTCTCTCTGAGTTGTGTATAGGCCTTCTTCATTCTGTCTTTATACCTTGCTACTCCAGACTGGTGTATAAGAGTTGTTGGGAGAACACTTTGAAAATCATTAATATTGCATGAATGGAAGGCATGTCACCATAGAATGTTCTGTGCTTTTGTCCCTTACTACTTGATAGTGGTGATATGTGCTATACTTTTGAAGATATAATCACTTGATGTACTTCTACCATAATACTCTGATCCCAAGGACCTGTACCATACCATTGTTCCACTAATAACACTTTGTATTCTACTGATAGGTAGGCTTCTTGCTCCAAATACCAATTGATGAATGATATAATGATATAATGATGATAACCATTTCTCTTATTCATCCTTCTTAAGAACATTTTGTTTCATTATTAACACTTGTTGAGAGACATACAGTGTAATAATCCTCTGTAGATCTTTACCAGCTCCATAGCTCTAGAACTTATGTAACAACTTTTATGGGCTGCTCTCCCCCTAGAATGATGCTTCTTGTCTAATACTGATTGGTTGACTCCACTGTTTCTGTTCTTGATATTGCAACCTTTGCTGGTGATTTTTTTTTCTCTGATCATATCAGAGAGTATCATCTCGCGTACATGTTGTATCAGAAAAACCCCCTCCCCATTTTTAAATTTTAGAATAAATCCCATTTAAAAATAGGTCTCATTTTCATATCTTTTCCATAGA
>CM076571.1:135623936-135847673 GCA_034641835.2 Pinus albicaulis | reverse complement strand
TTTCAATATATGTTTATAAAGTTATGTTTCGAAACAACTTTGGGAAATTTTTAATGGTATTTGGTAATTTTTTTAATGAAAAATATACTTTAAATATAATTGATAAAGGTAAGGAAGTCATAATTAAAAATTTTATCAATTTTTCATGGTATTTGGTAATTTTTTTAGTGACAAATATACTTTAAACATAATTGTAAAATGTAAGGAAGTTATAATTAAAAATTTTATCTCTTGTTTAAGGGTTGTAGTTTAATAGAAGATAAAATAAGAATATGGTCATCTCTTTGATTCTCAACCATAAAGTTGAAATTTGTAATTAAAAAAAAGATTGATATCTCAAATTTCAATAAGAGAATAAGGAAAATTTTAAAGATGAAATTTTATCTTAAAATTTAGGAATTTTGGTGAATCTTACTAGTACTTTATATGCAATGAGAAAAATATTTGGTGATTTTTTTCTAAAAATATTTAAATTTTTAATGATTTTATATAAATTCCATAATTTTTTTGTCATTTTAAAGTTAAAGTAATTTTATCCTATAAAATTAAAGCCAATCAATTTTGTGAAAAATGGAAATTATAAAATCTTTTTTTGGTAAAAGCAAAGAAAATTAGCCCATTTGTTAATATTAGCCCCTAAACTTCTCTTAGAAGACCCCAATAAGAATAACAAGTTCGAAACCACTTTTAAATATGAATTTATGACGATCTAACATTTTTTTAAATATGAATTTATAATGATCTACCATTTTTTTTATTATCTTCTTAAAAATATGTGAAATGGATCTACCATGAACACCCTTATACCATAAAGCCCCAAATCTAATTGTATACATATTCAGTATGAAATAACAACATATTTGAGATTTTCATATTTAATTAGGAAATAAATCAAGTATTTAATTAAACTAATAAATAAACCCATGACCTATGTTATAAAAATCATATATATATTATTACTATATACATATTGTTTAATTTTGTATAACAATACTTATTGTTTATGTCACACACATCCAAACAAAAAAATTTAAAAAAATTGCTTTCTAACTTTGGATAAACGTAATAGTAAATATAATCGCATCCTTTCTGTTTAACCCATTAGAATTATAATACATTAGTGCTACAACATAAATTATTTGTTCGTTCTATGACCTCAGTATAAAAAAATATTTAATGCTTAAACTAATCATAAATGTCACCTACTCCCACAAAACTTTACCATGTTAACATTGTAAACTCCACTTTCCAATGTATATGGGTCATAATTGCAGTTGTACACATCGTCACATTTTTCATTTATTTATATGGTTAAAACCTTGTTTTTCCTCTACACGGAAATAACATATGTCTCTTCGTAACGCCCGTGGCATGGTAGATTGTGTTGGTTTTTTAATGGTAGAGGTATTGTTAATTAATTGCAAAGGACAATTGTATGATTTTCACAGGATCCTTGTGGTTCCCAATTAATCCCATATCTAAGATCTGCATCATAGTTTTATTTAGAGATCAACGGTTCATAGTTTAGGCAGGAGTTGTGACTTGGAAACCCCTCCAACCCTAGAACCCCTCCTCTTGGCATTGAAACAGGTTCACTTCACTTTTCCTCCTCTGGTTTCCGAGGGTTTTTCTCTCTCCACGAGCATGAAGTCTCTAGCCTTGTAGAGCTATTATTTCCGCTCCATTTTTCAGGGTTGCTTGGCGACGACGAGATCTGCCAAAGTATGGTGGCAATCCTCGATGTGTTCAGCATGCCTCTGGTGGAGTTCCAAATCTCTGTTTCAACCATGAAACCACTACTTCCTCTACCAAATTTCCATGTGTAGCTCAAGTAAACATAATAATTCTTAGCTTTTGATTGTTTATTCATGTTAAAGGCTCCAGTGTCTTATTTCAGTTTGCTAGATTTTAAAATGTTTTTCCACTTTATTCCATTTGTCAGGGATGAGGAATTTGGAGAACGGTTTACAATAGCGGATTTTTCAACAGGTAAACTCGGTTCTACTTCCTTATTTCTTCACCATTATTCTTCGTTCTTACTAGTTAAAAGATTAAACCCTCACCCTTGTTTTCTCTTTCCTTATAGGTACAGGTTAGTTTCTCCCCTAAGAACTGGTTTCTCCTGCACTGGATAGTCAATTTAACATTTGTCTACTTCGGTTCTCCACTAAGTTTGCGGGACTTCCTTCTAGGTAACTCTACACGTCTTTCACCTGGACTCAGAAGTTTGAATCCACTGTAGTTGTTCTCTAGCTGGCTCGGGATCTAAGAACGACAATCCTGACTCGTTTCAAGATTCGTAGGTCAATCTAATATTTGATGTATAAGACTAGTCTGTAAAACTTAATGAATAAATTTTTAGCCAGACTGCTTGAGGCCTAACCAAAATCTCCTGTAATTCCTTTTTACTGTAATGTATATATATACAAACTCTCTGGAGGAGTCGGATGGTCACATACCACTCGTACTTAATTTCCATTTCTCCTACTAACCTCTGTCAAGATAATTATCTCTGGAATGGAATTTTTCCGCTTGTCTCGTTATATATAAATATATTCTCAGAACTCTGGTATTAATTCTTGAAGTTATAATGGTAGTTTTCTTTGTATGCAAGATTGCTCATACCCTTATTTCAATGTTCACTATTATACATGCATCTCTTCTTCTAATAGTTTGCAGAAGAACTTATATATAATATGCCAAGTTCTCGGAAAAGAAATATCTATTCTTATTATGTGCTCGAATTCGATATAATTTACTTTTCCTAAAATGTATGTTTAATTATTTTTAGTTAATGCATCTTACTCTTAAGAAATAAGGTTTCTGGACCACCAACAGCTATGTCCATGTATAGCTAGTGCACGGTGGCAAGGAGTTCTGAGATTGGGGAATTCCACCCCGAAACCGGAACCTAGAAGCTCACCGAATTGCAGTTATTTTCTTTTAAAATAATAGACATCGTTATGAATACAATTCCTTGGGAAGAATTATGTAAGCCTCTATTAAATACTCTTCTTTCATATTCTAAACTGATTTTATAAACAGGATAGAAATTATGTAGGGTAATATAATGTTATGTTGACTATTTTACGAGTTACCTAGGGTTGGTCTAGATCTTTATCTACTTATAAGCTTTCCACGTTTCTCTTACGGTTAATACTGTTGTCTGCATAAAAAAATATTCACTAGTTTATACTACATAATTTATGGACAATATTTAATACAGAATTTATAGTTAACAGAGAAACCACTGTTATTCATCCCAATGCATTTTCCTTTTTGTACAGAAGAGTCACAAAATAATATGTCTTTTAATTTTTAGATTAAACATATCTTTATTCTAACTCAAAATAAGCTCTAACTAGTTTTCTTGTATATTTAACTTCCTAGAAACGAACACTTATCTGAATATGTAATTGGCTGTTGGTGTCCTCCCAATCTGCAAGAGAGGCAATGACGTCCTGCTCTTCCCTCGTGCTTCCACTGTAAGGTTCGGGTTGATAGTAGAACTTTTTGTTGTGACCTTAGGACTTCCAGTCCAGTCAGAACCAGAAAAGTTTCAGGAATTTACTGAGTGTTTTCCACTGGTATCTACCAGCTCAGGAAAATCTCCACTCTTTCCTTTCCCCATGAACAGAACCCCTACTCCTCACTGGGATAAGTCTTTTATCTTCAGAGGAGCAGATAACTATTCAAGCTGTCCAACCACCTTTCAGTTCTTGGAATCATTTACCAACAACCTTTTTAACGTTTATTTTCCATAACCAATTTATATTATTCATAATTAAAAAGAAATAAAAATAGTTGTTCCATCAACAATACTAATTGTCTTAGCAATAATTAAAAAAAATGTCTTTTTTAACTAGTTAACAACTAGTTATCCTTAATGTAGTTGTCACAAATTTCCCTTGGAAGTAACACCATCCTAGGTGTTTTACTCTAGCTCTGAAAAGAGCTCAGGTTAAGCCTCACACACAAATCTTTCGTCCTCACAAGTAGCCTCATCTGGGCCAAAGTGCTTCCACTGCACTTTAACCTGGGTGATGACTCGCTTTCAGAGAATGATTTCCCTTCTGTCAAGTATGTGTTGTGGCTCGACCAGAAGCTCGTCGTTTGGCTCTACTTGCGAACATCAAATTTCCATGTCAAATCCCTATAAATAAAACATATTTCAAGTTAGGATTTTTAATTCTATTCTACCTATATATTTTTCCAATGTATTACGTGCTTTGAATCATGCACATAACGCTTCAACAGAGACACATGAAACACATTGTGTACTCGTATGTGACTGGGTAAAGCCAGCCGATAAGCCACGGTTCCTACCCTTTCCAAGATTTGGAAGGGTTCACAAAACCTAGGATCCAATTTGGCACAAGAGGTCCATCGCAAGGTACTCCTCTTGGGTTTAATCCTCACATACACATGGGCTCCCACTTCGAATTCCCGATAAGACCTCTTTTTATCTGCATAGATCTTCTGCAGGTCTAGTGCTGCCTTCAGATTTTGTCTTATTTTCTTTACTTCTAACCCCATTTCAGCAAGCATCTTAGGTCCCAGCATTAATTTTGTTGCGGGGCTACTCCAATTTATGGGTGTACACTGCCTCCCATACAAGGCCTCAAAAGGACTCATCTTCAGGGACTCTTGATAACCATTGTTATAAGAAAATTCAACAAGATGCAGATAGTCTTCCCATTTAGTTGGTTGCTGCATCACATACATGGGCAAGATGTCTTCTAACACTTGGTTTACTCACTCCGTTTGACTGTCAATTTGGGGATGATAAGTTGTGATAAATTTTATCTGAGTTCCCAGTCCTATAAGCAATGTCTTCAGAATGCAGAAGTAAACTTAACATCCCAGTCCAAGATAAATGTCTTTGGAATTCCATGCAACATGAAAATTTCCTTCCTGAATATGTCAGCTATCTGTACAGTCTTGTAAGTAGACTGCACGGGTATAAAATGTGCATATTTACTTAATCTATCTACTACCACCATGATGGAGTCATTTTTCCTTTTTTTTCGGGGTAAGCCTATAATGAAGTCCAAGAATATGACCTCCCACTTCCATTCAGGTATTGGTATGGGCTGCAACAATCCTGCGGGATGTTGATGCTCCACCTTCATGTGATGACACTCCAAACATTTACTTAGATATTCAGCAATGTTTTTACGCATACCAAGCCATAAAAATACCTTCCTAATTGCAGTCAAAATTTTATGGTATCCTGGATGACCTGCATAATTTTTGCGATGGTACTCATTCATTATCAGCTATTTCAGAGCCATACTATTAGGCACATACACTTTACCTCAGAAAGTTAGCATCTGATCTTCATTTATTCCATACTCAGATGTACTTCCTTGCTTTCTGATTTCCTCCATCTGATTACATAAAAATTGGTATTCTTTATCTTTTTGTGCTTCTTCCCTCACTTGTTCCAAAAATTTATTTTATAGCTGATTATAATACAACTGATATATACCATGTAGTTTTCTGCTTAAAGCATCAACTACCCAGTTTTATTTTTCCTTCACTTGCTAAATATCCATATCAAACTCACTTAGGAAGGCATTCCATCTTGCCTGTCTTGAGTTTAAATCTGCTTGCTTGAAGTAACTAGTCAAGCTGCTATGATTTGTTTTTAACACAAACTTCTTACCTAGCAAGTAGTGTCTCCATACCCGGGGCACATGTACTACTGCTGTTAATTCCAGATCATACGTTGAATACCTTTGTTCATGATCCTTCAACTTTCTTGATTCATATGCCACCACTTTGCCTTCCTGAGATAGAATTTCCCCAACACCTTCTTTACTTGCGTTTGTACACACTTCAAATTCTTTGTTGGGATCAGCTACCCTTAACACAGGTGCAATGGTCAAAATCTATTTTAGCTTTTCAAAATTGTTCTAACATTGAGTAGTCCACTTGAAAACCTTTCCTTTCCTCTGCAAAGAAGTAATAGGAAAAGCAATTCTGGAAAATCCTTCAATAAATCTTCGGTAGTACCCAGCTAATCCCATAAAGGATCTAATGTCTGCCACATTATGGGGCACTCGCCATTCCATGATTGTTTTGATCTTTTATGGATCAACAACAATTCTCTCTGCTGAAATAACATGGCCTAAATACTCGATTTTTGTTTTGAAGAAATCACATTTGCTGAACTTAGCATAAAACTAGTGTTTTCTTAGCATTTCTAGCACAATCCTCAAATTCTCCTTATGCTCTTCCTAGTTTTTAGAATAGATCAAAATATCATCCATAAATATAAGTAAAAAAATATCCAGGAAATGATGGAAGATTCCATGCATTAACCTCATAAAGGTTGCTAGTGAGTTTGTTAACCCAAAGGGTAACACCACAAATTCATAGTGTCCATACCTGGTACAGAATGTTGTCTTGCAAATGTATTCATCCTTGATTCGAATCTGGTGATATCCAAATCTTAAATCTATCTTGGAAAACATTGTGGCCCCCTTCACTTGATCAAAAAGATCATCAATCCTTGGTAAAGGGTATTTGTTCTTGATTGTTAACTTATTGAGCTGCTTGTAATCCATGCACGTTCGCATGGTACCGTCTTTCTTCTTCACGAACAGTACTGGTGCTCCCTAAGGGGACACACTTGGACGAATGTAGCCCTTATCCAGCAGTTCCTGTAACTACATTTTCAGCTCAGTTAGTTATGGCACGCTCATTCTATAAGGAGCCCTTGACACGGGAGAAACTCCTAGCATTAAATCTATGGTGAAGTCAATGTCTCTCCATGGTGGTAATCAAGGAATATTTTCTGGAAAGACATCCAGGAATTCTTGCACTACAACTATATTTTCCATCATGATTTTTCCTTGGAATTTGCATACCCCACTTGAATAGCATATAACTGGCATCCATTCCTTATACATTTATTCATTTGGAATGTTGTAATTGGGCGTACCTGTAATGAATTTTTTATTCCTTGAATCTTTTTATGTGTTCCATCGTTCATAATAATATTTTCCTTACAATCCACTAAGGTCCAATGCTTTTCTAGCCAGTCCATGCCCAACAAAACATCATAGAACCTTAATGGAAGAATGTTCAGGTCTACTTGTAACTGCTGTTCTGAAATTTTGAAAGTGCAGTTTGGAATTTTGGCAGTTACCTTTCGTTTTTCTCTAGTGGCTAGCTGTACTAGCCATGAACTTTTAAATTTCTGTTCTTTCAATTTACACATTTCCACTATTTTGGGACTAACATAGCTCAGACTTGCACATGGGTCTACCAAAATAGAAACCGATTGAGTTAGTATTTTACCTTCCAGGTCAATCATTGTTGGCTGATAATCTGCATGTTGGTCCTCCAACGTTGCGTTGATGCGAGGGATGTTTCGTGGCACATCGCCTACTGTAGAAGCTTCCTACAATTTAGCAACTGTATCATTTCTTTCTCGCTGTGGGCAGTTTTTGTAGTAGTGTGCTTCACCACGCCCCCAACACTGTAGAGGTGGTTTGGTCACTTGCCCTTGCTCAGGCTTGTTGGATTCTTCTCTAGGCTTTTCTTCTGCTGGCCATCTGGTTCTCTAGTGATTTCTGCCAAACTATTTGTTGATAGAATTTCGTGTAGAATTCTTAAATTTACTGCTTTTGGCACCTTTGAAATTTGAGTTACTTTTTTGTCCTTTCTTTGGCTGCCAATTTTTTCCAACCTCCCCTTTTTCCTTGGACTACTGATAGCAAGTTCGTTCTTTACGAATTACTTCATCCATGGTTCGAGGGTTTAAAAATTCTATTCGCTCCTTCATGTGTGTTGGCAGGATGTTGAGAAATATCTGCACCTTAGCCTTTTCCTCTCGAATATATGGAACATATCGTATCAGGGAGGTGAACTTGGTGATATATTCATCCATGCTCATCTGCCCCAGCCTTAAGTCATGATATTCTTTAGCTTTTTTGTCATAGAATCGTTCTGTCAAATACTTGTCTTTAAAGTATTGCTGGAACGATTCCCAGGTGACATCTTCTTCCTCAATGCTGCATACATTCTTCACTTCTTCCCACCACAAAGTGGCTTTCTCTCTTAGCTGATATATAGCTAATCTGGCCTTTAGGTTGCTGTGATATTAATACACCTGAAAATACTTGTTCATGTTTATTAACCATTCTTCTGCCACCTCCTCAGCCTCACCATCAAATGTTGGTTGTTTAATTTTCCGAAATCCCCCCTGAAGCTCTAATTTCTACTTCTTAGCCTCTTGCCGATCTGAAAAATTGCCAGATTCTGCCTCATTGTAATTTTTATTCTTGCTTCGCTGAGATGGGCTTCTTTCCATTCTGTCAGTGGTGTTGTGTATCGTTTTCTGCTCATCCTCTTCTTGTATGCCTTTTTCCTGTCAGTACTTGGATGTTCCACTTCTTGGTTTTTCTTGTCAGACATACTCTTTAATATCTTTTCCTGCTCTTGCATTAATCGTTTGTTGTCTCTTAAAATTCGTACCATATCTTCTTGCAATTGTTGTACTGTATTCAACAGCAAACTGGTTTGGTGCTGCTGTTCCTCCAGTAGCCTACTAGTTTGTCGATGTTGATGGACACTTAACTGAACCCACATTTTTGGATTCATCACTAGTTGAGCTTGGGGTTCCCCGGAGTCTTGGGGGATTTGTTGTGTTGTTCCCCTTCTCATTATGCTTCTAAAATCTGTGCCTCAATTTTCCACACAGCTTTGTTTGTTAGTTGATCCTTAGGGTCCCAACGTATGAACATTGCTCTAATACAACTTGTCACACACATCCAAACAAAAAAAATAAAAAAGTTTACTTTCTACCATAGGATAAACGTAATAGTAAATATAATTGGATCCTTTCTGTTTAACCCATTAGAACTATAATATATTAATGTTGAAATATAAATTATTTTTTCGTTCTATGACCTTAGTATAAAAAAATATTTAATGCTTAACCTAATCATAAATGTCGCCTACTCCCACAAAACTTTACCATGTTAACTTTGTAAACTCTACTTTTCAATGTATATGGGTCAAAATTACAATTGTACACAACGTCACATTTTTCATTTATTTATATGGTTAAAACCTTGTTTTGTCTCTACACAGAAATAACATCTGTCACTTCATAATGCCCGTGGCATTGTAGATTGTGCTGGCTGTTTAATGGTAGAGGTACAGTTAATTAATTGCAGAGGACAGTTGTATGATTTTCGCAGGATTCTTGCGGTTCCCAATTAATCCCATATCTCATATCTGCACCTTAGATTCATTTAGAGATCAACGGTTCATAGGTTGGGCAGGAGTTGTGACTTGGAAACCCCGCCAACCCTAGAAACCCTCCTCTTAGCATTGAAATAGGTTCCCTTTTCTTTTCCTCCTCTGGTTTCTGAGGGTTTTTCTCTCTCCATGAGCATGAAGTCTCCGGCCTTATAGCGCTACGATTTCCGCTCCATTTTTCGGGGTTGCTTGGTGATGACGAGATCTGCCAAAGTATGGTGGCAATCCTCGATGTGTTCAGCATGCCTCTAGTGGAGTTCCAAATCTTTGTTTCAACCATGAATCCATTGCTTCCTCTACCAAATTTCTGTGTGCAGCTCAGGTAAACATAATAATTCTTAGCTTCTGGTTGTTTATTCATGTTAAAGGCTCCAGTGTCTTATTTCAATTTGCTAGATTTTAAAATGTTTTTCCACTTGTAATATTCCGTCTGTCAGGGATGAGGAATTCAGAGAACCATTTACAATAGCGGATTTTTCAACAGGTAAACTCGGTTCTACTTCCTTATTTCTTCACCATTATTCTTTGTTCTTACTAGTTAAAATATTAAACCCTCACCCTTGTTTGCTCTTGCCTTATAGGTACGGGTTAGTTTCTCCCCCAAGAACTGGTTTCTCCTGCGCTCGATAGTTAGTTTAACATTTGTCTACTTCGGTTCTCCACTAAGTTTGCGAGACTTCCTTCCAGATAACTCTACACGTCTTTCACCTGGACTCGAAAGTTTGAATCCACTGCGGTTGTTCTCTAGCCGGCTTGGGGTTTAAGAACGACAATCCTGACTCATTTCAAGATTCGCCAGTCAATCTAATATTTGATGTATAAGACTAGTGTGTAAAACTTAATGAATCAATTTTTAGCCAGTCTACTTGAGGCCTAACTGAAATCTCTTGTAAGTCCTTTTTACTGTAATGTATATATATACAAACCCTCTGGAGGAATCAGATGGTCACATACAACTCGTATTTAATTTCCATTTCTCCTACTAACCTCTGTCAAGATAATTATCTCTGGAATGGAATTTTTCCGCTTGTCTCGTTATATATAAATATATTCTCAGAACTCTGGTATTAATTCTTGAAGTTATAATGGTAGTTTTATTTGTATGCAATATTGTTCATACCCTTATTTCAATGTTCACTATTATACATGCATCTCTTCTTCTAATAGTTCGCAGAAGAACTTATATATAATATGCCAAGTTCTCAGAAAAGAAATCTCTATTCTTATTATGTGCTCGAATTCGATACAATTTACTTTTCCTAAAATACATGTTTAACTGTTTTTAGTTAATGCATCTTACTCTTAAGAAATAAGGTGTTCGGACCACCAACAGCTCTGTTCGTGTATAGCTAGTGAACGGTGGCAAGGAGTTCTGGGATTGGGGAATTCCACCCCGAATCCGGAACCTAGAAGCTCACCGAATTGTAGTTCTTTTCTTTTAAAATAACAAACATCATTATGAATAAAATTCCTTGGGGAGCATTATGTAAGCCTCTATTAAATACTCTTCTTTCATATTCTAAAATGCTTTTACATGATAGAAATTATGTAGGGTAATAATGTTATGTTGACTATTTTACTAGTCACTTAGGGTTGGTCTAGATCTTTATCTACTTATAAGCTTTCCACGTTTCTCTTACAGTTAAATTTTGATGTTTGCATAAAAAAATATTTACTAGTTTATATTATAGAATTTATCCACAATATTTAATACATAATTTATATTTAACAGAGAAGCCACTTTTATTCATCCCAATGCATTTTCCTTTTTGTACATAAGAGTCACAGAATAATATGTCTTTTAATTTTTAGATTAAACATATCTTTATTCTAACTCAAAATAAGCTGTAACTAGTTTTCTTGTATATTTAATTTCCTAGTTTTCTTGTATATTTAATTTCCTAGAAACGAACACTTATCTGAATATGTAATCAGTTGTTGGTGTCCTCCCAACCTGCAAGAGAGGCAATGACGTCCTGCTCTTCCCTCGTGCTTCCACTGTAAGGTTTGGGTTGACAATAGAACTTTCTGTTGTGACCTCAGGACTTCCAGTCAAGTCAGAACCAAAAAAGTTTCAGGAATTTACTGAGTGTTTTCCATTGGTCTCTACCAGCTCAGGAAAATCTCCACTCTTTCCTTTCCCCATGAATAGAACCCCTACTCCTCAGTGGGATAAGTCTTTTATCCTCAAAGGAGCAGATAATTGTTTCTTGGAATCATTTACCAACATCATTTTTAACTTTTATTTTTCATAAATTTCTATTATTCATAATTAAAACGAAAGAAAAATAGTTGTTCCATCAAGAATACTAATTGTCTCAGCAATAATTAAAAAAAAATGTCTTCTTTAACTAGTTAACAACTAGTTATCCTTAATGCACTTGTCACAGTTTAATATTGCATGTAGCATATTGATAGACCCATGGCAATGTTATAAAAATGGTAGATATGTTATTAATACTCTATACCCATAGTTTACTGTTGTATATAACATATTGATACTTTGTGGGTGTGGGCATGCCATGTAAATCTCAACCTTGAATCTTCATATTTCAATGTTCATATTTTTAAATTTTAATGTAGGAAATATAGTATTACAGATGTAAAAGGAAATGAAAACAAGTTTTTTTTACCCGTCAAAGACCAATTGTCAATAAGTTTATATTTATTTTTGAGTCACAACACTATGAAACATCTTGTATTGACTAGATACTTTTCTTGAGATCTAAATAAAAAAGATTACCAACTTATTTTACTACTTTCAATTTTATATGAAATTATTTTAATTTTTCCAATTTTATTTGGAATTATTTATATATAAAATATTAAAGGTATATAAAGATAATTGACAAAATTTTGAACTTAAAATTCTAGTCTTTAATTTTATAATTTCCAATGCACCAATAGATTAAAAAAAAACATATTTTTCTTTTTACAACCTTATAAGGAGTTACTTATATATATATAATATTAAAGTTATTATATAAAATTATTTAGATAAGTTTATACTTAAATTTTATAATGTCCAATGCATATCAATTTTCAGTGCATATCAATTTTAAGTGACATAGAAGTTGGAATTTGGTCATAGGTTTAGAATTTCAAATATGTCCAATCTATCAAATCAACACTTGACGAGTATTATAAGTTTTTCATGCAAATATATAAATTTTTGTTATATGAAAGTTCCATATAACCATATTTAAAATAACATAAATATATTTTTTGTTATTTGAAAGTTGCATCTAACAACATGAAACCATATTTAATATTTAAAGTAACATAATTCTAAGTAATTGTTAGACTTCTACTTTGCTTGGGATATACCAATATAGTTTTGATCTTAATAATTCCCAAAATTTAAAGCCTACGATAGTATTAAGAAAGTTTGTTTGTTGGAATTGAAGCATAAGAAATAAACTAAATATAGTTCAAGATATTAGAAGTGAGAAATTTAAATCAATAAACATAATAGCTTTATTATCAATATCCGGAAAAATTGCTTGGAATTTTGTTTAGGAATTTGGTGACAAACGTTAACAAAACATAAGAGGCCATCCTTGAATGATGATTACTGGAAAAAATATCATGTTTGATTGAATAGATCAAACCAATTGAACCTATGTACTTACAAGCGGCATTAATTTATGAGGATTAACTTTTATTTGTATGCGGATCAAATTTATGGTTTAAATCTTTGTTTTACCGGTCCTACTCACAAAATTTTTATTAGCTGTAAAGTAAACACGATAAATTGAACAAAACAAAGTTGTGTGTAACGTCAAATTCGAGGCCTGCTTGGTTATCCATACCGAGCAGATATGATTGGAATTTGAAACTTCCACGCATTGATTGGAAATTGGATACATCTATCTACCACAGCTGTGTTGCGGGTACACACATCAGAAATGGATTGCATGCGTTCACTGACCATTTGACTGGAAATCACGAGGTCGGTTGATAGATTGTATTGCATGCATTCATTGACAGTATGGAGTAGATAGATTGAACTACATATTCATTAACAGGTTGACTTATGCAGTACGTGAAACAAACTAAATTTCAAATTCATTCCAAAGTCCAGCACAAGCAAGGCAATAGATATACGTTGGTAGTCGAAATGAATATAATCGGTGATTGCAGCGGACAAGCTTCCTTCTTTCCCAGTGACAAAAGATTGTTTAATCGAAAAATACGGTGCTATGCTCCACTGGCTGCCGTAAAGTAAACCATTAGTAATTCAATGCTCTTCTCTGACTGTCTCCGTCTGCTTACGTTAGCCACGTTATATGTTGGTAAAAAATTAAATGATGTACAAAGCGCAGCCATGGCCACTCGCAATCGATTGATTCATTACCTCGTTAATCCTATAAAAGGGGCGTTCACTTAGAACACCTAGTGGACTCAACATCCAGCTTCTTCCCCTTGCTGTGCCAAATAGTTAGTGTATCGTATGTGCGAGCTGCGATCTTTGCAATTTTCCTCAGGGAGTCGAGTAGCGATCTTTCCATTTTCCTCGGGGAGTCGAGTAGAAGAAAAGGATAGATTGAATATGGCATCCATCATTATGAAGAGAGGATTCCTTATTCTTGTGGGATTGTTAGTAGCATCGACTTGTTGTCATGTAACCGCTGCTAGAAATTTAAACAAAGTGGTTCATGAGCGTCTATATAAACCCGACAATTTCATCGGAAGCGGAGGAGGAGGACTTGGTGCCGGCGGGGGAGGAGGCTTGGGTGGAGGTGCTGGAGGAGGACTGGGTGGCGGTGGTGGCGCTGGAGGTGGTTTCGGTGGAGGAGCTGGAGGTGGCGGAGGTCTTGGTGCTGGAGCTGGAGGAGGTTTGGGTGGAGGTGCTGGTGGTGGCGCTGGAGGTGGTTTGGGTGGAGGTGCTGGAGGAGGTTTGGGCGGTGGTGCTGGAGGTGTCGGTGGCGGGGCGGGAGGTGGAGGAGGATTAGGCGGAGGTCTTGGTGGTGGCGCTGGGGGTGGAGCTGGAGGAGGATTTGGCGGAGGTCTTGGTGGAGCAGGTGGAGGATTTGGCGGTGGTGCAGGAGGAGGTGGTGGAGCGGGGGGAGGGTTTGGCGGCGGTGCAGGCGTAGCTGGTGGAGCTGGTGGGGGATTCGGTGGAGGCGCTGGTGGCGGTGGAGGAATAGGAGGCGGACTGTGATGAATAACTACAAGCGGGATGGATGTATAATACATGAAAATTTAAACAAAATAATATTTTGAGAGTGGGGATCTGAGATCAAATAAGACAAGTTATGCTTGTTCATTGTCATCGTCTACAAAGGGCTTTATGATTAAATCTATATGATATCGATACCCTAATTTTCGTGTTCAGCATTGAAAATTTTGAGGACAGTATTTTTAAATCAGTTTTTTTTTTAACATAGAGCCATAATCATGTTTGGTATCCTTATTTCAATACTATTTTCCAATTTCTATATTATAAAATAAAATAGAGGCATTATAGATATCTTTAATTTAATCTTCATATTCCAACTATGCGAAATGGTTTATCAAAGTAAGGAACCCTTAAAATTCTATAATATGATATCAATTTTTTAGTCTTGGCAAAATGGTTTTATCGTGCAATAGAACATTAAAGTCCTTCCATCACAAGGATAAAAATATTAGCCTTATTTAACCAAGTAATAAAATATAAAGATTTGATTTTATTTGTTGCGTGTGCTTCTATTAAATCCTGAAGTGTTCAATGATAGAATTATTTAATTTAAATATATATATTTTTTATGAGTTTGAATGATCATTATGTTTACATGTTCATTCAGTAGTTTACTCTATATTTTAGTTGGGTAAGATTCAGATTTTTTCACATATATTTTTAAAATAGAAATGAAATGTTATTTACAAAAATAAAATATGTGATTGATTATAATAATAAAGAAAACATAATTATATGTTTTGGTTAGGTCTAATTAAAAGTATTATATAATATTAATAATATCATTTTTATTATGTCCACTTATTTGGATGTTAATATTACAATCTAGTATGAAGTAAATGTGGTAAAAATATTTCACTTTCATTCCAAGGCATGAATAAAATATCTCAATCTCCATAAGACCTACAATAAAATATCCCAATACCATAAGAATTATTAGAATTTTATATCAATTTTAAAGAAAGATAAAGTAATAATAAGAAACAAAATTGAATGTAAATGAATGTACATGTTCAATTAATTTTACTTAAAAGCATTATAAAAAGCATAAATAAAATATCTCAAATTCCATATAAAATAACATAATTTTATACCATTAAGAGATAAAACAAGAGACATAGCTAGTACCTCTAGCCTTAGCGAGTACCTCTAGCCTTGTTTAAATATATTTCAATTAAACTAAAATAAAGATTTGGCAAAATGGAAGCATATATAAGTGCATGGAGAACTTAAAACCAAAACTGGATGAAAAAGAGTTAAAATTGGAAAACAAGAGATTATGAAAAAAGGGAATATTCACTTGTTCATAAATTCTCAACAACTCATTATTAAATGGTTATTTGGTTATTAACCATAAAATGTAAGGAATAGTGGTAATACAATTTGAATAAATAGCTATGAAGTTTGTAGTATGAATATATGTGATATAGATATTGTTTTCAATTTTATAAATTAAAGCCCAAAATAAAATTGGCTTAATTCTAGCAAAATTATTAATTATATTGAATTTTTTTTTTTTGTTGTTATATAAAAATTTAGTAATTTTTAAATTATTATTAACTATGTAAATTTAAAGCCTAAGATATTTTTCAAGGTTATAATTTTTTCACTGTAATCTTTTATATGTATTTTTTCTATCTTCTATTTATTTTTGGATATATTTTGAATTAATTTTGTTTAAATTTTAATAAGAATTTGTTGAAATTGTAAATTTAAATTATATAGTTTTTACTATTCAAAAGTTTCAAATTTTTTGGAGTTTAATTTATTATACATTAAAAATCAATTTAAATAGCTAAAAATTACAATTAGATTATCATACCATAAAAAATTGTAATTACCAAATTTCTGTTAAAGTAAAACATAAAGATTGTGTTGCAAATTTCCATTAAAAAACTAAAAACATAAAAGTATTACACTATATTTATGTCTTTTCATAAAATTCAATTTAATAATAATAAGAAATTGAACAATTACATATGTTTGAGTAGGAAGAAATACCAACCAATTTTGAAATTTTTCAAAACATAAACATTATATCATTTATAAATCCATTATTACATAGGATTACATTATTATTCCACCGTGTCTGAGTGTACATGAATATATGTGAAACAATTCGCTTGAAGTTGTTTACAGTGTAGTACAAAGAACATTAGAGTAGTACAGTGTACATGAATGAATCTCTAGAAGAATCTCTAGAAAACATAAGCCTCTTGTTGTATTTGTGTCTCTTTTAAGGAAGACATCTAAATGATGGTTGGTTGGCAAGTGTTAGTATTTGGAAATTACCTTAATGTGTGAAAATGAGAGTTTCTAGTATTTGACAAATATTTCCAATTATAACATTATCGTACTATTAAAGAAACATGCTCTTGGTTGAGAATCTAAACCTAGAATTTTTTTCAACCTCACCAAGGGGAAGCACTGACCAGAAGCACCAATCATCACTATAAGAATTGTAGAGACAATGTAAGTGGTTGGAAAGTAGACTATTTTAGATGCAATGTATTTTAATATAGTTAATAAACATATAAAAACATCATATTTATAATAAACTTTATAGAACCATAACCTTTCATAACTTTATGTTTAGTATTAGTGAATAAAAACATAAAAACTTAATAGTCACTGTAAACTTTCTTTTTATATATATAGAATATATGTTATGCAAAAGTTGAAAATTTAAATTAAAAAATATAAAAAATATAAAAAAAGGCATATTATATATATGTGTGTATTTTATAAAAAAATTAATATATTATATAAAATAGTAAAAATCTTTTAAAAATTTAATCAATAATGATCCCCCATGAATTAAAAATAAATCTTTATTATATATTAAACATTAAAAAAAATTATTTATTTTTAATTTATATATATATATATATATATATATATATATATATTTATATTTAAACTATTTACTCAAAAGTAGAATTTTATTATTTAAATGTTAGTATATGATATTTTAATAATATGTTTTTCTTTTTTGTTTTCTTTCTTCATAATCTAAAGGAATTGATTATACTGATAATTATGTATCAATTGATTCGTTGTGAGGGTGTGTTAACATTACTCAATCAAATAATAATCCGATATAAGTATAAGTATAAGTATAAGTATATATATATATATATATATATATATATATATATATATATATATATATATATATATATATATATATATACATATTTAATTATAATTGTAATAAAATTGTGTATAACAACATTCTGGTCGTATTTAATAACGAGTTCAAATAAACCCAAAAGAAGCAAAAGTTCAAATAGAACTGCACTTATTATTTCATATTAATAAGCCTCATTCCTCGCGTCAATATGTGTGCATTAACTTTATTAATGTACTAGTTAGTAGGATACTACGCATCAGGTTTTTCCTAATTGTGACATTAATTCACCTTGATTAGACATATGTTTTCAAAAAAAAATTATTTTTGCCATGGTTCACTATAAGATTTATTATTGTTTATTTATTTTAATTATTTTAATTTGAATTGGCCAAAAACTTTCACTTGTTATTGCAAAATGCCTAGATTTTATCACCATTATTTGTACTGTCATTACAAAAACATTCATATCTATCCTGCAGGTCTTGTACTTTATCTAGAGTCGCATTATCTGGATTTCTTTGTTGGGCGGACTATAGTTTAGCTGAAAATAAAATAAAATAACGAGACAGTGCTGAACACATTTTCCCCATACGAGCCGCCCATTATGGTCTATCACATAGCACGCACATACATAGAGAGAGCCGTTTTCTCTGTATCAGTCACCATTTATGGTCTCTGACAGATTGTTATATACCTAAACTCCTGAGACCCTGTCAAATTGGTTTAACCTTCACCATATAATAATATTCCAACTCTTTTGAAATATTTATTAAACCCAATTTGCAAAATCGAACCTTTGAACTTGCTCTATGCTGATTTATATGGAGTCCACGCATTTAATGTTTAACATTAACATTTTCAAAACTGACATTTACCATTGAAACCAATGCTTGATCTTTTGGCAACATAATCAAAGTTTGATGAACGATTTTAAATGGAATAAACATTGGGCCATACCTCATTAATTTCCATGCAACTTAACTAGCGATCACCCTTGGATCTCCTACTCTTGAGATCGAACGCATATCGCGCTCCTTTCACCACAAAGATTTAGCAATTTAATCTCACGCGAAATGGGCAGTTTGGTACTGATGACGTGTTAACAAATAATTGGATCGCGTGGATTTTTGGAAAACCGTTCCTTAGGTCCAGAGGCACGTGAAACCGGTATTTTTTCATTCAAAACCGTTTTTTTTAACTTCCAGTTTCGGATTGCTTTAAACGTTGTTTTCCAACGGAATTTTAACTTGATTCAAGCCAAAATTCATGGCTCCTCTCAAACACGATTTCCTCTTCATAAAAACTGGGATCGACCTATAATTGCATTGAAGTCGGAATCATTTACAGTATATTCAACAACAGCGTTGAATTTCAACTGACACCATTCCAACCGAATGATGTTTCCTACGCTTGGATCAAACGTTGATGGAAAATTGTCTAAGTCTGCAGTTCGAATGCTGAGATCGGTGTCAATTACCAAATTTTTTATCGATTCATGTGAATCGAACCAATCAAACCATCTGCTATAAAAACCATTCACTTGTCCATCTAAAAGCTTGAGAACGCTTTTGATTATGGAGCTTCTCTTCATAAATTATGTAGCAATTTAACCACGATATCGGTGTTATTCACACTGACTCCTCCACTAAATGCAGAGCCTTATTTTAGAGCTCTATGACAAAGTTCCATCCACAAAGTTAATCACAGGGATTCAACTATTCCCATACAGAAATTGATTCGACCAATGCACATGTAAAACTGGACAGATTCATTCATATATAAAATCTTGAATTTACTTACAAAACTTTGGCCAGATCTTCGTTTATAGTAATGGGTTAGAATGTTAAATTTAAGTTGTAAACATTTTGAGAGTATGGAATCTATTTATGTATGTCAACTATTACACAACCTTATGTTCGTGCGATGACAAACATTATAACTAAATGTTAATAAAACTTAAACCATCGCAAAACATCCACCCCAGACTTCAAACCTGTTTGAACCAAAATGCAATAACACATTTTGCGTTACAAATGAAAGGTCATGACTCACCTTATGGATGCGCGATGAAATATACAATCGCGTGGATAAAACAATATCGGGTCCGAAAAATGTCTTTGTGTACGGGGGTGTTGTATTGTACAACAACCCTCCCCATTTTTAAATTTTTAGAATAAATCCCATTTAAAAATAGGTCCCCTTTTTATATCTTTTCCATAAATAAAAAGATGCATATCACATTTTATTCACAAAGTTTACAAGTTTTAAAAACTTACCCATCCGATGAGTTAAAAGACCTTTTAACATATTTCGAACATATTAAAAAAATTTTATACTTAGAAATATGTTAAAATGAATAGTAAATCGCAATCAGAAATTTGGAAAAGTTCTTTTAAAGAGTTGTTATTGCTTTGAGAAGTTCTGATGCAATCGCGCTCAATCGCAATCGCATTTCGGAATAATATTAAGTATTGCACTTTTTCTATTTATAACAATGCAATGCGATTTATCGCAATCGCGTCTCGAGAAAAAGATTAAACATTGCATTCGTCTCATTGCAAAATTCCGATGTGATTGCGCTCAATCGAAATTGCATTTTCGGAGATAGATTATAACAGTCCACTTCATTTTAAATATCCGATGCAATCGGGATTTGGAAAAAACATTTTCACTAAAACAAATTGCGATGCAATCATCGCAATCGGAAAATCGGCATGAATCATATTCTATTTATCTTGCGCACCATTGAAGACTTGCGATGCGATTGTTATTTTGCCTTTATATTTATTCATCGCATTGCAAAAGATCAAAAGTGAATTTTAACATTTATTACAAGGATTCCCCGATCTCCGATTGTACGACAATATTAATTCAAAAACTGACTCCTCTAGTAAATGCAGAGCCTTATTTTAGAGCTCTATGACAGAGTTCCATCCACAAAGTTAGTCACAAGGATTCAACTATTCCCATACAGAAATTGATTCGACCAATGCACATGTAAAACTGGACAAATTCATTCATATATAAAATCTTGAATTTACTTACAAAGCTTTGGCCAGATCTTCGTTTATAGTAATGGGTTAGAATGTTAAATTTAAGTTGTAAACATTTTGAGAGTATGGAATCTATTTATGTATGTCAACTATTACACAACCTTATGTTTGCGCGATGACAAACATTATAACTAAATGTTAATAAAACTTAAACCATCGCAAAACATCCACCCCAGACTTCAAATCTGTTTAAACCGAAATGCAATAACACATTTCGCATTACAAATGAAAGGTCGTGACGTCACCTTATGGACGTGCGATGAAATATACAATCGCGTGGATAAAACAATATCGGGTCCGAAAAATGTCTTTGTGTACGGGGGTGTTGTACTGTACAACAACCCTCCCCATTTTTAAATTTTTAGAATAAATCCCATTTAAAAATAGGTCCCCTTTTTATATCTTTTCCATAAATAAAAAGATGCATATCACATTTTATTCACAAAGTTTACAAGTTTTAAAAACTTTCCGATCCGATGAGTTAAAAGACCTTTTAACATATTTTGAACATATTAGAAAAATTTTATATTTAGAAATATGTTAAAATGAATAGTAAATTGCAATCGGAAATTCAGAAAAGTTATTTTAAAGAGTTGTTATTGCTTTGAGAAGTTCTGATGCGATCGCGCTCAATCGCAATCGCATTTCGGAATAATATTAAGTATTGCATTTTTTCTATTTATAACAATGCGATGCGATTTATTGCAATCACGTCTCGGGAAAAAGATTAAACATTGCATTCCTCTCATTGCAAAATTCCGATGCGATTGCGCTCAATCGCAATCGCATTTTCGGAGATAGATTATAACAGTCCACTTCATTTTAAATCTCCGATGCGATCGGGATTTGGTAAAAACGTTTTCGCTCAAACAAATTGCGATGCGATCATCGCAATCGGAAAATCGGCATGAATCATATTCTATTTATCTTGTGCACCATTGAAGACTTGTGATGCAATTGTTATTTTGCCTTTATATTTATTCATCGCATCGCAAAAGATCAAAAGTGAATTTTAACATTTATTACAAGGATTCGCCAATCTCCAATTGTACGACAATATTAATTCAAAATCAGACGGAGGATCATGGGTTATTTTGTTCTCAATACGTGAATGTGACCCCTTGGAGAGCATTTATGTTGAAAATACGGGGAGATTAAATGGTAATTAAAATCTTTGTAGCTGTTCTCATTATTGTGTTTTATTTCGGCTGAAAGCATTCATTTGAATTGCAGAACAAAAGTTCGAATCCTTTCATTCGCAGAACCAGAGAGAGTTTACCCGAATTTGAAATGTCAAAGAGAAGCAGAAAGTCTAAAGCTGCTTTTGTTGCAAATGCTCCTGTGCTAAACATGCCGCCCAAGGAAAAACATGCGAAGCTCAAGCTAGTCACAGACACCTCCTGTCAAGGACTGGGGAAGATGACATGGGAGAATGTATATAGTTTGCTTGAGAAAGAGAAACCTAGGGTTATTGTGCCCAAATCAACTGTTCCTGATGAAGAAGATTCTGACTCTGAGTCTGAAACTCAACTTAGTGCATTGGCAAATTCATTTTTACACCGAGTTGCTTCCCGGGCGAATCTTTTTCCCTACTATGATGTTATCAGATGGGTAATTGACAATGTGACCATTCAAAACAGGGCTTTCGTTTATGCTTCTAGATCAGTGTTCGGGTCATTTAGGGCAGAAGATATTAAAGCAATGTACCATCTTCCCAATCCACAAAAGATTTACAACGAAGAATTCCTTAAGGAATATGCTGCAGAACATCCAAAATAGGTAGAGCCAATCAAAGAATGGAGGAATAACCCTGAGAAACATAAGCAAGAGGCATCAGGAATGTACTATATGGAGTCTCTCGCACCTCCATATTGTTATGCTGCAACAATGATGTGTAGGTTGTTCGGAAACGACAGCTCTGCTAGATTTTCTATTCAAATGGTCCCGTTAATTCATTCTGATGTTAATTTTGAAATTATGGATTGGGCTGTCATTTTGTCGGATAAGATGGCTAATCAAATTGTAGAGTATAGAAAAGATAAGAATTCAGGGAATTCTTCCCCTTTCCATTTTTGTGCTTATATTTTGGACGCCCTCTGTTTCAATTCTGAGTTCCCCATGCTAGGTTGGAAATGGACTCCAAAATAACCTATTCCTATTCAAGTGTATCATAATTTCTTATGGAAAGAACATTTCAAACTTCATGTTTACAGAGTCTGCCATGGTTTTCTAATTCCAATCTACCAAACCATTTTTGGTCATTTCCCTCCTAGACTTTCCAATAAAGCCAAGACTGATTTGTCTTCTATCGGAGATTGGTTCGGAGAAGAAAAATTCACTTATATCAGAATTTTGGGGAGTATTGTTCAGCCACATATCCTTCCCCTATATGTTCCAGATAAGTTGTTAGCTCAGGAGATTTCCTATCAACTGACAGTTGAAGGAATGTCTAGAATTTTGAAAAGCAATAAAAAGCTTATGTGGCCTACCTTCCCTTTTAAGTGTGGTGACTATACTCTTAATAGTTTTGCTCATGCTGAGAAAGAAGTTGGTAAGATTTCTAATCTTAAGTTTTCAACAATTCCTGTAAGACAATACGACCCAAGGAAAGTGGCGCATGATTTTACTACCTCTGTTTCGATTGCCCAGTTCGAGCATGAACCAGACATTTTTGATGATTTATTTGTTTCCATGGATGATATATCCCAAGTCTTTGATTCAGCCAAGTCCAAGTTGCAGGCCGAGGACTTGAAAAAGTTTTTGTTGTATAAAAGCCAGAGGTTACTTAATGTGCCTCTTGATCAGTTGAGAGCTCACAGGAGAAAGCATCACAACAAGCAGGAAGAACTTCTGGTAAAGAAGTAAAAGGAGCTGATCTTGTTTTAGGGAAAAATGATGACAACAGCAAAGCCGACACTGCCAAAACAGAAACAACTGCTCAAAAAGATACACAGAAGCCTTTAGTTCAAACTGAAAAAGGGAACACGGGTACTGATGCCCAAGTACATATTGAAAAAGGAAGTACAGAAAGTAAAAACACTGAACAGGCACCCAAGAATGATGCAGGTTCTCAACTTGGAGGACAAGTAGATACTGAATTGGTTGTTTCTTCTCATTTGCTAAATCAATATCAACAATTTGCACAGCAGATAGGATTGCAAAACACTCCTCAAATTGACGATCCCAAAGATCAGGATGTGGAAATCATTCCTGAAAACCCCACTAGAGAAATTATGCTAAAGATAGAAGAAATCCCTCCTTTAGATATATTCTACAGTTCCAAACATAGCGCTGTGGTAAGAAAACAAAGGAAAAGGAGGAGAACAGATCAAGATGCCCTTTTGGCATCACAGGGGGAATTGTTAAATGTTGTTTATAAAAATGCTAAGGTGGATCCATCTGAGGATCTCACCAAATTGTCTCAGTATGTTGGTGCCTATAGTGCTGCCACTATAGATAAAGCTTCCGAAGTTTCACAACTAGTAAAACAAAAGGATATCCAAATTGCTATTTTTGAAGAACAGGTTGCAGGTGATCAGCAAAAGATTATTCAGTTGGAACAACGCGTACAGGATGCAGAACTCAGAGCTAAACAACTAGAAGAGCAACTCAGCCTTGAAAAGAAAAAGAATGATGAACAAGCCTTGGGCAAACAACAGCAGTTGACTCAAGAAGTAGAAAAGCTACAAAATCTTTTACAAAATGAGAGAAATTCAAAGGTTGAACAGGAAAAAATGTTCCAATCAGAAGTGGACAAGTTCAAGGAGTATCCTAAGCTGGCTCAATTCATTACTGGAGCTCTTAAAATCAACAAACTGCTATCTCAACAGTTAAATGAATTTTGTCTAAAGTTGACACAAATTGAGCCTTTGTGCGAAATTACATCGTCTTTGATAGATAAATCAATCACTCTTAGGCAAGAAATTGAAGATGTTGATGATAAAATTTCCGAGTTTCTTTCATGGCAAGATACAGAGCAAGGAAAAAAAGCTAATCTTCCTAAAATTGAAGAGAGACACAAAGAAATTCTATTTATGGAATGGGAACAACAGTTAATGAAATCAGAAAGAGCCACATCAAGGGCTAAAAGTTTAATGAATAATACAACACAATTGATTAATGACAGCCTGTATGCTACCAATTTGATCTCAAATTGTACCCAGGCAAGTTACCTAAAGTAAAATAAGTTGATTCCAGGTGGAAGCAATAGATAATGGATAAAAATCAACAGATTAGCAAACTTCAAGGAATTTCATGGGATAATATGTGGTCTTATCTGATCAAGCCACACAGCCAACAGATGGCCATCAAATTCCTTTCGTTATTCAATGTATCATTCCTGAATTCTCTGATGCTACATACACTGGACAGTTACATTCAAAAATGATTCGGCCAACAGAAGTCCAAGATATGCTCAATATCTGCCACCTTCGTTCATCCACCTCAATCGATGATCGATGAGCCAGTCTACTACAAGCTCGCCTTTTAGTTTAAGATATTTTATTTTAGATAGATTGTAGGAATAGTTTTAGTTATTTTGTTTTATTGAGTACCTATTTAAACCCCTTTTCATGCATTTAGAAAGGGGTCCTTAATTTGTAATATTTTTGACTTGGAGATTACATTTTTGTACTCCATTCTCTCCTATATTATTTTATAAAGGATCGCATCTGGTGATTCTGTGCGGAATTATTATTAAAGAGTTGCATTTCTGTACCTTGGATTTTATTTTGCATTGGAATTGTTGGATTAGAGTATCAGATTTCATTTGAAATTATCAAGATGGATATGGTATTTCTATCTATTCACTTTTAATTTCTTTTGTCATATGATATTCTCTTTTAAATTTTCTATCGTTTATATGTACTTCTTTTCACAATATTTCTTTATATATATCATTTTTTAGTATATTATAAATATTTATCTTTCATAAGTGTATGTAAATGATATACAATGATGAATACAATATGCTGATATAGCTCTGTTTAATTTCTTAAACAGAGTTATCTTTATTTGTTGCTGCACATTTCAATTAAGCTATAATACATTTTTATGGTTATTGTTCAATTGAAATAATTTGAAGTTGTATTCACATATGATACCCGGGTTAGTTTTTTAGAATTTCTTTATCAATATTTAAATTAGATTAGCTAGTATTTTCATTTCAAGTCATTTAGTCCCATTTCCCCCATCCAATCATTCCATTACCAACCCATCCAAATTATTAGGAAACTGGTCCTATAAATCGAGTTGGAGCCACCATGCCAAATGGAAAAGGAGCTGACTTAAGGTCCCGACCGGGTGGTTATCCCCCAATGTTTGAAGCAGCGATTTTCAAGGCTTCAACAAAATCTTATCCTAGTTTTTCTCTTAGATATTTGAATGGTTCTCTATCAAGAGGTTTTGTGAATATGTCTATTGTTTGTTCCTTTGTTGGTACGTATTCCATATTTACTATTTTCTCTGCTACGTGTTCACTGAGGAAGTGGTAATTTATTGGGATGTGCTTGGTTTTTGAATGAAGTACTGGATTTTTTGATATACTTATTGCACTTTTATTATCACATTTGATAGAAATAGGTTTAGTGATGCTTACCTTCATATCTTGAAGAGTTTGTTTCAACCATATCACTTGTGTGCAACAAGTTGTTGCTGCTATGTATTCTGCTTCTACTGTATATAGAGAGACATATGTTTGCTTCTTTCTTAACCATGCCACTAGACTTTATCCCAAATAGAATGTACCTCCACTTGTGATTTTCATGCCATACACACAGCAGGCCCAATCTGCATCTGTATATCCTGTCAATGTGAAATATTTTCCTTTTGGGTATGATAGGCCATAATTTGTAGTTCCTTGCAGGTATCTATATATCCTCTTGATTGCTAACTTGTGATTTTATTTTGGTGCTGCTTGATATCTTGCCACAAGTCCTAGTGCCAACATAATGTATGTTCTAGAGGCAGTTAGGTATAGCAAGCTTCCTATCATATATCTGTAAAGTCTTTGATCTACATTTGCGGATCCATAATCAACACATAACTTGCATCCAGTGATCATGGGAGTTGAAACAGGTTTTCAGTCTTTCATTCAAGTTTAACATGTCTCTTAGGTATTTTTCTTGTGAAATGAATATTCCTTTGTTCTTTTGTAGAATTTTAAGTCCTAGGTAGAAGGTAAGCTCTCCAATCATAGACATCTCAAATTCTGACTTCATCTCTTCTGCAAATCATTCTACTAACTCATCCTTGTTGCTACCAAACATGATGTCATCTACATATACTACTAGAATTAAGAGTTCATTTTCATTAGCCTTTATATATAGATTGTTGTCTACTCCTCCCTTCTTGAAACCTTGTTTTTGAAAGTACTTGTCCAGCCTAGAATACCATGCACGTGGTGCTTGTTTGAGACCATATAGGGCTTTCTTTAATCTTCACACATAGTCGTGTTTATCTGCTAAGGAAAATCCTTTAGGTTGTTCCATGTAGACTTCTTCCTCTAAATCTCCATTTAAGAAGGCAGACTTCACATACATTTGAAATAACTTGAAATCATGATAGCATGCAAAAGCCATAAACATTCTAATTTCTTCCTTTCTTGCTACAGGGGAAAACGTTTCATCATAGTCAACTCATTCTATTTGAGAGCATCCCTTACATACAAGTCTGGCTTTATTTCTGATTACCTGACCTTGTTCATTCATATTATTCTTGAATATCCACTTTGTGCCAATGACATTTTCCCAATAGGTTTTGGCATTAACTCCCAGGACTTGTTCTTCTCAATCTGGTCTAATTCTTCGTTCATATAATTTACCCAATTTTTGTCTTTTTTGGCTTCATTGAAATTATTCAGTTCTATTTGTGACAACATGGCTAGGTACACTTCCTCGGTCTGTTCAGCTAGTTATCTTCTAGTTTGGAATCCTGAACTCTTTTCGCCAATGATTTGATCTTATAGATGGTTCTTCTAAGTGTATCTTGAGGGTCCTTTTGAGTTTATTTCTGTATCTTTTGTTGTATTATCCTGTTCTTGATTTTCTTGATTTTCATCTTCATAATCATCCAGAGGATTGATACAGTTTGTACTTCTGGTTCTGTCTAGTATTTCTTCATTGAATCTCACATCAATGCTTTCCAAAATTTTATGCCTTCTTTTATTGTAGCACCTGGAACATTTCCTCTTTGATGCATATCCAAAAAATGTTCCTTCATCAGCTCTTTCATCATACTTCCCCAATTTTTCATAATTATTCCTTATGAAACATTTCTTGCCAAAGAATCTACAGTGCTTAATTGATGTTTGTTTCCCATGCCACCGTTCATATGGATTATTGTCACAATTTGGTCTAAGATGAGCTTTGTTGAGAATATGAACGGTTGTGTGTACTACTTCTACCCAGTAGGTTTGAGGAATGTTCCTTTCTTGCATCATCGCTCTGGCAATCTATTGTACCGGCCTATTTTTCCTCTCTGCCATTCAATTCTATTGATGTGTACCTGTAACTGTAAACTATTGCTTTATCCCACATTCATTGCAAAGGTCTGCAAAATCATCGTCTGTGAATTCACCTCCTTTGTCTGATAAGGTGCATTTTATTTTACATCCAGTTTGATTTTCTGCCAATGCCTTGAATATCTTAAATTTCTAAAACGCTTTGGATTTATATCTGAGAAATTCCACCCACGTTAATCTGGAAAAATCATCAATTATCATCATGAAATATGATTTTCCACCTGGTGCATTTGTTCTTGAAGGTCCGCACAGGTCCATGTGTAAAATATAAAGAGGCTTACTTGTAGATAGTTGGTCTTTATCTTTGAATGATGTGCGAGCTTTTTCTCCCAGTTGATAGTACTTACATATGGTATCTAGTGGATTATTTATTGCAGGAAAATCTCTGACAGCTTTATTTTTGCTCAGTTTGATGATGTGGTCAAAATTTAGATGTCTGAATATTCTATGCCATAACCAAGATTCGTTAGGTTTGCAGATGTGGCATGCTTCTTTCTCTTCTTATACTATATAAACATTACTCTTTGTTCGAACACCTTTGATCAAGGTATTTTCTATCGTGATTAACCTTACTTCACAATCTTGGGCTCTAAAAAGGACCTCACTGCCTTGATCACAAATTTGACTAACACTTAGCAGATTGGCTTTCAGACCATCCACAAATAGTACATCCTGAGCCTCTCCTCTTCCATTATTCATCCTAATTGTGCCTTTTCCCTTGATTTTCCCTGCTCTATCATTACCGAATGTTACATTCCCAGATTTATTTTCATCAAAAGTTACAAACTTTCTTCAGTCTCCGGTCATATGTTTTGAGCACCCACTATCCACATACCATTAATTGTTTTGATTTTGAGAAATTAGAACAATATCACACTTATTTAGCTTCCTTTTCCATTGCATGCAGCTATTTTTTTGGTAAATTTCCTGAGGAGATGAATCACAGTATTTGAGAGGACATTCGTGAGACTTGTGCCCATTCTTATGGCAAAAAAAACATTTGATTGTATTTATGAATGGATTATGTACACAAGTGAATCCACCATTGTTCTTAATTCCCCTTGAGTTTCCATACTCCAGTCTTCGTATATACGCTCTGACTCCATGGCTTTATGACTGAACCTTTTACAACAACAAAAAATACCCATGGAAGTAGTATTTGTCTCTAGAAAAGAAATTTGTTTGGGGATATAGCCATTTGGTCATATGAAAATTATGTCTTTGGAAGCCATTTGATTTGAGCTGGAATGTTGCTTGGCTATTTACTCCTCTTTTTTCCAGGGCTTTCCTTGTGGTGGGTTTTTGCTGCAATTCATGAGGATTTGGAGGGTTTCCCACATTTTTTTTCTCAGATGGATGGGAGTTAACATTTTCTTTTAGGAAAACTTTCACAAATGTAATAGATTTCTTACCCTCTACCTTTGACATGCTAGATTATCCTTCATATCCTATCCCAATATTTACAAGAGGAGATATTTGTGAATTTAATATCTGGTCCAATTGTTCAACACCTTTTAACTATTGAATGTTCATTGTTAAATCAATTTGAGCTTTTTCCAATTTCTTCCACAGACTCACCACCTCTTCTTCCAATCTTCCGCATTCCTGACTTTTCTTTCTTATTTTCTGCAGCAGAATGTCTTCTACTTTCCTTGATTCTTCTAGTTAAATTTTCAACTTGATAAAATCTTCGGAGTTTGGTTCTTCCTTTACATGTTTTAGAAGGATTTCCTTCTATTTTCTCGTCTTGAGCTTGAGTCTATATATTTCCTTTAGGGAACTCACCAACTCCCCCTCGAGATCTAACTCACCTTCTTCTTCAAATTCCATGAGATCTTCCTCAAGCTCTTCCTTGGCCATCAAAATGAATTATGATGTTCCTTCTTCATTAGGGGATTCATCTGAGCTCTCAGATGCACTGTTGTCTTGTTGAGCATATAATGTTCTTCTATTAAATCTTTTCCCTTTCGGCCTATTGTTGAAATTGGTTTTCTCTTTCCCTTTTGATTGATTCTATATTTTCTTATGAGTAAATTTTGAAGCATAGTGCCCCACAATTCCAGAGTTAAAGAACTTAAATGGAAGTTTACCTCTATAATTACATGTGCCTCTATCCAATCTTCTGAAAAATTTGGCCTCTTCTTCATCAAAGCATGAGCATGTACCTTCCTTCTCTTCTATGCACGTGTATGCCTTAAAGGTTGCCTCCCTCACATTTGACTTCCCCTTTGGAAGTATCATCTCATAAGCCATCAAGTTTCCAAGCAATTGGTTCATGGTCAAGGTTTCTCAATCTGTTGTTTCTTCTATGGCAAAAACCTTAGGGTTAAACCTGGATGGTAAAGATCTCAATATATTTTGTACTGTTACACATTCCTTAATGTTTTATCCTAGATCTATCATGTTATTCACAACTTCTGCTACCTTTAAGAAGAAACTGGCTACATCTTCATCTTCATTCATTTTTAAATTTGCAAACTGAGTTCTATAGGGTTGTAGTTTGGCCGTCTTCACCTTTTTATCTCCCTCATGAATATTTTCTAATGTATCCTAGATATCTTTGGTATTATTACTGTGCATTACTTTGAAAATTCTGACTCACACAAACTGCTCAAGAGTGCATTCATTGCTTTTGCATTAGCTATGAAATTTTTTTTGGCTTCTTTCTCTGTGTCATTATCCTTTGGTGCAATTTTTTCTTCCACAAAAATCTAGAATTCTACTCCAAGGGACATCAAATATGTCCTCATTCTTATTTTCCAAAAATCATAGTTTGTGCTAGTAAATAGAGGGGCTTTATTTGTAAAGCTTCCTTCTAGGCTAGCCATTTTTTGGACTAAGGACCTCATTCTAGTGGTTAAAATGTTTCAGAAGGACCGGCTTTGATACCAATTGATGAACCCTTAGTTGAACTGAGAGGGGGAGGGGGGTGGAGGTGATTCAATTTAATACATTCATGGACTTTTAAAAACTTTTTATTTAAACTTATTTACACCTCAATTTCATAAGAAACTTAATACATAATTAAACAACAACCTTAATATGTGAGCAACAAGTGTTAAGCAGATTAAATATAGTACATCAACACATAATCATCATTCACATAGACAAGAGATATAAGTGGAAACCCATAAGGGAGAAAACTGCATCTTATTATTGTTGTGATGAAAAGACAAGCTCCAAATCCCTCTCACCACTGATTGTCTGTAGGCTCCAACCTATAGGAGGCTACTACCACAAATTGTGTAAGCTACAACTTGCAAGGAAGCTCCAACACCCATCTATTTTCTGTAGGCTACAACCCATAGGAGGCTCCTACCTCAACCAACTACAACCAGAAATCTATCAAGCTACAACTTGATATGGAAGAACCAACTTCCTCACACTACAATAAAATCATATATTTATTTACCTAGATATCTGCTCTGTTTTACTCCTTCTTCATTTCTTCCCTTCCACCCTTCAAATATGCTTCATATTAGTTTTGGATGTGCACAACATCTCTATCCTCTCTCTCTCACTCTTCCACTCTCTAACCTCTGTATGCACATTACAATAACATCATTTATAGAGATAACTTCAAGATTTTTTGCATTCTATATGGAAATATGAAGTGAACAGGCATGAATCTTTGCCTTCCACCCACTCATTTCCTCACTCAGCATATTCAAAATATTACAACAATATATACACTCATTTTAGTATCAACTGGAGTTTTTCTTTGCCTTGGAGACTTTCCTTTGCATCAAAAAAAATATAAAATAATTAATGAATTTACAATTATAGTGACAATAATATTTCAATTCGGCCCTTTCAACGTCTTGCTTTTTTGTTCATTTAGTATTCTCTGCCTGCTGCTATATTTCCAACTGTGTTGCAGCATTATTGTCTTAGCCTGACTTGACCCAGTTATTACATTTCAAACAATGCTACTATACCCTTGTTTTTCCTGAATCTTCCCTTCATATTTAACAACAATGTTCAACATTCTCTGCATGCACTGTCGGGTCTCTCTACCTGAGTCCATTTTCCATGCGTTCAGGTCTTTTCTGTGTAACCCGAGTTGACCACCGCTTCCAACGATTTCTTCATAAAAAAAACGCAAACACATTAAACCTTGGATGTCGATTATATTGCAATTAAAATTTGAAAAGCCTCGCATCCGCTTCTCTTTATCGCACTTCAAAACTTTAACAATTTCGCAGTATTTGCGACTTCGTGATTTCGCAACTCGCGACGAAAACCTTATCGCACATCGCACCTTAAAACATATAACTTGCAAAGTATTAACATGTCACCATAAGAATCTTCAATTACGACGTTTTCTATGCGGGCTAGGTCCATGTCATCTCCATGTCATCGTGCCACGTCACTGCCACGTCATTTCCATGTCACTGCCACATCATTTCCATGTCACTGCCATGTCATCGACACGTCACCATAAATTAACTGCAATCTATAGGGTTGGGGCCATGTCATCTACCACGTCAGCTTTCCATGTCATATCCACGTCACAACCATGTCATCTTGCCACATCATCACCTGCACTTCATATTTCACATTTTCTGTGTTTCTGATATTTTGCGATACTCCTTCCACCGCGATTTGCGATATGTGATCACATCACATCACAAACCAAATTAATTATCATGCAAGTCTTAATGATAACATCAAAACTTGCTGATGTGTGAAATATTGTGGGATTGTGACTTAATCTTCACCATTGATCAAAGCCGAAATCTAACGGTCCTCGTGGCTCCTAATTTGATCTACTTCACATAGCAACAAGTTACCGTGAGAAGTCTTAACATGCAACAATAAAAATCATCGATTGCGATATTCTATTGGGTTTCGAAATTAATCTTCGTCGTTGATCTATGCCCAGATCCAATGGTCCATGCTATATCTTCGCTCTAGTTTTCCGGCTTGATCCTGACCTGTGCATTGTTCTAAACATAAATAAACACGACTATGCCTGCTCTTCACAACTATTATTTATTGTTGCACGCATTTATTACTTTACTTAGGCATGTTCATGACTCTGCCCACTCATGCACGACTTGACCCAACATGTTCACGACTCTACCCACTTTTGCATGACTTGACCCAACACATTCACGACTCTTCCCATCACGTTCACAAATCGACCCAAACTTGCTGCCTTTGTTGCGTTTTCTCCTTGCCGCTTCTTTTCCTTAAGTAATAACGCTAAAGCTTCTCCATGCATTTTTTTTGCTTCTCTTTTCTTTAGGTTATACTTCTAATTCTGATCCTTTGCCTTGCTCATTTTCCTCTTCGCTGCACATTGCTGCACATTGCTGCTCCTTGCCTCCTTTTTGCATTCTCACTGCATCATTGCCTGATTTTCTCCTTTTCCTTATTGTTTTTGTTCTCTTCTCCTTTGCCTTAATGATAATTCTGGTGCTGCTCCTTTTTTCTCCTTTGCCATCAATGAAAATATTTCCAACAGGTTTGTCGTCAGATAAAAAACAAAATAGTTAAACGGAAACATGAAAGCATTACAAAAAAATAGTTACAAGGATTAAGTCAACCGATATTAATAAGTTATGAACTCCTCCCCTACACAACCCTATCACAAACGACTCTAAAAATGAGAATGTGTAGAATAATATTTCTCCTATGGCTAATGGATTTTTGTCTGATCTAAACTTGTCATATCCAAAACTTTTTGTCTCCTACGAATCATCTTCGCTGGTGGGAATAAAGGAGAACATGCAGAACAATATTTATCTTGTTCTTATTGGATTTCATTCTGATTTCATCTTATCATCTCCTATGCTTTATGTCTCCTTCCTCCCTAATCGGTAACAAGGAGAACTTGCATAACAATATTTATCGTATGCCTAATGGCTTCTAATCTAATCTCAACTTAGCATCCTATCATCTCCCAAGATTTTTGTGCCCTCCATATCATTTTCGCTGAAAATAAATTCTGGTGATAAGAAATAGGATAAGATTAATTTATATCGTTATCCCATTAATCACATTTCAGTGGAGCCTCAAAGAATTGTAGCATGCTGTTAGAGGAGGAAAATCCAACAAAAAATTAATTCCCTGGAGAAAATTATTCCCTTAAAAATCCAAGTTAGACATTGGTACAATGTTCGAGAAAGCGATTAAATATGTGAAATTTTTGTAGGCACAAGTGCACATTCTAGAGCTTGTGCAGTTGGCAAAGGCATTTCCATGAACAAAAATGTGAATGTGGAAGAATAAAGAGGGGGTGAAAATTTTTCAACTAAGAAAATGATCCATATTCTCGTAATGTCCCATGCAATTCAGAGAATACTCAATGATGGATAAATCTGTCGGAATAATAGAATAATACTAAACCACAATTTTTGTGGAAGGCTCTTATAATCTCTTTCGAACTTCTCATTCCATAAATATTTCATTTCAGATTTTCATTTCTTAGAATAATATTGCAGCAATAGATATATGATGGATAGAGTATATTACTATATAATATTCCATTGATTAAATATGTTTGTTTAATAGAAAATTGGATATCCAATTGCATTTTTATGTGACTGGCTTGATGCTATGTACAATTTGACTTAACACCTTATTTTAACTAAGAAATCTCCCTGTCAGACTGGTCGTGACTTCACTCATATCTCATACTGATAGGAATAGGGATCATGGAGGATCAAGGTCGCGACATGTTCAGGAGAATTTGTACGTTTTCTGGGAGTTGATCAGGCTAAAAGAAAATTTTCAGCGAGGTCACCCTTGATCTAGGCAAGCAATTAGCACATATGTGTGCATTTATACCCCCATCCCTACAAACATAATGGAGTTTTATTACATGTAGTGTGTCTCTCCCTTTGTGTGTATGGTTTCCTGTGTTGTGAAGCATGTGTTTTTTTCTATTGGGTATTGCAGTCATCCAAAAGCAGATGTAATTTTGTATTGGGGGTGTTACAGTTTGTCCTGAAGCAAATGTATTTTGTATTGGATAATGATTGTTTGTATGAATTTATGAAAGAGCTTTGCATCTGTTGTTTTCTCGATATGTTTGGGTATTCTTCCATGGAGCATTTTATTGATTACATTTCTGAAAGGAAAATTTAACTTATCATTTTTTCTAATAGAATTGTGATAGTATCATGAGCTATATTATTGCAGGGCCTTAAATATGTTGAGTTTGTTATTTTCTACGTGTATTGGTATTGGAATTGGAATTCTGCATGTTTATGGGATTCAAGTGGTTTCGTGCCTGTATGGTGCAGGCGGGGAAAATATTTGACCTTTTCTATGGTGGGAGGAGCATGGAGCTCATGGGATTGATCTCTTAGACTGTTCATGATGGTGGTTGGTATGTTCTTGGGTAAGAGATTGTAGAAATTATAAAAAAATAATGTATACCAATGGATTCAATATGATCATGTGATATGATAAAGAAAGATATTGAATCCTTCTACAAATTAATTAAGGAAAATAAACACAATCACACAATCAAACCAAGTAAAATATAGAAGCAAATCAATCCACAATACATATATTTTTCCCGAGGAAACCTTGCTGCTCAAAACCCCTCTATCTTCTATTGTATATTCAACCAAGGAACATGAAACAATACAATGCACTCTTCTCACAAGAGTCTACTGCACTCTACCAACTGTCTCACACTAATCCTGACAAAATCAACCAACACCTAGCCAATTTCCTGCCTCTCCTCAACCTTCCTTTCTTGCACAATTCTTGTAGAATTAAATCCCTATTATTTAGGAATTTCAGCATTTCAAAACTGTGCAATGCTCATGGGAAATCATATGGGTGCATTACTGCATATGAGAAACTTGCTAATAATACAACTGATAGTTAACATCCCTTTAACCTCTATCTCAACTAGGTCTTCATCAGAATTGACATGCATGCAACTATTAATAGTAAATCATCAGTTACTTGATAGATCACTACATGTGAATTAAATCTAATTTAATTCATTTGATCTCTTTCTAGTGCAACAATCAGTTACAACTACTTAAACTGATTTTAACTCAATTAATTGAGTCAACTGATTTCTCATGCATTAAACTAATACACTAACTGCAACCTGGAATCTAAAACAAATAGAATCACTCTACATGCCTCAACAACCACCCTCAACTCGAATTTCATGAGCTAACTGAGTCTATCACACTTGTTGAGTCTCAAATCTGCATCTTTTCCATACACTTTTCTATACCTTTTTCACTCACCTGAACCTCCCAAGTTGTCAATATCATTGTATATTAATTGCAAAAGAGCATCTAACATGGTTTTTAACTATATTTTTGTGTCTGTTGTTTGATTTAGATTTTGTTCATTTAGCTGCGGAATCTTGCCACTTTCTGCAGCTGCTGCAACTTTCCGCAGCCATTTTGTGAAACTCTATGTTACAGGTGTCTACAGGAAAAACGAGCCACATGGGCAAGTCAGAAATGATGTGGACATGGTTCGTGTCCTATTGGCTCGAGCAAACTCATCTAAAGAAGCTACGGTCAAAGGTGTCCAAATGGAAGTCAACGGTAGAGTCTCACGGTGACAGGACTCTGTTTCGTGTCACGTGAAGGTTCATATGGCCGTTTCTGAATTGCGGAGGATAAATCAACATCTGTACATGGCTCCTTAGCCGAATTCAAACATCCACTCCTCATATATTTACTTTTCAATACGGCCATGATCCTAGATCCGTGGACGTAATGGTCTACGTGTTCTCCACCAGCATAAAATTTAGGAATTAGTTATGTTTATTTTGTTATAAATAACGCGTTTGCATACGCATATGAGATTAGTCGAGGTTAGTCTCTGTTAGTTTTTATTAGTCTGCTTTGTAATATAATTACGCTGCCTTTGTGCCGTAATACTACCTTACTATTATGACTGCATTTTAATATAAGAAGACTCTATTTTCCAACGTAATTCGTACTTGAAGATTGTTGCCAAGGCTGGTGTAGAGGGCCCCTGCACTCGCCAAGGTTCTGTGCATTATTGTATAGTTCTTATTTTATTTCTTTAAAGCTCATTGTGACATAATCCATTCACATGTTTATACATTGCATCTTTCATGGTATATATGCTTCATTTCTGTTTATAAACTTTCATGCTTTCCATTTCACTTCTGTCTTTCATGTTTTATGTTATTGATTACTGATCAGTGTTCTTATTTCAGGTTATAGATAGGCAGCCCGGGCATTTGCATAAATTTTTGACTAATGATATGGAATTAACATTGTTCTGCTGCTAATTTGCTTTTCTTAGTTTCTGTTTAATTTCAGTACTGCTTTGTTTAATTCAGTTTTGCTCATTTGCTTCAGTAGTTAAAATTTATATATATTAAACTGCTCATAACATCTTCAGTTGCCTCCGAAAGCCACAGCTGGACTGATGGTGAGGGATTGTATTATGAAATGTGTAGTTTGGTATTAGTTTCCTTTCTGTAAATTTAGATATATTAAACTGCTCATAACATCTTCAGTTGCCTCCGAAAGCCACAGCTGGACTGATGGTGAGGGATTGTATTATGAAATGTGTAGTTTTGTATTAGTTTCCTTTCTGCAAATTTAGATATATTAAATTGTGCATGACATCTTCAGTTACCTCTGAAAGCCACAGCTGGACTGATGGTGAGGGATTGAATTATGAATGTATGGTTTGATATTATTTTACTTTCTGCAAATTAGATATCAGTTACTCAAGTTGTTTATGGTTACTTCCGAAAATCATAGTTGGACTAATGATGAGGGATCAGAAGACAAGTTGATGTAATCTGATTTAGATTTACTTTGTTGCAATTTTGGATTTCTTTAAGCATAGTTTCTTTTGTGTTTAGACAGCAGCAAGAATAGTTTGGTTTTCATGCTCAATAGTTTACTGTTTTGATTTATTAGACTAGCAGCACCTTTTCATTTCAGCAGCACATTTTCATTTCCTTTCAAGTTTTGTCATTGTAAATTTCAAATTCCTTTTTAAGCTTCAAGTTGGTAAATCATTATAGAGGATATCATTTCCTTGAACAAACATAACCATACTTGTTTTTATTTTAGAATTTCCATCCCACCTTAGAAAACCAAAAACGACAAAAAGTTAAGAAAAAGGTTATCTTGCACATATAGTGCGCTGCACTTCATCAGCTTACGAATCCCGGATTGACAAATTAAATGCAGCAATTTAGGACACACTAAATTGACCAAACATTTTGGCGCCGTTGCCGGGGAAGTGTAAATAGGTAGCCAATTTCTTAAAAAAAAAAAAAACAAAATCATAAAAGAAGGGAAAACTTGATAACTTCTTGAAGTATGCTCTCCTCTTGCACCTAGTGTGATCTGGAGGATCAGAAAAGAGAGTTATTGGTTTAGTAATTTCTTAAGTATGCTCTCTTCTTGCACCTAGTGTGATCTGGAATATCAGAAAGAGAATTATTAGCCCAACTTTTAAAAAATAAAAAATAAAAAAATGACATGCATAGAGCAAGAGATTCTAGGGGAAGGTTTATAGCTAAAGCCAAGAGTTCAATTTTCACAACTCCATCTTCTTCAAGGCATAGACCAGATTCACCACCATCTACCCCTAGCCTTAAGATTTTTGGAATTCAAGGAGCAGCTGAATTAGAGGATTCTCCTATACCATCTACTAAATCCCATTTAGAAAACAAAGAGACTCTCTCTCATCCTCCCTTGATACAAGAACTAGAGGACTTTAAGGACTCTAAAGATACTATCATGGCAGAGGAAGTAATAGATGAAGGTAGAGGTAGAGGTAGAAGAGGAGGAAACAATGGAGACAACAATGGTGAAGGAAATAATGGAGGAAATAGGGAAGGAGACAACTTGTTTGGATTCCCTATAGTTGATGAGGAAACTCATACAACGATGAAAAATATCTCACCATCTGTCCTTCCTAACTTTTATGGATTGCGAAGTGAGGATCCTGAAACATTTCTGTTTGAGTTTGAAGTTGTGTGCCGAACTTATGACTATATGGAAGACTCTCAAAAACTCAAACTGTTTCCTTCAACATTGAAGGGAGCTGCTTTGAAATGGTTCATGGGATTATCCACCCAATCTATTAGGACTTGGAATGATATGAAACAAGCATTTTTGGATAGATACTTGGACTATTGTATGCCCACCAATCACAAGGATGAGGTATTCAAAATGATGCAAAAAGAAGATGAAAATTTGGAAGACTTACTTGAAAGATTTCAATACAATTTGAAAAGAGCAAAGATGAGAAACTTAGATGATGAAACCTTGAAAGCCCTCATATTAAAAGCCATTAGAGATGAATGGATAGATATTTTAAACATGATGGGGAAATGAGACATTTCTCAACTCCCACTTCGTGACATAACAGAACTATGTGTCCATCTCTCAAGAGGAAAATCTAAAACAGGAAAAGGGCCTAGGGATCCTTCTCTTATTAGGGCTAACAAATATGCAACTGGATCAGTAAGTAGGGTAGAGATTGGTAATATGCTTGATGAGTTCAAAACTGATATCTTAGGGAGCCTTAGTGAACAACTAGACACCCTTAAAATCCCAAACAAGCAGAAAGCAGAAACAGATGCCTTAGCCATCTTTTGTCCGAAATGTAGGAAGAAACATGCTTTAAGGGAATGTCCCTTGGATGGAAAAGTTGTAGAAACATGTATGATTTTCTCAGAGAATCATGAGATCAAGGATTGTCCTTCAATTCCTGGACTCAAAGCTGTCTTTCAAGAAGACCCAAATTCAGTAGAATCTCTCTGTTTTGTTGCAAGAAGACCTTGGCAGGGACAACAAACTCAAGGGTTTAACAACCCTATGAATCTTCAAACCCCACCAAATTGGAATCCTTAGCAACAACCTTGGCCCCAACATCAAAATTCATATCAGCCATGGGTACAAGGGATGCAAAATCCTTATGGGAGATTTGCTCAATTTTATCAATATCCTCCATCTTTTCAAAATCAACAAACTCCACAATTTCCAAGCCAAAATCCACAACAACTTTCATTGCCATTTCCACAACAACAACCTTCTCAACAAAATACAAATCCTCAACTCATGCTCCCATACCAACAGAAGACAAATCAACTTCCAGCTCGGCCATTGCCAAATCCTAACAATAAGAATCCTCAAACTACTTATATGGTAGAAGGACAACAATTTCCTACCTATATGATTGTTCCTCTCAACGATGTACAACTCAGATCTGGTAGAGTTTTAGAACCTTCTATAGATGTTCAAGAGAAAGATACCTCTGAGGAGGATTCTCTTCAAGTCAATAAGGGTTCTGAGGAAGAATCTCTTCAAAATTCAAACATTCAAAAAGAAAAAGAAAAGTTAACACCCACAACTCCTATAGTTGAGCAACTTGCATCTTTATCTACACCTCCTTTTCCTGAAAGACTACAAATTGACAAGGGGGTGGAAAAACAAATCTTGTTGCCTAACTATGACTTTCTAGATGAATTGAAGAATGTTTGTATCAAGATTCCCTTGTTACAAGCCATTCGAGAGATTCCTATTCTAGCAAAAAAAATAAAGGAGTTGAGTTTCAAAAGACCAGGAAGGAAACTAAAAGACACAAGAAGAATCCACCTGGTAGGAAAGATTGCAGATATTATGATGGGAAAAATTACCATGCAGAAGTATGTAGATCCAGGAAGTCCAATTGTCAAGACACATATAAATGGGATAGAAATTCCAAACACATTGATTGACTTAGGGGCTGCTGTCAACATTATGAGTAGACAGACTATGGACCAGCTAAAACTTCCTAACCTTCTTTTTACACCTACTTTACTGCAACTTGCAGATCGATCAATTATTAAACCAAATGGTGTATTAGAAGATATTTCAGTCTCCTTAGATTCTTGGGAATATCCAGTAGATTTTATGATTTTGACTCCCAAGAGTAATCTAGGAGGGCACCCACTTGTCTTAGGAAGACCTTGGCTAGCCACAGCTGATTCTTTCATTAGTTGTAGATCTGGGGATATGTACATTTCTAATGGTAATTCGACAAAGAAATTCAATTTGTATCCTCCAGCAAAAGCAATTACAGAAGTAGGAGACAATGAATGGGTTGATGATGAGGACACTATACAACCTGTCTTTACCATTTCTGAAATCAGTGAGGATAGTCAAATTTTGAACACATTAGAAAATTTTGAGACATCTTTAGAATATGACCCCACACAATTTCAGTTGGAATCTGACATAGAATATTTATCATCAAGACAAATGTCTCTTTACTCTATGGAAGAGTTTGGTAGTTCTACTATTGAGATTTTTCCAGGAAAAACATTGAATATCGACAAACATTTGGAAAAGTCACAACAAGAAGAACTAACCAAAATCTTGCAAAAGCATTCTACTGCATTTGCATGGGAGTATACTGACATGAAAGGTATTGATCCTAAGACTTGCATCCATCATATCTATATTGAGGAAAACAGTAGACCAATCGGACAACCTCAAAGAAGGATGAATCCAAATCTTAGGGAGATAGTGAAAGAAGAGCTCCAAAAACTTCTCAATGTAAACTTCATTTATCCAATTTCAGATAGCCGATGGGTTTCTCCTTTGGTTATAGTACCTAAAAAAAATGGTAAATGGAGGGTATGCATTGATTACAGGAAATTGAACAAAGCAACTTTGAAGGATCACTTTCCTTTGCCTTTTATCGATCAGGTATTAGACACATTAGCAGGTAAAAAGTACTTTTCATTTTTGGATGGTTTTAGTGGCTATAATCAAATTCAGGTAGCACCTGAAGATCAAGATAAGACCACATTTACTTGTCCATGGGGAACTTTTGCCTACCGAGTGCTTCCTTTTGGGTTGTGTAATGCACCAGCAACATTCCAAAGAGCAGTACTAGGAATTTTTTCTGATCTAATCCATGATTGTGTAGAGGTTTATATGGATGATTTTACAGATTATGGTAATTCATTTGAAGAGGCATTAGAAAATTTGGAAAAAGTTCTTATAAGATGTAAAGAAACAAACCTTTCATTAAGCCATGAAAAATGCTTTATGATGTTTTTTGAAGGGATTGTTTTAGGACATCATATTTCAGGAGATGGGATTAAGGTTGATAGATCAAAAGTTGAAGTCATCTCCAAGTTACCTATTCCAAATTGTCGAAGAGATGTTAGAAGTTTTCTAGGATTTACTGGTTACTATAGAAGATTTATAGAAAACTTCACTAAAATTGCATCTCCACTCTTCAAATTGCTTACAAAATATTGTGAATTCAAATGGGATCCTGATTGTCAATCAGCTTTTGAAACTTTGAAAACAAGAATATCTGAAGCACCTATCTTGAGAGGACCAAATTGGAAACTCCCTTTCCATATTTCTACGGATGCTTCAGATACAACTCTAGGAGCTGTGTTTGGTCAAAAAGATTTAGTTCCTTATGCCATTTATTATACCAGTAAAAATTTGACTCCCACAGAGTTGAACTATACTGTGACTGAAAAAGAGTTTTTAGCTGTTGTTCATGCAATTAATAAGTTTAGACATTACATAACAGGCTATGAAACTTTTATTCATACTGACCATTCTGCAATTAGATATTTAATGAACAAACATGTTACTAATGGCAGAGTGACAAGATCGCTTTTACTTTTGCAAGAATTCAATATTACTGTGTTGGATAGACCAGGAAAACAGAATACAGTAGCTGATTTCTTGTCTAGGATTCAGAATACTAAAGAAGATTCTCCTGTAGAGGATAAGTTTCATGATGAATACTTGTTTGCAGTAACTATTAAGACTCCTTGGTATGCAGATATTGCTAACTATTTGGTTACAGGGAAACTACCTTCACATTTATTTCCAAGTGAAAAACGAAAAATTATTCAGGAGAGTTCAAAATATTCATGGATTTCTAACGAATTGTTTAAAACGGGGCCAGATCTTGTGATCAGAAGATGTGTCAGGGAAGATGAAATGCCTGATATTCTTAAGGCATGTCATGATGAACCATGCGGCGGACACTTTGAGGACAAAAGGACGGCCTATAAAATCCTTTCCTTGGGATATTATTGGCCTTCTCTCTTCAAAGATGCAAAACAATATGTCAAAAGGTGTGATAGCTGCCAAAGAGTAGGGAAACCTACCCTTTCAAATGAAATGCCACTGCAAACACGGGTACTCATTGAACCCTTTGAAAAATGGGCTTTAGATTTCATTGGACCTATTAATCCACCATCTAAGCAAAAGAAGTATATATTGGTTTGTACTGATTATGTTACTAAATGGGTAGAAGCTAAAGCATTAGTATCTGCTACTGAAAATTCGGTTGTTCATTTTCTTTATGAGGATATTTTTACTCGCTTTGGTGTTCCAAGAGAAATTGTAACAGATCAGGGGAGCCAATTCACATCCAATTTGGTGGAGAAGTTGATGGAAGAATACAAAATCAAGCACAGAAGATCTACTCCTTACCATCCGCAAGCAAATGGTCAAGTGGAGTCCACAAATAAATTTCTTGAAAGTATCATCACCAAAACTGTTCATCTACATAGAAGAGATTGGGCAGAAAGGCTTTCTGAAGCCTTGTGGGCCTACAGAACTACATGGAGAAATACAACAGGACATTCTCCCTATGAACTTGTTTATGGGAAAGAAGTCTTGCTCCCCATTGAGTTCCAAGTCAAGACCTTCAAGATAGCAGTTCAGTTGGGGATGGACTTATCGAAGCCCAAAAGCATAGAATGGAGCAGTTGAATGAGCTAGATGAGATCAGAAAAGAGGCAATTCTAAGAACTGATCTAGTTCAATATCAAAGAGCTAAATGGAATGACAAGTACATCAAAGAGAAGAAGTTTCAAGAAGGAGATTGGGCATTGTTATTTGATTTCAAGTTTAAAGATTTTCAAGGAAAATTTCAGACTCATTGGCTTGGGCCATATGAGATTGACAAGATCTTTAACAATGGAGCGGTAAGAATCAAGACCATTGATGAGTTTCAAACTCCTCTTATTGTGAATGGCCATAGATTGAAAATTTATCATAAGCCACTCTCAAAAGAGAATTTTGTCAAAATGTTTCAAGAAAGTTCTGCAATCAGGCTGGCACAGAAGAATTCTTCTTCTCTACCAACCTAGCTTTTGTCCTTTTTAGTTTTAAAATATATATATATATATATATTGTATAAGCCTGAAAACCAATCACTGATTGGCAGTCTTATACAGAAAATATAGGGTGAAAATCAGGAACACCTGAAACTCTATATTTTCCAAAAAAAAAAAATTCTCTTTCATTTCACAAGTTTTGTGACCACCCACTCCATTCCATTTCATTTCACTTCATTTCACTCCATTTCACTTCATTTCATTCCATTTCATCAATAAAATTCTTTTTCATAACCATTTCCATCTAGTCATTTGTCATCCGTTCATGTTCATTCACCAAAATAATAGCTGTGTCAGTTTCCGCAGCTGACATCTGTTTCCGCAGTTGAATCCAGTTTCCGCAGCCAGAAGCAGATTCCGTAGCTACAACTCTGTTTTCAAAAGAATGTATAGCCAGATGTTATTTCCATAATCATGAAATAAAATGCAGGTGAGAGGATAAAAAATGAAGACATGGAGCATTCAAGACACCAATAAAGAGAAACTAGTTGAAGACCAAAGGAAAAGGCAAAAGATTCCAAGGTATGAGTAAAATTTATTTCAAATAGCATTGAAAACACATTTTTATATAGTTATGAACCATGAGCTCTATCCATTATGTGCAATGATTATATTGACAATTCCGTAACCTTTCACGATATCCATATTATCCTCTCGCATTCATTCTCAAACGGTTCCATCATTAAACCCCCGATCTTCACTCATGTTCCAATTTTCCACCGGTGACAATGAGACGTAATTGATTTGACCACGGACTCTTACAGCCGCATAAATCTATAGCCATTGTCACATTTATTTCGCAGCCACCAAATTTCAAAACACTGTCGGATGTGTTATACTCTGTTAATCTCACAGTCGTATCTCTGTCGTGCTCACAAAAACCCCTCTCTGTTCTGTTCACTCCATTTTGTTCTCTATTACGCTATAAGTCTGTATACCCACAGTCATTTTGCTCATCTCCATGCATTCAGCCGTTCTATTTCCATTGAACCCTCACGCAGGAAAATTTGTGAAGAGCAGAAAGAAGAATGGGTAAATTGCTAAGAGCAGAACCGGAAGGACCTAAGTTTATGGAGGGATATCCGCAAGTAAGGGATATATTGAAGAAAGCAAATTGGCTGCGGTTTATCCAGAAATTCAGAGGTTATCATAAAGAAGTGACAAAGGCATTCGCAAGGTCGTTCAATGGTTTGGAAGTAGATATTGGAGACCTTAAGTTTGCGGTCAATGAAGCATCTATAGCATCTGCCATGGAACTTCTTCAAGAGGGTGAGCGTTGGTTTAAGAATAAAAGCATCAGTGATGAAGCCTGGAGAACAATCTTACGAAACCAAGGTATGGACATAATTGTTTTTAAAAGAGGAATTCTTGTTCATGCATTGAAAGAGGAATGGGCTACTTTGCTGCTAGTTGTTCAGAAATTCATTACATGTGAAGGCCGTTTTGGGTCCATGTATATGTACCATACCAGGTTGCTGATGAATTTTCTAGATAATCAAGCTCTCAATCTCCCATATTTTCTATTAAATAGCTTGAAGAAAATGTATGTGACTTTTCAGAAGCATTTAGGAGATGTAGAACCACATCTATATCACCACGGTCTTATAAAAATTTTGATTGAAAAAGAGTTAAAGGAGAAGAAAGACACATGGGAACAATTTCTAATTAGAAATTTCTTTGAGGAACCTCAGGAAATTCCTGAAGGTAGTACAACAAGAAGGAGTAGAACAAAAAGAATAAATGATGAAACTCAAATTACTCCTACTCAAGAAATTCCTAAAGGTAGCACAGCAAGAAGAAGTAGGAGAAAAAGAACAATTGATGAAATTCAAAATACTCCTACTACTACAATTGAAAGAACTGATAGAGAAGAGAGACTGTCAAAGAGGAAGAAGAAAGAAATCAAGGGTAAGAAGCCAATAACACCAAAAGAGAGAAAAACTATTGAGGCTATACATCAAACCCCTTCTTCTGAAGAAGAAGATCATCAAGTGTTATCTAAAAGATTAGTTTATCTTCAAAAACAGTCATCTATGGCCAAGAAGACAGAGAAAGGAAAACAAAAACAAAAGGATAGTGTACCACAGCGTGTGAGAAGAAGCAGCAGACTTAAGGGGAAATTGAGGAAAACGCAAATGAAGGGTCCTCATTTCATTGATTTGGGAGAGGAGACATCTGAACAGTCCCCATCTGACCATAGTCCATCGCAATCAGTTAGTGAACCTGATTCATTTCATTCTCAGTCAGACATTGACCATAGTCCATCCCATTCTCAGCAAGATGTTGATGTGAGCCCTTCTCAGCCAGATTTTGAAGATAACTCTCCTTCACGGCATTTTGGGGACAACCCAATAAAAATGACACCTGATATAGACCCCAAGCAGCAAGAAGTATATGACTATATAGAATCTTTGGAAAAGGCAGCTACAGGTCCCAGTACTTCGTCCATCCAGCCTCACACAGTACAAGATGATCTAGTCCAATCACTAAAACAGGAAATCTTTGAGCTAGAGCTTTTGAATCGACACATTAAAAATGAAAATGAGGCATTGAAGGAACAAGGCAAATTAGACAAAATCATTCATGATAATACCATGCTACATCTGGGAATATGGAAGAAGAAGAACAAGAAATTGAAAAGAAAATGCCAGAATTTAAGCAGAGCATTGGTTAATATCAAATTTAGATGCCTAATGAAGAAGCCTAGGATGTTGGCAGCACCAAGGAAGAAGATGAGAGGTTTGGATGTACTAGCTGAAGTGTCAAGGCATATGAACTGAGGAAAGATTATCAAAATTTTGGTTGCATGAGGACATGCAACACCTTCACAGTGGGGGTATGTTGAGTCTCAAATCTGCATCTTTTCCATACACTTTTCTATACCTTTTTCACTCACCTAAACCTCCCAAGTTGTCAATATCATTGTATATTAATTGCAAAAGAGCATCTAACATGGTTTTTAATTATATTTTTGTGTCTGTTGTTTGATTTAGATTTTTCTCATCTAGCTGCGGAATCTTGCCACTTTCCGCAGCTGCTGCAACTTTCCGCAGCCATTTTGTGAAACTCTATGTTACAGGTGTCTACAGGAAAAACGAGCCACATGGGCAAGTCAGAAATGATGTGGACATGGTTCGTGTCCTATTGGCTAGAGCAAACTCATCTAAAGAAGCTACGGTCAAAGGCGTCCAAATGGAAGTCAACCGTAGAGTCCCACGGTGACAGGACTCTGTTTCGTGTCACGTGAAGGTTCATATGGCCGTTTCTGAATTGCGGAGGACAAATCAACATCTGTACATGGCTCCATAGCCGAATTCAAACATCCACTCCTCATATATTTACTTTTCAATACGGCCATGATCCTAGATCTGTGGACGTAATGGTCTACGTGTTCTCCATCAGCATAAACTTTAGGAATTAGTTATGTTTCTTTTGTTATAAATAACGCGTTTGCATACGCATATGGGATTAGTCTATGTTAGTCTCTGTTATCTTTTATTAGTCTGCTCTGTAATGTAATTACGCTGCCTTTGTGCCGTAATACTACCTTACTGTTATGACTGCATTTTAATATAAGAAGACTCTATTTTCCAACGTAATTCGTACTTGAAGATTGTTGCCAAGGCTGGTGTAGAGGGCCCCTGCACTCGCCAAGGTTCTGTGCATTATTGTATAGTTCTTATTTTATTTCTTTAAAGCTCATTGCGCCATAATCCATTCACATGTTTATACATTGCATCTTTCATGGTATATATGCTTCATTTCTGTTTATAAACTTTCATGCTTTTCATTTCACTTCTGTCTTTCATGTTTTATGTTATTGATTACTGATCAGTGTTCTTGTTTCAGGTTATAGATAGGCAGCCGGGCATTTGCATAACTTTTTGACTAATGACATGGAATTAACATTGTTCTGCTGCTAATTTGCTTTTCTTAGTTTCTGTTTAATTTCAGTACTGCTTTGTTTAATTCAGTTTTGCTCATTTTCTTCAGTAGTTAAAATTTAGATATATTAAACTGCTCATAACATCTTCAGTTGCCTCCGAAAGCCACAGCTGGACTGATGGTGAGGGATTGTATTATGAAATGTGTAGTTTGGTATTAGTTTCCTTTCTGCAAATTTAGATATATTAAACTACTCATAACATCTTCAGTTGCCTCCGAAAGCCACAGCTGGACTGATGGTGAGGGATTGAATTATGGATGTGTAGTTTGATATTAGTTTCCTTTTTGCAAGTTAGAAATATTAAATTGTGCATGACATCTTCAGTTACCTCCGAAAGCCACAGCTGGACTGATGGTGAGGGATTGAATTATGAATGTATGGTTTGATATTAGTTTACTTTATGCAAGTTAGATATCAGTTACTCAAGTTGTTTATGGTTACTTCCGAAAATCATAGCTGGACTAATGATGAGGGATCAGAAGACAAGTTGATGTAATCTGATTTAGATTTACTTTGTTGTAATTTTGGATTTCTTTAAAGCATAGTTTCTTTTGTGTTTAGATAGCAACAAGAATAGTTTGGTTTTCATGCTCAATAGTTCACTGTTTTGATTTATTAGACTAGCAGCACCTTTTCATTTCAGCAGCACATTTTCATTTCCTTTCAAGTTTTGTCATTGTAAGTTTCAAATTCCTTTTTAAGTTTCAAGTTGGTAAATCATTATAGAGGATATCATTTCCTTGAACAAACATAACCATACTTGTTTTTATTTTAGAATTTCCATCCCACCTTAGAAAACCAAAAACGACAAAAAGTTAAGAAAAAGGTTATCTTTCACATATAGTGCGCCGCACTTCATCAGCTTACGAATCCCGGATTGACAAATTAAATGCAGCAATTTAGGACACACTAAATTGACCAAACAACACTCAGTTAAATATTACAAGTGATTATGAGATAAGATTACAATTTATTTTCCAAATTAATTAAGGGAGAATTAAATTAGACACACATTTCTTGTTGACTTTTCAACACTCCCTCTTAACAAGGGATTGTCAACTACCCCAATCTTTCCTCTATGGTATTCAAATTTTCTCTTGGTGAGCGCCTTTGTTAAAATATCCCCATCCTGATCCTCCGTGGGAATGTACTGAAGTAACATAATGCGTCTCTGAACACAATATTTGAGATGGTGGTGCTAGATGTCAATATTCTTGGACGTGTCATGGAATACTGGCTTAACCGAGATTTTTATGCATCTTTGGTTATCACAATCTATCACCATCGGATCCATCTGATGAAAAAACAAACCAACAAGTATCTTCCTAATCCAGATGGCTTCACATGACGCCTAATTGTCGATCCTATGCTGAAGATCCCTCTGTATGTGATCTTCTTGTCTGATGGAATGCCTACCCAATCTACATCGATGAAGCCCTGAAGCTTCACTCCCTCTATCTGTCTGTACCATAATCCATACTCTGTAGTGCCCATGAGATATCTCAATACATGATTCCCCACCTTCCAAAAGAGCTTGTTCAACTTAACCATAGCTTGACTAAGCTGGTTAACTGCGCAGCATATGTCTGGTCATTTGTTCACCAAGTACATGAGTGAACCCACCAGCTGCCTGTAAACATTAGCTTCCACTACCTCACCTGAATTAGCATCCTGCTACCTCTAGTTTCTTGCAAGAGGAGTCTCCATGGGTTTACAGCTCTCCATTTGTAACTTCCTTAGAATCTATTTGGCATACTTGCCTTAAGAAACAAATAGCTCCCCATCCCGCTGCCATATCACCAAACCAAGGAAATAGTGGAGTCCCATGTCCTTCATATCAAACTCTCTTGCAAGATCCTCTTTGCAAGAATTTATGAGTTGCTCATCATCTGTCAGAATAAGATCATCTACATAAAGTAAAATAATCAAAATCTTACCATCAACCATAATCTGGTACAGGTACCCATCCGCTTCACTCTTCATGAAGCCCAACCCAATGAAATAGGTGTCAATCCTGGTGTACCAAGCCTGAGGTGCTTGCTTCAGCACATAGAATGCTCTCTTGAGTCTGCACACATGCTACTCATTGTCAAAGGTATCAAAACCTTTTGGTTGCTCAATGTACACTTCTTCCTCAATAACTCCATTAAGAAATCTAGTCTTCACATCCATATGATGTATCTGCCACCCCAGCTACGCTGAGAGTGCAAGGTTAGATCTAATCGATGAGTACCTCATAACCGGTGCAAAATTCTCCTCATAGTCAATGCCCTAAACTTGTGAGAATCATCGGGCTACAAATCTAGCCTTGTACTTCTCTACACTCCCATATACTGCCTGCTTCACCTTATAGATCTATCTAGATCCAACCACTAACTTTCGGACTGGTCTTGGGACAACTTCCCATGCATTGTTCCTGACGATGGATTCATACTCATCAACCATGGCATCAACCCAAGTTGGTTGCTCCTCTTCTTCCTCAAAAGAGGATGGTTCTGTCACAATACACTTGCTCATAAGAGCCATGTATCCAGTAAACCTGTCTGGTGACTGTCTCTGTCTGCGCAATGATGTACGTGCTCCTACATGTTATGCCACATCAAGTCTCAATCTGTTAGCTTATGTGGTGTGCCTCCTACTATGTCTGGTGGATGACTCTGCATGAGTGGTTTTTTCCACTCCATGATCCTCCGCATGTGGCTGCTCCACATCTTGAGGTTCATCCTTTGGAACCAAGAGTTCCTCATCTGCATGCAAATCAAGCTCCCTCTTAAGGGTCAATTGCATGGCTTTCTCCTCATAAAATTTTACATCCCGTCTGACAATTGTCATCGTGTTGTTCGGAAAATACACCTGATATTTGTGGGGAGTATCAGTGTTCCCCAAAAATATCCCAATCTCTGATGTTGGGTCTAGCTTCTTTCCGGAATATTTGGTCACATGGCAATAGAAAGATAAGCCAAATTTTTTAAAATATGAAACATCAATTTTTTTACCAGAAAAAACCTCCTCTGCTTTACTCATGCCAAGTATCTAATGAGGACTATAGTTCTTCACAAATACTGTTGTGTTTCATGCCTCTTCTCGCATATGCAATGATAGGCCCTAATCATGTAACATCGATTGTGCCGCACCCACAATTGTTTTGGTCTTTCTTTCTGCAACCCCATTTTTTTGTGGGTTATGAGGTGCAATCAAATCTCTCTGAATTCCTTCTTTGGCACAAAATTTATTGAATTCATTGGAGATTTACTCACCACCATTGTCGCTCCTCAGGGTCTTAAGTTGCTTCCCTATCTTTCTCAACCAGTGCTTTGAACTCAAAAAATTTTGAGAACGTATGATCTTTCTTTTGCATGAAGTAGATCTAACACTTTCTAAAAAAATCATCAACAAAAATCTCATAATACCCGTGCTTTGTTGTGGAAGATGTAGAGAATGGTCCACACACATTTTAGTGAACTCTCTCAAGGATTTACGCTGCTCGGATCTCCTTCTCGTGAAAAGTGGCATTTTTATACTTCCCCATGGTACATCCCTTGCATGTGTCTATATGCGCAAGAGAAGCCTTTGGAAGTCACGTAGAAATTGGTTGCATGAATTTCAAGGCAATATGGTGTAGATGACCCAATTTCTTGTGCCATAACTCACCCTTATCCTGGCTCACCACTCTATCTGCTTTACCCATCAATGCTGCACAACCATATACATCAATTTTGTAGAGGTTCTTCACACGAACCCCAATCTTCTTAACTAGTCTCGTGGCTTTGTGACGAAGGAATGCTTTCCCTTCACTGAAAACCACATCATATCCTCTATCCTCCAACATAGGAACTAAAACTAAATCCTTTTTCAAGCCTGGTACATGCATGAAATATTTTAATAGGAAATATTTACCTAACTTTCATTGGAAATTAATTGTACCAATCCCAGTACCGCTATACCTCCCGTCATAACCCATCTCAATGCGCATCTGAATATCCTTCTCCTCCAAGCTACTACAGAGTTCTTTGTCTCCCGTCATGTGGAAATATGCACCACTATCCAAGTACCACAATGATCCCATCGCACTAGACACCATGCATGCAATGTGTGAGAATTCTAACTCGAACAGTGAAGCCAAAGCATCACCCGCTACAGATCCTGAAGCCTTCTTGTTGTTCTTCTTCTTCTATGGACAATTAGTGGCATAATTTCCATGCTCGTGACACTGAAAACATTTCACTCTAGACATGTCATGCTTCTCTCCTTTTCTAGTCTCAGATTTGGAATAGGATTTCTTTCCCTTCCCTTTATTTTCCTTACCAGCCAAGGTGCAATTTTCCTCATCATCTGTCTTGGATGAGAATCCATCCCTAGTATTCCACCTGAATTCTTCTTATACCAAATCTGACCAAAGTCGATCCCAATCTGGTAGCTTCTCCCTCCCATTGAGAGAGTCTTGATAATTATGCCAGCTCTTAGGAATGCCTAGAAGTGTTAGGCTCACCAGCCATCATCCGCTACAGTAATCTCGACACTTCCAAGCTCATCTCGACATTGGATGAACTTAGTCAAATATTTCAGAATAGTGTCGCCTTTCTCCATTTTTATTTTCCCGAGCTTGTTCTTTAGTGCCAATTTTTCTGTGGTCACTGTTATTTTGAAACAGATCTGTCAAAGCCTTCCACATTTCATATGGAGTCTCTTTTCCATGGAGACTCAAGACAATGTGATCTGAAACTCCCTCTAATAATATCCTCCTCACCTTTCCAACCTTATTTTTCCAAGCATCAAGAAGAGAGGCGTCTGCTGCTGTGGGCTTTGGAATATCAATGTTGATAAATTATTTCAACCTGTTGTCCTCCAGAACTACCTCCATTATGGCTTTTCATGCAATATAATTAGAAATTCCCTCAAGTGCATAATCTTAGTCCATTGAAAGCTATCTTGATTCGCCTGTCGCACCAAAAAATATTTTTTCAAATTCAAATGTTGTTTAGCACAAACTCAATTTCTTCTCCACTATAGTGATTTTTTGTGCTCTGATACCATGTAGAAATTATAGAAACAATATGTATACTAATGGATTCAATCTGATCATGCAATATGATAAAGAAAGATATTGAATCCTTCTACAAATTAATTGCGGAAAATAAACATGATTGCACAATCACACCAAGTAAATGAAAGAAGAAAATCAATCCACAACACAGATATTTTTCCTGTGGAAAGCTTGTTGCTCAAAACCCCTCTATCTTCTATTGTATATTCAACCAAGGAATCATGAAACAATATAATGCACTCTTCTCATAAGAGTCTGTTGCACTCTTCCAACTGTCTCACACTGATTCAGACAAAATTGACCAACGCTTAGCCAATTTCCTGTATCTGCTCAGCCTTCCTTTCTTGCACAATTCCTGTAGAATTAAATCCCTATTATTTAGGAATTTCAGCCTTTCAAAACTTCACAATGCTCATGGGAAATCCTATGGGTGTATTACTGCATCTGGGTAGTTTGCTAATAATACAACTGATAGTTAACATCCCTTTAACCTGTTGAAAATGCAGCAAGATGATGGAGCTTAGTGAAATGAAATCGCCTTCACTAAGTGGGCCCGTAGGCAAATTTTGGCGCAAAGTCTATTTTTAGACTATGTCTATTTTTAGACATATGGAGCATGGTCCAGGGGTTGCAGTATGTTATTCTTGGAGTATTGGTCATGTTGGTAAAAATAGATGGACCTCTATTTTTTAGACATATAGGTCGAAGTCTATTTTTAGACTGCCTATCCTAAAAATAGGGAAGTCAAATATTATTTACCCTTAATAATATTTGGACTCTAAACTTAAGTTTACTCTCTTGGAGCACTTCAGTTCGAGCTACAGAAGTGGCTCATGCATCTGACAGAGGAATTACGCTATTCCTAGGGGTTTGGTGAGCTCATGCATGGTTGAATTCAGTTAGGACTTCAGTGGCAGAAGCTTGGTGGAGTTGATGAGACAGTTGGTGGAGTTGTGTTCGGTTTAACTTAGTTGAACTAGTTGAGATTAGTTTAACTAGCTAATCAACTAGTAATGAGTGGAGTGAATTAAATATTATTTAATTCACTAGTTATTAACTCATTATTCAAATCAATAACACATCAGTTCACTACAGTGCATGGACAGTTCAGTGGAGACCAGTGAAAGAGGTAGATGAAAGGGTTGAGATAGCTATCAGTTGTGACATCAGTTGTGCATGAGATTTGCACCACACTTGGAGGAATTGCCCATGATGATTGTGCTGTCAAGCCAAGGAGATTCGAACCTTGGATCTCTCATTAGACCAGCCTTGATTGCGCAATAGAGGTAGGAAATTAGTGGATGTGTTTTGAACCTGTGACTTGTTCAAAACCAAGCTAGTTTGTGTGTAACTTCACGAGATAGTACTGAGTACTTGTGAGGAGTATTGTACTGAGTTTGTTACATTATTTATCCATTATAATATACACAATATCTGCGGGTTTTTCAGCTATAAGCTTTCCCCATACATACTGTGTAATGTGTGTGATGTTTTTATGATCTTTTGATCGCATACCGCTTGTTTTATTTCTGCATGTGTGATGATCTGAGTGGAAGAGATTATGTGTTGCATATGAATTCGAATTGATATGTGATCAGGATAATCTCGGTGGATAAATCTTCTTTATTCAGCAAATTTCTACATGGTATCGGAGCTATTGAAGCAGAGATTGATCATCACAGTGATTACAAACTTATTTCGGTAGACAGAGTTTGCATGCGGGCCAGGTAGCCTCTGGATCCATCCTTTCCTTGAAAGGTGATATATCAAGTAAATTCCCCTGCAGTCGATCTCTGTGCTAAAAATAATTTGTTCTCACAGATCAAGAGCGGTTGAGCTTTGAGCTTGGAATTCAAATTTTGCAACAGTTTTGTTTTCTTGGTGCCGGAGTTGAAAATTTCTTTCAATGGTTTGCGACTCGAATATGCTCTTGAAGGCAGTTCGAATTATGTTGCATGGAAGGATCGCATGGAGGCAGTATTAGAAGATAATTGACTGAAGGAGTTCATAGATACGGATGTCCAAAAGCCCACTGATCCTGCTGAAGTCGAAGCTTGGCAAAAGAAGATGGAAAAATGTCAAAGGATCCTGTTGGAGGGCGTCAAGGATCATATTGTATCCAGCCTGCATGGAAAGGCTTCTCCATATTTAATGTGGAAAGCTTTGACGGATCTATTCCAGAGTAAGAGCGACCAAAGGAAGTTGGCGCTTAAAGATAAGCTCAGAAACATCAAGATGGAGAAAGGCGACAGTATCGCCAAGTACCTCACGAAGTTCACTCAATGCAGAGATGAGCTGGGAAGTGTGGGTGTGACTGTCGAAGATGAGGACATGGTGGACCTAGCTCTCCTTGGTCTTCCGAAGGCTTGGCATTCATATCAAGATAGTGTCAATGGTTGGGAGAAGTTGCCGGGATGGGAGCGCCTTTGGGCGGATCTCATGCAGGAGGAGATAAGGAGGACTACCAGGGATGGATCTTCATCAAAGGAAGTTGATGAAGAAAATTGCGCTTTGGCTGCCAAAGCAAAGAAGGGGAAGGGTAAGAAACCTTCTCATTTTGGTGCAAAGGGCAAGAAGCAAGACATGGCGAAGGTGAAGTGTTTTCACTGCCATGATCACGAACATTATGCTACCAATTGTCTGAAGAATAAGAAAAACAAGCAAACGGGAAGATCTGCAGATGGAGAGGCTTTGGCTTCACAGTTCGAGCTTGAATTTTCACTGATCGCATGCTTGGTTTCAAGTGTGATGGGATCAGTGTGGTTCTTGGACAGTGGTGCGTCATTCCACATGAAGGGAGATCGAGATTTGTTCTCAGATCTGGAGGACAAAGATCTGGGTGTGCACATTGAGATGGGCGATGATGGTAGATACAGTGCGATTGGTATCGGTACCATATCCTTTCAGAGGGAGTCTGGTAAACCCTTCATGTTGAAGGATGTCATGCATGTACCTGGATTGAAGAAGAACTTGATCTCTGTGGCGATGTTGGAAGATAAGGGGTATGATGTGGTCTTCAGCGAAGGAAAAGCCTTCCTGCGCAGTAAGACTACTGGAGAGACCCGGAAGATAGGAGTTCGAACCAAGAACCTCTATCAGTTGCAAGTAGATGGCTGCGCAGCAATGGCATGCAAGGCGGGAGAAGTGGTGAGCCGGGATGATGAGGGCGAACTGTGGCACAAGAGATTGGGCCACCTTCACCACGGAGCTTTGAAGATACTGCAGCAGATTTCTACTGGGCTTCCTAAGGGCACTCTTGCGCAGTCAGATCAGTGCAAGGGGTGTACTTTAGGGAAGTATGTGAAAGCCACCTTTCACGGGAAGGATAGTCGCGCCACGACGATCCTTGAGAGAGTTCACACAGACGTGTGTGGTCCTTTATCAGTTGCTTCGACAGCAAAGCACATGTATTATGTGATCTTTGTTGATGATTTCTCTCGAGAAATCTTTGGATCTTCATGCGAAGAGAGCGATGCATTGCGAAGTTACCTTAAGTTTAAAGACAACTGAGTGAGGAAGGAGTCGGAAGAGGAGATTTCTCTAAGGAGGCGACAATGGTATAGTGAATTCATCTTACATTTAATTCAAGGAGTTAACAACGACGCGAAGGATTCAGAGAGAGCTCATCGCACCCTATAACCCACAGCAGAACGGGGTGGTTGAGCGGAAGAACAGAACGATCGTGGGAGCTGCACGGGCGATGTTGCATGATCAGGGCCTACCCCTTCACTTGTGGGCTGAGGCATGCAATACAACAGTGTATGTGCAGAACCGTTGTCCTCACAAGGTTCTTGCCATGAGTACACCGGAGGAGGCTTATTCTGGCAAGAGGCCTGATATTTCCCATTTGCGGATCTTTGGTTCTCCTGTCTACATGCATGTGACGAAGGATGCGAGAAGGAAGCTGGATCCAACTGCTGAGGTTGGAATATTTGTGGGGTACACTGATACACCTCACAACTACCGGGTGTATTTGTCAGACAGTCGCAAGATTGTTGTGCGACGAGATATAAAATTTCAGGAGGAGAAAGCCATGCAGTGTTCGCTTGAGAGGGAGCTACACTTGCATGCAGATGAGGAGCTGTTAGTTCCTAAGGAGGAGCTTCCGGATGTGGATCAGCCACAAGAGGAAGTTCAGGAGGTGGAAGAAACCACCCATGCGGCGCCAACCATCAGAGGGCGCATGCGCACTACAGAAGCTGAGCGACTGGCTCGAGATGCAGAGAAGGTTGTAGGACCACCTACAGCACAGCGCAGACAGAGGCAGTCACCAGATCGGTACATTGGATACATGGCTCTTGTGAGTCAATGTGTTGTGACGGAGCCATCCTCTTTTGAGGAAGCTGTGGAGGAACCCGCATGGGTTGATGCCATGATCAAAGAATATGATTCGATCGTCAGGAACAGTGCATGGGAGATTGTCCCAAGACCGGTTGGGAAATCAGTGGTGGGTTCGCAATGGATCTACAAAGTGAAGCAGGCGGCTGACGGGAGTGTGGAGAAGTACAAGGCGAGATTTGTCGCCCGTGGCTTTTCACAGATCGAGGGGATTGACTATGAGGAGACTTTTGCACCTGTCGCAAGGTACTCTTCCATACGGACGATCCTTGCTCTCTCGGCGCAGATGGGGTGGCACATTCATCAGATGGATGTGAAGACTGCGTTCCTCAATGGAGTTATTGAGGAAGAGGTGTACATAGAGCAGCCTGAAGGTTTTGAGATCTTCAGCAGTGAGTCGCATGTGTGCCGACTCAAGAGAGCACTATACGGGCTGAAGCAAGCACCTCGTGCTTGGTACACTCAGATAGACAGCTACTTCACCGGGCTTGGATTCTCCAAGAGTGAGGCGGATCCAAACCTGTACCAGATTGTAGTGGAGGGGAAGCTGTTGATCATCGTACTATATGTAGATGATATGATTTTGACTGGCGATGAGCAGTTGATACTTTCATGCAAGGAGGATCTTGCACGAGAGTTTGAGATGAAGGACTTGGGCATCCTTCATTATTTCCTGGGATTGGAGATTTGGCAGCGCAGCGGAGGACTGTTTGTTTCTCAGGGCAAGTATGCTCGGGAGATTCTGGAGAGGTTCAACATGCAAGGCTGCAAGCCTGTTGACACTCCTCTTCTTGGTGGTTGGAGGAAGGAGGATGCTACTTCAGCGGAGGTAGTGGATGCCATTGTCTATCGACAGTTGGTGGGGTCGCTTATGTATCTGGTCAATACACGACCCGATATATGCTATGTTGTTAACCAGCTTTCGCAAGCTATGGTTAAGCCTACCAAGCTCTTTTGGAAGGCAGGCAAGCATGTATTGCACTATATCAGAGGCACATTGGGATATGGTCTATGGTACAGACAGGAGGATGGAGCGAAGCTTTCTGGCTTCACTGATGCAGATTGGGCAGGGAGTCCAACGGACCGGAAGAGCACATCTGGAGGAGTTTTCAGCATTGGTTCGACAGCAGTTTCCTGGTACAGCAGGAAGCAGAGATCCGTGGCACTCAGTTCAGCAGAGGCCGAGTACATGGCAGCTAGCTTGGTTGCATGCGAGGCTATTTGGATGAGGAAGATCCTCGCAGGATTGTTCAGGTTGCATTTGGAGCCTACAGTGATCTACTGTGATAACCAGAGTTGCATTAAACTCTCGGCTAATCCAGTATTTCATGATAGATCCAAACACATCGACATCAGGTACCATCATATCAGAGATTGTGTTCGGCGGAGAATCATGATGCTTTCATATGTTCCCACGGAGGATCAGGATGCCGACATCCTGACGAAGGCGCTCACCAGGAGCAAGTTCGAATTCCACAGAGGCAGGATAGGGGTTGCAGATAATCCATATCTTGCTGAGAGGAGTGTTGAAAATGCAACAAGATGATGGAGCTTAGTGAAATGAAGTCGCCTTCACTAAGTGGGCCCGCAGGCAAATTCTGGCGCAAAATCTATTTTTAGACTATGTCTATTTTTAGACATATGGAGCATGGTTCGGGGATTCCAGTTTGAGATTCTTGGAGCATTTGTCATGTTGGTAAAAATAGATGGGACTCTATTTTTAGACATGTAAATTAGAGTCTTTTTAGACTTGCCTATCCTAAAAATAGAAAAGTCAAAATATTATTGCCATAATAATATTTGGACTCTAAACTTTTCTGATTTACTCTCTTGGAGCAATTCGATTAGGAGCTACAGTGGCTCCTTCACGTGCAGCAATTCGCTATTCTGAGGGTTTGGTAAGAGCTCCTTGCATGTGGTTGAATTCGATTAGGACTTCGGTCGTGAACCTTGGTGGAGTTGATGAGGCAGTTGGTGGAGTTGTGTTCGGATTGCTTAGAGTTAGACTAGTTGAGATTAGTTTAACTAGCTTATTCAACTGGTAATAGGTGGGTAAATTAAATGTTATTTAATTCACTAATTATTAACTCATTATTCAACTCAAGAACACATCAGTTCACTACGGTGCATGGAACGATTCGGTGGAGACCGGTGAAAGAGTAATGAAAGGGTTGGGAATGGCTATCGGTTGTGACATCGATTGTACTGGGGTTGCACTGTACTTGGAGGAATTTCCCATGATGATTGCGCTGTCAAGCCAAGGAGATTTGAACCTTGGATCTCTCATTAGACCAGCCTTGATTGCGCAATAGAGGCAGGCAATTAGTGGATGTGTTTTGAACCTGTGACTTGTTCAAAACCAAGCTAGTTTGTGTGTAACTTTATGAGATAGTACTGAGTACTTGTGAGGAGTATTTTACTGAGTTTGTTACATGTTTTCTCCATTATAATATACACAATAGCTGCGGGGTTTTCAGCTATAAGCTTTCCCCATACATACTGTGTAATGTGTGTGATGTTTTTATGATCTTTTGATCGCATACCGCTTGTTTTATTTCCGCATGTGTGATGATCTGAGTGGAAGAGATTATGTGTTTCATATGAATTCGAATTGATATGTGATTAGGATAATCTCGGTGGATAAATCTTTTTTATTCAGCAAATTTCTACATAACCTTTGTCTCAATTGGGTCTTCATCAGAACTAACATGCATGCAGCTATTAATAGTAAATCATTAGTTACTTGACAGATCACGGCATGTGAATTAAATGATTTAATTCACTTGACCTCTCACTAGTGCAACAATCAGTTACAATTAGTTAAACTGATTTTAACTCAATTAATTGAGTTAACTGATTTCTCATGCATTAAACTAATACACTAACTGCAACTTGGACTCTAAAACAAATAGAATCACTCTACATGCCTCACCAACCACCCTTAACTCAAATTTCATGAGATAAATGAGTCCATCACACTTAATTAACTATTACAAGTGATTATGAGATAATATTAAAATTTATTGTCCAATTCAATTAAGGGAAAATTAAATTAGACACAGATTTCTTGTTGACTTTTCAACAAAGATAAATTGCTTGTTGGGTTTGGTTCTTCCCAGTTTTCAGTGCTTTAATAAGAAGGGGCCTATGGCTATCCAAATTATTATAGCGTATATATTTCAATTCTAGTTCCTAGGAGTAAAATTAATTCTTACAATAACATTGATGTTTTCTTAACTGAAAAAAGTGGCATCTCCTTTAACGACGAGATAATGTGGTTATCCGTGTTTTCTTCGTTTTCAATAATAAATTTATTCCATTAACCATAAACATTTCGTCATTTTGTTCTAGAAAGGTTATTCCAACCGCTTTAATACCTCACAAGTTACCATGGACTTATATGTTGTATTTACAGTCCAACATAAGGATTTTTTTTACTTTCCTGTTTCTTCTCTTCCCCATTTATTTCACTTTTTGCAAATTTTGAGGTATTTTAATAGTGCACATAAAAATTAAATGTTCTTTACAACGATTGATCCAGGTGGATATTGGTGGCCACCCACCTATTCCACCTATACCTGCAGTCGGTTTCATCAGTTTCCTTGTTTATAGTAGATTTACTATTTTTAGCATTTTTCAGGTCCCGAACTTCCGAAGCGGTTTTGACCCCCTAAACGGAGTTTTTTGAGGTCTGCAACAAATCCATAGTCATAGACAAAGGAAAGGTCCTGTGAAAAATCCTGGAGTACTCTTAGATATCTTTCCAACCAAGTATCATATGTGCCAAACATAGAAAATATGAAAATTTTAAAACGCTAGGAAGTTGGATGCCCAACCAACCCCAACGGGGCCCACAAACTCTTGGTGTTCCATTTGCTAGGGTTAGGGTTTTAGCTTTTTGTTCAATAATAAAAGGGTCCTTGAGACTCATTGTAACATAGTTCATAGGCATGTAGTCGCCACATCTCTTCTCATAGATAAGCTACCATCACCCGAGCTAGTTTATTTCCATTATGTATGTAAGCATATTTGAGTTCTTTGAGATTAATGAAATTAAGTGTTATTTTTGTTGCATCTATGTATTTACAGTTATATATGTATTATATTACGTTCCTTTTTAATTTTGGATCTGTGGTATCAGAACAGTCTTCTCTTTCTCTGTTTTTCTTTGCATGTCCCTAACGAGGTCGGGGTATAATGAGTTAGGGATCGAATTGGTTGAAACTCTGCAAGACCAACCTCACAAACCTCAATGACCTCCCATGGCGGAAGAACATAAATATGAGAGGGCAGGATATAATTTCAAAATATTGCTCGAAGAAGCCCTCAAGTGACAGAGGAAAGTGATAATGGACAACTTTGCCCAGATCCTTCGGGGGCTACCCACAGGCGACACATATTCTTCATGTAGCCACTCTGGAATCCAAAATCCCTTTAAGGTATAAGTTAACTTCGACATCCCCATATTTGAAGGTCAGATAGATGTAGATGTCATAGATAAATGGTTAAATCTTCTGGAAGGATTTTTCTCGGTTCATGATTTTTCCAACCAGGAAAATATTACGTTTGCACTTGTCAAATTCATCCCCCATGTCAAGGACTGGTGGGAAACCTACTGTGAGAAGCGAGACGAGACTGAACCCTCACTATTTTCAGCCACACCCACTTGAAATTCTTTCTAGGATGCCATCAAGGAGAAGTATTACCCCGTCGGGAGTTATGAGGATAAATACACAAAGTGGACCAAGCTGCAATATGGAAGGGACGAAGATGTACCATAGTTCGCAAATATTTTTCATACCCTTCGTAAGAAGTTTGATATCAAGGATTCTGAGTGAAATTTGGTACTCAATTACTACAACTGTCTACACAAATACATCCAGGATGAGATGGGGTTCCTGGACATCTCCTTGCCCAGCACTGCCTATTGATACACTGTCAAGATCGAGCAAAAAATTTAAACAGAAGAAGCAAGACTTTGGATCTGCGAGGAAAGGCACCCCAAACCGTATAACTATGGAAAATTTTGAATTCTAAGGCATTGATCTCTCTTTTCTTCTATTTTTGGAGCTAGTTCCATAACACCAAGTTGGGAGTGGGATACTAGGTCACCGTTGTAATCAATCCCTTCACATGGAAATTCTTCAATCATAAGGATATGTCATTCCAACCATCCAAAGAACTCATGAGTATATTTTACCACCGAGCCATCGCCTCCATGGCGAACCATCAACGAGACCCACAATAGCATGTGAGGGTCCTATGGTCCTCCTATCTCTGCCAAAACCTGTTGTGGGGTGAGGAGGTGAATATGCTCTAGAGTAAAGGAAATCAAGATACCACCATATCCAAAGTTCTTTAGCTTCCCTCTTTTTTCCCTAGTTAATTTCCCTTTCATATTGGCAAATACCCCTTCACCCTAGTTGAAAATGGTGTCTTGTGAGCACTCTACAACAATATGCATCTGGGCCTTTGTGGCCAAGTGAATCGTTGTGATTCCACATAATTTGGTAATTGTAAAGGCGATGGTTCTCAAAGGGATCCACTCGATGGTTTTGATGTCAATCCTACCATCCTTGAGCTAAGCCGCATCAACACAGTATTTCCTCAAATAAGAAGTAGTAGTATCTCCACTTGGTCTTTGGTCATACAAGGATATGTTTGTTCCTCTGCAAGAGAGTCCAGTCAAGAAATAGATATCATCAACATCTATGGTGAGACATTTATCTATTAACACGAAACACTGCTCTTGGACATCCCATGCCCTCACCATCCAAGTCATGAGATCTAGCTTGGCTTTCATCCCCAAAATTATACAAAATTTGTATAGACCACAATTTCTTAGGGCTTGTGATGTTGTTGGATTGTTTAAATCTTTGATAACTTGGTTTTCATGCTCTCTCTCTCTCCACTCCATTATTAATGATCAAAATCCTGAAAAATAGAAATTGTGGAAAGTTAGAAAAGCATAAGAATGATTTTTCAAATTTTGGGGGCGTAATGCCTATTTTTTAGAAAACCCTCGGTGCTTGTGAGGCTATCTTTTACACACAAAGCGCATTTGTGTGGTTTCTTAAGATAAACACCGTGCAAATCATGAATTTCTCTGTGTAAAAAATAGTCGTTGTGCGTGGTCTCGATGAAGGGAAATTGCACACATCCAAGGGCGAATTTTAAAAAGAAAAACATCCACAAAAGAACCAAATACATGGCTAAAATAAAAAATTAATCAGATGAAAATGAAGCTAATAAAGAGTTATCTTACCTAGAGAAGATGGTACTCAATTTCGTCCAGCGGTTTTCTCGGAATCATCTCCTGAAGTTCGTGGTAAAAAACCCTCTTTTTTGCTCTCAATTGGTTAAAAACTCAAACAGTAAAAATAAAATGACTTTTTGAATTTTTGTAAGTTTTTTGCCTATTAAATATTATTTTTATGCCTTTTACTTTTAAATTCAAAGTTTTTAGGGTTTTTTCCATGGTTTTTGAGCATATATGATAATTTTTTTGGTTTAATGTGCAGTAAACAAGTAATAACCTAAAAATAGATTTTTTTTTATGTTGAGCAAACTTTTGTCACTTTTTCGAACTCTCAGGAAAAATACGAAAAATTAAAACGGTAGAGTTCTCTTTTAAGTCCTTTTCAGACTCTCTAAATATGAAAAGGTCACTGAGTACTTGACTATTTGAACTCGTAAAAGTAAATGAACAATCGTCTATTCAGTATAATTTTGTCCTTTTCTGAACTGAACTATACTATTTACGAAAAATGTATGCATTGACTAATCATGTTCAATAGAGTTCTCTCCTATATTATTTTATCCTTTTTCGAGCTTGAGGGACCAAATTTATGGAAACAAACATTATGGATTTTTCTTATGTTTTTGTCCTTACTCCTTAAAACTTAAAAACATTGAGCTTCACTTTCTCTCGGCTCGTTCAAATTTTAGATTGAAAGAACAACATGAGTTTTCTTTTTTTTGTCTTTTCAAACTCTTTAAACATGAAAAATACACTGAGTTGCCCCTTCACTAGACTCGCAAATCTAAAAAATGTAGGAATCGTCAATCATGACAAGATCGAACCACTCCATATTAGGGTTAATTAAAAATAATTCAAAGGACTCATCTAAAGGATGAGCTTACATGACAAGAAAATTTTATCCTCTTCAAGCTTGAAAAAAATAAAGATGTACTTTCCAGTAATGGTGAGGGGAAATTGGGAAAAACCTTTCATTTTTATATTTCATTTATGGCATTATGTCTCTCTTGAACATGACACTCTGTCACATTTGTGTCTGGATTGGGAAATCAATTTGTCTCATAGTTAATCAAACATCAATGAAAGTCTTCAACCTTTTTTGGGAATTATCATTGAGTCAAATTCTGCCAAGTCTAAGTGTCATGTCTCCTATATGTTCAAGATAAGTCCAACCTCAATTAAAATTACCTTGCAATTTTTAGCCCTCAATTGTGTCAGCCATCCCTGAGTCAGTCCTTGCAAAATAAGTTCTTCAAAACTTAACATGAAGTTTTATGTCATAGGTCCTCCTACAAAAAATCACTTCTTATCGACTTCAACTCATTATCTATGAATTTGATCTAGAAACCCTCTTTAGTACCTTGATACATGCATGCCTTAATGGCTAGTTTCTCACATTCGATGACAGGTTCTCATCATTAACCTTCAATCAAGTTATTCTATGAGTGTTTGACTTCAGGACATCTTTTCACACTTCATAGATTGTACTCAAAGTACCTTAAGGAAAATTTTCATTATTGGTGGGTTCTCTCGCAATTGTTAACGGTTCACATCATTCACTGGTACTCAAGTGGTTTCTACCATGTTCGACATCAAGACATGTATTCACATGGATAGATTCGTACTGTAGATTGATAGGAGTGGAGATCAAGACCTTGGATCTAGTTTCATCCATCCAGACTGCAAGGAGCTATTTGTTTGTGATTATGTAGATAGAAACATATTTAATGGCTATCTCCATATTGTTTCTACTATTGCCATGATTCCTAATGTATTTTCGTACCGGTTCATTGAGTTATGTTTACTCCTACTATGGGAATGCCTACTTCAGTGATGATTATATTGCATTGTAATCCTTGATTGATTGTTGCAGGTGTCTAACCATGGTCTTCGATCAAATATTTGGTATGATAAATAACTTCAGTGCTTAAACAAACTTTTATGACTTCGCACTTTAGGGGGAAATCTATTACACGTCATTTTCTCACCATAAAAAATGACCATTAAAATGGATATTCCCCCATCCAATTAATGTGTTCCAAAGCACTCATTGCAAGTCAACCACTTAATCACCTTGAAAAATCAAGACTTCTTGATTATAATGACAAAAACCTCCTTTTTAGTGACTTGCGCATTTTCCTAGCTAGTTTATGTGCATGCGCAGATCCTACCATTGGCACCCATGGAAAACTGCGCTATGTCTTACACTATGGACCGCACAAATGAATCAACAAAAAGTAAAATAAAAAATTTAATTCTAGAAGTTGTGTTGGGCGAATATATCCCAACTGAAAGCTTCAAGGTCATGCCTATTCGAACCTAACCCCTCCCATCATGGAGCTAACTCCCATTCTTCAAGGAACCCTAATCCCACATTAAGTGGATCTCATCCTTTTGATATGGATCTAGAACTTTCTCATCTTGGCCTATAAATTAACTACCGGCTAGAGGGTTGAGAGAGGTTGCTGAAGATAGAATTATGTTGGTCAAATTAGGGTTGAGAGCTTATCATCCAAGGAAAGGATTGTAGACTTATGGGAGGATCTTCACAACATCAAGGCAAAGGTTGTAAGACTCTTCTATATTTTTGAATTAATACAAGTGATCTCTTTTTCTCACTACATTGTTTTATGGATCTCATGAATTATTTCTATTATTATTAGTTTATCCATTGAAATGATGTTGGTTACTAATCTCCTTGATCATTATTTTTAATATTTGAATTATCTATGTCGTATATGACTTTGATTCTTTGGTTTATATGTGTGCGCGATTTTTCAATAAGGTACATATCTCATTTCCTCTCCTTTTAGCTTTATGATTCAAGAAATATTGGTTCAGGGAAAGAATAGTTTGATTGTCTGCTTGTTACTATGTTTTATTTGAAATCTAGGGAGATTGCTCTTGTTTGCAAAAGCGATTAGTCCACATATAATAAGGTCCTGTAGTAGGTACAAGGGGTATGTGTTATTGTTTTCCACGTCGATTCCGCTTCCTTAAAGTCGCCAAGGAGGTTGAGTCTTCTCTTAACATCCCTCATCTCATGTTTACCCTGTTTGGCCGATTACTTGGGTAGATGTGAGGGAAGGTGTGAATTACATTGGGGGACCTAATTTCATCTCTCAATAATATCCTTGAATCTTATACTTTTAGGGCTTTAAACATTTCTAGCCACCTTATTTTTCTCAAATATGTTCCTCAAGCTATACATGTTTACATTTTGTTTAGCTCCAGTAGAACTAGAGCCCATCTTGAAAATCATCCACAATATCCAAAGGAAATTTCTCTGGAGCGAACCTGGTACCAAGCGTCAGTGGGCACTAATAAAATGGAATGGTTTATAAAGGGGGGGGGGGTGGGGGGCTAGGCCTTCAATATCCAAAGGTACTAATTAAGGTTCTGGGGGTGAATATATGGTGACAATGGCTATCCATTTGGCATGTGTTATGGGAAACACTTTGGACTAGGAAATATTCATTGAACCCCCATTATAACTTCATTGTTAGGCACAAATATTCTAGGTTAGGCTCCTTGATTTAGAAAGTTGTGCACACCAATAGAGCATTGGTACAAGACCATGTCTTATGTGAAATAGGAAATTTCCATACAACTCTCTTCCAGAAGGAGGCCTCGCACCAAATGTATCCTCCTTGGTACATCCCAACCTTCAAGCGATCAAAGAGGTCGTTTGAGACCCTCTTACCAAAACACCTAGAAGAACACTCACGAGGATTTAGCCATCCTTGAGCATGTAGACCTACAACTATGCTAGGAGATCATGCAACAACGGATAATTGGGATCACAAATGGCCAGGATACACTACGATGGGATTTTTGGCCACAAGGCTCTTTCAACATCAAAGAAGCCTATCACCTAAAAATGTCCACAAATGAGAAACCACAACAAGATTCTATATGGGAAAAGATATGGGCCTATAGCCATTGGCCAAAAGTAACTATCTTCATGTGGAGGATGGGACCCAAAAATATTTCTCCCTCCTAGACCAAATGAGTGGTAATCTCCTCTGCCATGTTTCGTTAAATTAAACTTTGATAAGGCATCTAAAGGGAATCTTGGATTGGCTGGTTATGGTGGGGCCTTTACTAATTCCTCAAGCTTCTTGTGTGTGTGTACAAGATCCCTAGGATGGAACTCCAACAATGCAACAAAAATCTGGGGCCTACTCAAAGGGATGAATATAGCCAGAAAGAAGCATTTTCGTTAACTTATTATTGAAGGAGATTCCTAGTTAATTATTAACCTAATTGCAAAAATATCCTAACCTAACTCATCGATTCAAAAATGATCTAAGAGCTGTAAATTCATACATTTTCTAGCCCACCTCTCTTCTCTTTTATTCCCCCTTCTCGGTTACCACCAATCATGTTCATAGAACAACTAACAAAGTGGTAGACTACTTTGCCAATACAAGAGTTACGTTAGATACGAAGAACCTCAATGAGCAATGGACTCTTGATGCTAACAATCAAACTCAAAAAGAATGTCACATGTTGGCATTGAAAGATTTAGAACTCACACATGTGGCGTCTAATGGTAACTATATCATATTGAGGAAGGTGGATAGGCAGAGAATCAAAGCATAGGTATACACGAGGGTGTGCGGATAGACAATGGTTTGGTATGGGACAATTGTTACTCCCATGCAAGTGCTCTAGCCATGTATACCAGTAAATAAATTTATTTTTTATGAAAGACAATATATCTAAAATAAATAGAATAAATAATGCTTAGACAAATATTTTAAGATTTATGATTCAAAAATTTCAAGCTTGTTTATTTTGTTACAGCTAGAAATAATTTCCCATAAAACATTATCCTTGATTATTTTGAATATATGCCATGTATATTTTATTATAAATTTATTTAAATTTAAAAAAATTAAATTGTATATATATAACTAAAATTTTAAAACTAAATCAAAATATAAAAACAATATCAAATAGGAGACATCTTACTCACTCTAACTACGTTGCTGATTGCATTCAAGTTTCATGTATACTCTTGTATGTTGTGACATCCAAGTATTTCAACGTATATGTAAATTTAAATGGACGATCTTAAAAGACAATTTTACTCTATGAACTTCCACCAAAAGGCGTTTGCTCTGGTTTACTAATATGCGCATCAAAGCAAGGGTTGTTTTTACACTTGTGCCCTTTTTTACTTAATTCATGGGTTCGTTTTATTTATTTATTCAATTTGATTAAGTTAGATCATTAAAGTTTATATTAACGGATGTCATGGGTTCGTTTATATATTTATTCAATTTGATTGAGTTAGATCATTAAAGTTTATATTAACGGATGTTACGAAATTAGTGTTTTAGGTTTTTTATTTTTATTTTTAAATAAAATTGAATATATCACTTTGATTTTTCTTGATCTTTTTCAATATGTTTAGATACATTATTTGAATAGGAAAAGAGAATTTGGGAAAAAGAATTGATGTGTCATGAATATCATAACGTCACATAACAAACTTGTCTCGTCACAGTTTAACCAAAACCACAAAAAATTAACAAAGATAACATCATAATAAAACTAAAACTACACAAAAGAAGATAGATACATTCCAGAAATTCAATAATGGCCTTTTAATTCAAGGACTTTTTATAGTAACGGCCGTTGCTTGACATAACCCGGAAACGTGGAGTCTACGGACACTCAAATATCACAGTCATGCACTCGGGAATCGCAAGAAAGTGAATTATTGCGTGTTTTTCTGTAATTTATACGATTAATGAAAAGGACAAATTGTATAAAAAATCATGTTGTGCCACTAAATCGTATAAAATTATTGTGTATTGTTGGATCACAAAAAAGTGTGAAGGTAGAGTCTGTTCTGACTTGCTTTAATTTGGTCTCCTAAGTTTCCTATTGTCCTCTGCAATGGAGGAACGGTGTGCAGTAATTCCAGGCTTACTGCAACTCTTTATGTTACTGCTTCTCATGTCATTAAACTCACCATGCAGGGGCCAAAATGCAGATTGTGCTGAAGAAGACCTGACTGCATTATTAGATTTCAAAGTGGGCATCGTTCAGGATCCCAATGGAGCACTTAAAACATGGACGGGCAACAATTGCTGCCAATGGAATGGTCTGCTCTGTGACACCCACAGCGGTCGAGTGGTAAATCTCATTCTCAACGCAGATCAAAGCAACAGCAGCGAATACATGACTGGAACCCTATCAGACTCCATCGGTAACCTCTCTTATCTCAACAAGTTCATTCTTTTCAGCTGGAAAAATATTGGTGGAACAATCCCATCTTCCATTTCTCGCCTCTCTGCCTTAACCCATCTTTCTCTGGACAATAACAATCTGACCGGTTGCATACCTTCTGCCATCGCTGATCTGCCCGAGCTGCAGTTTCTGTCTCTCTGTGGAAACCGGCTGACCGGTGCTATTCCACAATCCATCGGAAATCTGCAGAGTTTAACTGCTTTATACTTGGATTCAAATTGGCTCTCCTCCTCCATTCCTTCCACCATCGGAAATCTGAGTCGGTTATCCGTCTTGACACTGAATAACAACCTGTTCTCTGATCCTATTCCGGAATCCATAGGAGCTCTGGCAAGCTTAACCACTCTTGATATATCAAACAATTTTCTTACAGGTAACATTCCTTCGTCGTTTGGAAGTTTATCTAGCCTTGCTGAGCTGTTGGCAAGTAATAATCGATTGAACGGAAGCATTCCAGAATCGCTGGGCTTGCTGGGGAATAATTTGAATAAACTCTGTTTGGACGGGAATTTACTGACAGGCCCAATCCCAGAATCCTTCTTCAATTTAACATCCCTTTACTACCTGGATCTATCCCAAAACACACTCACAGGCAACCTCCCCTTTTTCCCAAATTCCTCACATCTTGTCACCCTCATTCTATCTGAAAACAATCTAAGCGGTACCATTCCTGACTGGTTAGGCACTCTGCCAGCCCTCCGGTGGCTTCATTTATCGTCCAACAATTTCACAGGCCAAATACCCAATTCCTTTGGAGGGACTTCACTACTGGACTCTGTTTTCATTTCAAACAATAAGCTCACTGGTACCATTCCTGAATCAATCACTGATATGGAATATCTGGAATACTTGGATCTCTCAAACAACGAGCTCACGGGCAGCCTTCCTCAATCCCCAGCAATATATAACCTGCTCTTCCTTAATCTCTCCAGTAATAACTTATCAGGCCCTTTGCCAGAGCTGGATCAAATTGGTCTGCAAACCCTTGATTTGTCTTACAATAATGTAAGTCTTGAGGTCATCCCTGAGTGGATTACAAGCTCCAGTTTTCTAGTGGATCTGCGGTTGTCTGGTTGTGGTATTTCAATGAGATTGAATGACTGGGAGCCTGCAGCTCCTTCTCTTTATACATCTCTGGATCTGTCCAATAACAACATCACAGGGGACACAGGCAATCTGTTCCAGAGCATGGTGGCATTAAAATATGTGAATTTGGCAAGCAATCAATTGGGTGGGAGTATTCCATCGTCCATTGGAAGTTTAAATAACTTGGAAGCTCTGGACTTGTCCCATAACGAACTGAATGGAACGATCCCAGAGGAGATGAGCCAACTGACGAATCTGAGGGAGTTGAATGTGAGCTACAACCATCTGTGTGGAATGATTCCTGAGGGCAAACCATTCAACGCCTTCCCAGCTTCTGCATTCGATCACAATGACTGCCTCTGCGGCTCGCCCCTTCCTGCTTGCCCTTTAAACTCTGTTGGAAGGGACAATTACAGTTGATGCAATCAAACTTTGTAAACATTATAATTATAATGAAATGATCTCTCTTGTTACAGTGATTGCTGCTAATACATGGAAATTTGGGGAATTGGTATGCAATTTTGGCTGGGTGATGGGCTTCGGCTAGCTTGATCACCGCACAGAATTGATGTTGAAACTCTGATATTCTGACAGCTTTCAAACACACCATTTTTTTTTTGTTTCTAATTGAATATAATTGAATATGTAAGCCGTGCCCATGAAGTAATTAAGGTGAACATTTTAAGAAATGGAGTCCCTCTGTACTTCAAAATATTTTTTAAAATTTCAACAACAATTAACGAGAGAAATACGAGGGGAAAATTGAAGAATAAGATTAAAACTGTGACACGGCTACGTTGTTTTCGCTTTCCAAACCTAAATTGTAAGGAAAGAAAATTATATGAGGGGAAATTTGAAGAATAAATTTAAAATCTGTGACATGCTTAAGTTTTCGCTTTCCCAATTTAAATACTAAGAAAAAAGTGTATAATATTGTTATATGTTTTTTTTTTAAATATCCGCAATTGACAAAACTTTTAAAATATTGTTTCACCGTGTATGAATCTTAGAATCATGGTAAAACCCATGTCTAATATTTATCTTAGATTCTTATCATATTTGTATCCAAAAATCGTAACCAATATTTAAAATAAAAATCATATTTGGATAAATCAACGTTTGATCAAAATTATCTTATTAAATATCATATTAGAGACTTTCTCCATTAATTATCATATTAGAGACCTCCTCCATTCCCATAAATCACTTGTTAATGAAAATGTTCTACATATTAAAACAATATTGGCATTGCGTAAAAATAAATCTTATTTAGTGTTTAAATTCTCCTATCATGGCTCTCACCTTTAAGACTATTTAGCTTTTTTCTCTTTTAAGATAAATTTTCATCAACAATGCTTTGAGTCATTAATGGTCAATGTTTTGAGTTATTAATGGTCATTGCCTAATCTCAATTATAAACATAGAGTCAATTTATATTTAAATATCTAATCAATTTAGAAATTTCAATTGAATTATAAGAATGAATTGGATGGAATGATTTCAGATGATATGATGGCATTGAGGTATATTAGGGAGTTCAGTGTTTGTTAAAATTATTCAAATGGGACGATTGCATGTAACAAATTCTTTATTCTATTCTTTACTTTTCCATTTGATCACGATTACTATCTCTATAGTTTGTCCCTTCCTCCTTGCCATTCCATTTGAAGGGGCGTTTAAAAGAGTTGAAGGCCAAAATTATTTCTTACCAAAACACTATGCCATCAATTATTTCCTTACATTTAGGTACCTAATCAAAGTGAGTTACATAATGAAGGAAAAGTACTAGTGCTATAATATTTCAAAAATGGTCACTACACCATCTTAATGGTGAAACTATGAGAGTGGTTGATAAAGAAGGGGTTTTAGATACTTAGAGGCCAACCATATATGTTTTATGGATAGGTAAAGGTCAAGATCATAATTGTTGATGGTCTTGTGGAAATTTGGATTTTTGTTTGTCTCATTAAAGTGTACACTTTAAACATGGTGAATGTTTGGAAATTATAGTGTACTTAAAAATCTTGAATTTCTCTCACATTATGTTAATTGTGAATATCTATATATTCAAATTGTAGAGACATATGAGAGAGCTTCAACAATGAAATTATGATCAAATAAGGTTGTCCCCTTTCTCTCACACTATTCAATCTTAATGCAATAATTATGCTAGAAAATTTGATAAATAACAAAGGTAGAGGAAAGATAAACATAGTAAGGATTGTCATAAAGATATTGTTATATGGAAATGATGTAACACTTATAATGATTAGGATATTATATAACTTGCATAATCACCGTGAGCTTTTAGATTCTCTTACATGAAAATTGAGATGAACTAGAGCACTAGAAAAACAAAGACAATAATAATCTAAATAATATTGGAGGTAAGCCACTAAAGATAAATCAAAATTATAAGTATTTGCGACTACATTTGAAACTCAATGCATAATAAATCAAATATCAAAACAATATCAAAGAGGAGATTTTTTTACTCACTCAAACTATGTTGCTGATTTTGGTGAAGTTTATGTATATTCTTGTATGGTGTGGCATTAGAGTATTTATTTGAAAATACATGCCAAATTAAATGGACAATTTTAAAAGGCAATTTTACTCTATGAAATTCCAGCAAAAGGAAATTGGGTTGGTTTACTGATATGTGAATCAAAGTAAGGGTTGTTTTTCAAATGTCACTTTTAGTCTGCTAGTTGTTGTAATTTTTTGTTTTGTAAATATTTTTATTTTGTCAAAATAAAAATAACACTTTTTTTTAAAAAAATGTTAAGTTATTATTTTTTTAAATCAATTTTTGTTGGCTAGTTAAGATAAATTTGAAATAAAAACAAAAATAACCCTATGTAATTTTTTTTTTTTTAATGTTATTATATATATATATATATATATTAATTATTAATTTTTGTTGGGTAGTTAAGGTGAACTTGACATGGTTAAGTTAGTGGTGGTATTTGAGTAGGTTGATGAGAACACATGGTATTGCCCATGATATTCATGTGGAATATAGCCTATTTAAAGGGGCAAATTAAACTAGCCTAGATTCATGAGGGAATAAATCTATTGTGAGACAAATATCTTAAGATACAAAACAATTGATCCCTCTCTAGAATAAAGATAGATCTAGGTTGATTTACTTAATTCGTGGTTTTCTATTTTATTTAATTTGACCAAGTTAATTAGATCATTAAAGTTTATATTAACATATGTTATGATCAAATTTAAATAAACACACATTAAACTATTAAGTATTTTATATTTTTTCTTTAGGTATTATATATTTTTTAAATAAAATTTGATGTATACATTTTAATTATTTAAAATACATTTTTAAATATATAATAAATTTAGATTTTTTTTTTAATATTTAATCTATGAATATAACTATTAAAATTTATAATTATCCCGTAACGCGAAAAAACTCCCCCAACTTCCACTCTGTACCATTGTTCACCTTCTGATCCATTGTTAGACGATTGAAGAAAGGCTTGTCATCATATATAAAAAAAAAAGTAGTTACAACAAAGTAGTTAAACCGAAACATGAAAACATTACAAAAAACATTTACAAGGATTAATTCAACTGATATTAATCAGTTATGAAATCCTCCCCTACACAACCCTATCACAAACGAATCTAAAAATGAGAACGTGCATAACAATATTTCTCGTATGGCAAATGGATTTTTTTCTGAACTGAACTTATCATATCCCAAGATTTTTTGTCTCCTATGGATCATCTTCACTGGTGGGAAGAAAGGAGAACATGCAGAGTAATATTTCTCCTGTTGATATTGGATTTTAGTCTGATTTCAGTTGATCATCTCCCATGCTTTATTTCTCCTCCCTATCATCTTCCCTAATCGCTAACAAGGAGAACTTGCAGAAAAATATTTCTCATATGCCAAATGGCTTCTAATATGATCTCAACTTAGCATCTTATCATCTCCCAAGATTTTTGTGCCCTCCCTATCATCTTCGCTGAAAATAAATTTTGGTGATAAGAAGTAGGATAAGATTAAGTTATATTGGTATCCCACTAAAAGCCTTTCAGTGGAGCCTCAAAGCATTGCGGCACACCTTCGGAGGAGGAAAATCCAACAAAAAAATCATTCCCTAGAGAAATTTATTCCCTTAAAATCCAAGCTAGACATTGGTACAATGTTGGAGGAAGCGAGTAAATATGTGGAATTTCTGCAGGCACAAGTGCACATTCTAGAGCTTGTGCATTTGGAAAAGGCATTGCCATGAACAAAAACGTGAACGTGGAAGAACAAAGAGGGGGTGAAAATTTCTCAACTAAGAAAATGCTCCATATTCTTTTCATGTCCTGTGCAATTCAGAGAATACTCAATGATGGAGAAATGTGTCGAAACAATAGAATAATACCGAACAACATTGGTTGTGGAAGGTTTTCATAATCTCTTTCGAAATTCTTGTTCCATAAATAGTTCATTTCATATATTCAATTTTTAGCATAATATTGCAACAATAGATATATGATGGATAGGGTATATTACTATATAATATTCCATCGCTTAATATGTTTGTTTAATAAAAAAATGGATATCTAATTGCATTTTTATGTGACTGGCTTGATGCTATGTACAATTTGATTTAACACTTTATTTTAGCTAAGAAAGCTCCCTGTCGGACTGGTCCTGACCTCACTCATATATCATAAAGATAGGGATAGAGATCATGGAGGATCCAGGTCACAACAAGTTCAGGAGAATTTGTGTGTTTTGTGGGAGTCGATCAAGATACAAAAAAAAATTCAGCGAGACCACCCTTGATCTAGGCAAGGGATTAGTACATATTTTCATGTTTATACCCTATCCCTGCAAACATAATGGAGTTGTATTACATGTTGCGTGTCTCTCTCTATGTGTGTATGGTTTCTTGTGTTGTGAATAAGATGTTGTTTTCTATTGGGTATTGCAGTCATCCAGAAGAAAATGTAATTTTGTATTGGGTGTATTACAGTTTGTCCTGAAGCAAATGTAGTTTGTATTGGGTAATGATAGTTTTTCTGAATTTCTGAAAGAGCTTTGTGATTGCTATTTTATGGATATGTTTGGGTATTCTGCCATGGAGAATTTTATTGATTACATTTCTGAAAAGAAAATTGAGCTTATCAAGTTTTCTAATAGAATTGTGATAGTATCATGAGTTATATTGTTGCAGGGCATTAAATATGTTGAGTTTGTTATTTTCTATGTGTGTTGGTATTGGAATTGGCATTCTACATGTTTTTGGGATTCAAGTGGTTTCATGCTTATATGGTGCAGGTGGGGAAAAAATTTGACCGTGGGGAGCGTCGGGCTCATGGGATTGATCTCTCATACTATTCATGATGGTGGCTGGTATGTTCTTGGGTAAGAGATAAATTTCTTGTTGGGTTTGGTTCTTCCGAGTTTTATGTGCTTTAATAAGAAGGGGCCTATGGCTATCCAAATTATTATAGTGTATATGTTTCAATTTTGTTTCCTAGGAGTAAAATTAATTCTTACAATAACATTCATGTTGCTTAACTGAAAAAATGGCATCTTCTTTAAGGACGAGATAATGTGGTTATCTGTGTTTGCTTCGTTTTCAATAATAAATTTATTCCATTAACCCTAAACATATCTTCATTTTTTTCCGGTAGGGTTATTCCAACTGCTTTAATCCCTCACGAGGTACCATTGACTTCTATGTTGTATTTACAATACAACATAGTGATTTTTTTTACTTTGATGTTTCTTCTCTTCCCCATTTCTTTCACTTTTTGCAAATTTTGAGGTATTTTAACAGTACACATAACAATTCAATGTTCTTTAAAATTATTGATCCAGATGGATATTGGTGGCCACCCACCTATTCCATCTAGACCTCCAATTGGTTTCATCATTTTCCTTGTTTATAGTAGCATTTACTATCTTTAGCATTTTTTCAGGTCTTGAACTTCCGGAGCAGCTTTCACCCCCTAAACGGAGTTCTTTTTTACGTATGCAGCAAATCCATAGTCATAGAAAAATGAAATTTCCTACGAAAAATCTTGTAGTAGTCAGCTATATCTTTTTAAACAAGTATCATACATGTTGAACAGAGATAATATGGCTAAGTTACAATGCTAGGAAGTTGGTTGCCCAACTAGCCCCAACGAGGCCCACAAAATCTTGGTGTTCCATTTGCTGGGGTTAGGGTTTCCCCTCGTTGTTCAATAATAAAAAGGCCCTTGAGATTCATTGTAACACAGTTCAGAGGCACGTAGCTGCCACATCTCTTCTTAGAGATAAACTACCATCACCCGAGCTAGTTTATACCCATTGTGTATGTAAGCATATTTTAGTTCTTTGATATTAATGAAATTAAGTGTTACATTTGCTGCATATATGTATTTATGGTTATATCTATATTCTGTTGCATTCCTTTTTAAGTTTGGATCAGTGGTATCAGAGCGGTCTTCTCTTTCTCTGTTTTTATTTTCATGTCCCCAACATGGTCAGGGTATAAGGAGTTAGGGATCGAATTGGTTGAAACTCTGCAAGACCAGCCTCACAAACCTTGATGACCTCCCATGGCGGAAGAAAATTAAGATGAGGGGACAGGAGATCCTCTCAAAATATTGCTCGAAGAAGCCTTCGAGCAACAGAGGAAAGCGATGATGGACAAACTTTCCCATATCCTTCAGGGGCTACCCACAAGTGACGCATCTCCTTCAAGCAGCCACTCTAGAAGCACCACTCTCTTTAAGGTACAAGTTAATTTTTACATCCCCATATTTGAATGTCAGATAGATTCAAATGTCATAGACAAATGGTTAAATCTTTTAGAAGGATATTTCTCGGTTCATGATTTTTCCAACCAAGAAAATATTACTTTTTCACTTCTCAAATTTGTCCCCCACGTCAAGGACTAGTGGGAAACCTACTATGAGACGCGAGATGAGACTAAACCCTCACTATTTTCAGCCCCACCCACTTGGAATTCTTTCCGAGACACCATCAGGTAGTAGTATTACCCTTTCGGGAGCTATGAGGATAAATACATAAAGTGGACCAGGCTGCAATAAGGGAGGGACCAAGACGTACCAGAGTTCACAAATATTTTTCATACCCTTTGCATGAAGTTCGATATCAAGGATCTTGCATGAAATTTGGTACTCAAGTACTGCAACTGTCTACAAAAATACATCTAGGACGAGATGGAGTTCCTATACATCTCCTTGCCCAGCGCTGCCTATCGATACGTTGTCAAGATCGATAAAAAAATTTAAACAGAAGAATCAAGACTTTGGATCTGTGAAAATGAAGCAAGGGAATGGCTCCCCCAAACCTTAGAACAAAGGAAAAACCCAACTCGTACGATCCAGGACAACCTGCCAAATATATAATAAAATAACAACACCACGACGACAAAGCAGGACATGGGAAAGTGGTGTTAGTTCCTATTAGCCACTGATAAATTCTGTTATACCAAAAAGTGGCTAATTCTATTCTTCAAAACTTCAAGAGATAATTCCCTTTGAAAACCTATCATCTTTGAAGTTTTTTATGAAGATAACTAATCTTTTAGTTAATCTTCACTACTGTTTTCCTCATAAACCTGAAAAATCCACTGTTTGCAAGGAGAAAAACTGCTCAAAAAACCCTTTTTTCCTTTCATTTTACCCCTCCTTCCATCCATTAATAACACAATTTTCATCCCATTTTCTTCATAAAATTCCTCATTTTCCCTCATTTTCGTTCATTCCCTTCATAAATTCCCTTTGATAAGGTTTAAAAATCCTTTTTTAACCTTATCAAAACCCTCAAAAACCTCTGAAAGACCCTCATTTTGGCCTAAAAACCTTCATTTTTATATAAGGCCTTAAGCCCCTTTTCGGCTTTAGCCCCATGCCCCTTCTCCGCATAAAACCCGGAGCCACGACCAAGCGCTAGGGCCTAATCGCAAATCGGAGCTTTCTATTAACGTTTTTCCTTTGTTCTTCCAAAAAATCTCTGATGCGATGAGTTTTCTCCCTTCGACCCCAGATCCAATCTCCGACGTAGATCCTTATAAATCTAATGACCAGCGCTAAAAGTCGCATTGTGCCCATAACCTTTCTCCATTACCCCTCCAATTGAATATTGACCGTCAATATTACTCCCAGATCTGATAGCTAGTGCTTAATTGCATCGCGCAAAATCTGAAGTGCCATCCCTTTGCCTCCTCCGATTTTGCGATCTCCGATCCAATCTCGACCGTTCATTCCCACAGATCTGACGGCTGAGGTATAATCACACTCCGCTCATAATTCCATCACCCGCGCCCACCGATTCAATCCTAGTCATTAATTCCCCTTCCGATCCGATAGTCAAAATCTAATCGCATCACCCATTTTCTATCTGTCCACCAAGTCCCGAATAATTTTTTCGACGTAATCTCAGTCATCCATTCTGTAGATCCAATGGCCCTTTGCCAGAGCTGGATCAAATTGGTCTGCAAACCCTTGATTTGTCTTACAATAATGTAAGCCTTGAGGTCATCCCTGAGTGGATTACAAGCTCCAGTTTTCTAGTGGATCTGCGGTTGTCTGGTTGTGGCATTTCAATGAGATTGAATGACTGGGAGCCTGCAGCTCCTTCTCTTTATACATCTCTGGATCTCTCCAATAACAACATCACAGGGGACACAGGCAATCTGTTCCAGAGCATGGTGGCATTAAAATATGTGAATTTGGCAAGCAATCAATTGGGTGGGAGTATTCCATCGTCCATTGGAAGTTTAAATAACTTGGAAGCTCTGGACTTGTCCCATAACGAACTGAATGGAACGATCCCAGAGGAGATGAGCCAACTGACGAATCTGAGGGAGTTGAATGTGAGCTACAACCATCTGTGTGGAATGATTCCAGAGGGCAAACCATTCAACGCCTTCCCAGCTTCTGCATTCGATCACAATGACTGCCTCTGCGGCTCGCCCCTTCCTGCTTGCCCTTTAAACTCTGTTGGAAGGGACAATTACATTTGATGCAATCAAACTTTGTAAACATTATAATTATATATAATTATAATGAAATGATCTCTCTTGTTACAGTGATTGCTGCTAATACATGGCAATTTGGGGAATTGGTATGCAATTTTGGCTGGGTGATGGGGTTCGGCTAACTTGATCACCGCACAGAATTGATGTTGAAACTCTGATATTCTGACAGCTTTCAAACACACCATTTTTTTTTTTTTTTGTTTCTAATTGAATATAATTGAATATGTAAGCCGTGCCCATGAAGTAATTAAGGTGAACATTTTAAGAAATGGAGTCCCTCTGTACTTCAAAATATTTTTTAAAATTTCAACAACAATTAACGAGAGAAATATGAGGGGAAAATTGAAGAATAAGATTAAAACTGTGACACGGCTACGTTGTTTTCGCTTTCCAAACCTAAATTGTAAGGAAAGAAAATTATATGAGGGGAAATTTGAAGAATAAATTTAAAATCTGTGACATGCTTAAGTTTTCGCTTTCCCAATTTAAATACTAAGAAAAAAGTGTATAATATTGTTATATGTTTTTTTTTTAAATATCCGCAATTGACAAAACTTTTAAAATATTGTTTCACCGTGTATGAATCTTAGAATCATGGTAAAACCCATGTCTAATATTTATCTTAGATTCTTATCATATTTGTATCCAAAAACCGTAACCAATATTTAAAATAAAAATCATATTTGGATAAATCAACGTTTGATCAAAATTATCTTATTACAGTAACCAATATTTAAAATAAGATCATATTTGGATAATTGGATAAATCAACGTTTGATCAAAATTATCCTATTAATTATCATATTAGAGACTTTCTCCATTAATTATCATATTAGAAACCTCCTCCATTCCCATAAATCACTTGTTAATGAAAATGTTCTACATATTAAAACAATATTGGCATTGCCTAAAAATAAATCTTATTTAGTGTTTAAATTATCCTATCCTAATGGCTCTCACCTTTAAGACCGTTTAGCTTTTTCCTCTTTTAAGATAATTTCCATCAATAATGTTTTGAGTTATTAATGGTCAATGTTTTGAGTCATTAATGGTCATTGCCTAGTTTCAATTATAAACATAAAGTCAATTTATATTTAAATATCTAATTAATTTAGAAATTTCAATTGAATTATAAGAATGAATTGGATGGAATGATTTCACATGATATGATGGCATTGAGGTATATTAGGGAGTTGAGTGTTTGTTAAAATTATTCAAATGAGACGATTGCATGAAACAAATTCTTTATTCTATTCTTTACTTTTCCATTTGATCACAATTACTATCTCTATAGTTTGTCCCTTCCTCCTTGCCATTCCATTTGAAGGGGCCATTTAAAAGAGTTGAAGGCCAAAATTATTTCTTACCAAAACACTATGCCATCAATTATTTCCTTACATTTAGGTACCTAATCAAAGTGAGTTACATAATGAAGGAAAAGTACTAGTGCTATAATATTTCAAAAATGGTCACTACACCATTCTAAGGGTGAAACTGTGAGAGTGGTTGATAAAGAAGGGTTTTTAAATACTTAGAGGCCAACCATATATGTTTTATGGATAGGTAAAGGTCAAGATCATAATTGTTGATGGTCTTGTGGAATTTTGGATTTTTGTTTGTCTCATTAAAGTGTACACTTTAAACATGGTGAATGTTTGGAAATTATAGTGTAATTAAAAATCTTGAATTTCTCTAACATTATGTTAATTGTGAATATCTATATATTCAAATTGTAGAGACATATTAGAGAGCTTCAAAAATGACATTATGATGAAATAAGGTTGTCCCCTTTCTCTCACACTATTCAATCTTAATGCAATAATTATGCTAGAAAATTTGATAAATAACAAAAGGTAAGAGAAGGATAAACATAGTAAGAATTGTCATAAAGATATTGTTATATGGAAATGATGTAACACTTATAATGACTGGGATATTATATAACTTGCATAATCACCTTGAGGCCTTAGATTCTCTTACATAAAAATTGAGATGAACTAGAGCACTAGAAAAACAAAGACAATAATAATCTAAATAATATTGAAGGTAAGCCACTAAAGATAAATCAAAATTATAAGTATTTGCGACTACCTTTGAAACTCAATGCATAGTAAATCAAATATCAAAACAATATCAAAGAGGAGATTTTTTTACTCACTCTAACTATGTTGCTGATTTCCGTCAAGGTTATGTATATTCTTGTATGGTGTGGCATTAGAGTATTTATTTGAAAATAGATGCCAAATTAAATGACGATTTTAAAAGGCAATTTTACTCTATGAACTTCCAGCAAAAGGAAATTGGGTTGGTTTACTGATATGTGAATCAAAGTAAGGGTTGTTTTTCAAATGTCACTTTGAGTCTGCTAGTTGTTGTAATTTTTTGTTTTGTAAATATTTTTACTTTGTCAAAATAAAAATAGCATTTTTTTTAGAAAATATTAAGTTATTATTATTTTTAATCAATTTTTGTTGGCTAGTAGGGAAATTTGAAATAAAAACAAAAATAACTCCATGTTAATATTTATTTATTTTTTATTTTTTTTAATATATATATATATATATATATATATATATATATATATATATATATATATATATATATATATATATATATATATATTATTAATTTTTGTTGGGTAGTTAAGGTGAACTTGACTTGGTTAAGTTAGTGGTGGTTTTTGAGCTCAAGTTGATGAGAACACATGGTATTGCCCATGATATTCATGTGGAATATAGCCTATTTAAAGGGGCAAATTAAACTAGCCTAGATTCATGAGGGAATAAATATGTTGTGATGCAAATATCTTAAGATACAAAACAATTGATCCCTCTCTAGAATAAAGATAGATCTAGGTTGGTTTACTTAATTAGTGGTTTTCTTTTTTATTTAATTTGACCAAGTTTATTAGATCATTAAAGTTTATATTAACATATGTTATGATCAAATTTAAATAAACACACATTAAACTATTAAGTATTTTATATTTTTTCTTTAGGTATTATATTTTTTTAAATAAAATTATATATATATATTTTAATTATTTAAAATACATTTTTAAATATATAATAAATTTAGATTTTTTTTAAATATTTAATCTATGAATTTAACTATTAAAATTTATAATTATCCCGTAATGCGGGAAAAACTCCCCCAACTTCCACTCTGTACCATTGATCCATTGTTAGACGATTGAAGAAAGGCTTGTCGTCATATATAAAAAAAGTAGTTACAACAAAGTAGTTAAACAGAAACATGAAAACATTACAAAAAACAGTTACAAGGATTAATTCAACCGATATTAATCAGTTATGAAATCCTCCCCTACACGACCCTATCACAAATGAATCTCAAAATGAGAACATGCATAACAATATTTCTCGTATGGAAAATGGATTTTTGTCTGAACTGAACTTATCATATCCCAAGATTTTTGTCTCCTACGAATCATCTTCACTGGTGGGAAGAAAGGAGAACATGCAGAGTAATATTTCTCCTGTTGATATTGGATTTCAGTCCGATTTCAGCTGATCATCTCCCATGCTTTATTTATCCTCCCTATCATCTTCCCTAATCGCTAACAAGGAGATCTTGCAGAAAAATATTTCTCATATGCCAAATGGCTTCTAATATGATCTCAACTTAGCATCTTATCATCTCCCAATATTTCTGCGCCCTCCCTATCATCTTTGCTGAAAATAAATTTTGGTGATAAGAAGTAGGATAAGATTAAGTTATATTGGTATCCCACTAATCACCTTTCAGTGGAGCCTCAAAGCATTGCAACATGCCTTCGGAGGAGGAAAATCCAACAAAAAAAATCATTCCCTAGAGAAACTTATTCCCTTAAAATCCAAGCTAGACATTGGTACAATGTTGGAGGAAGCGAGTAAATATGTGGAATTTCTACAGGCACAAGTGCACATTCTAGAGCTTGTGCAGTTGGCAAAGGCAATGCCATGAACAACAATGTGAACGTGGAAGAACAAAGAGGGGGTGAAAATTTCTCAGCTAAGAAAATGCTCCATATTCTTTTCGTGTCCTGTGCAATTCAGAGAATACTCAATGATGGAGAAATGTGTCAGAACAATAGAATAATACCGAACAACATTGGTTGTGGAAGGTTTTCATAATCTCTTTCGAAATTATTTTTTCATAAATAGTTCATTTCATATATTCATTTTTTAGCATAATATTGCAACAATAGATATATGATGGATAGGGTATATTACTATATAATATTCCATTGCTTAATATGTTTGTTTAATAAAAAATTGGATATCTAATTGCATTTTTATGTGACTGGCTTGATGCTATGTACAATTTGATTTAACACTTTATTTTAGCTAAGAAAGCTCCCTGTCGGACTGGTCCTGACCTCACTCATATTTCATACAGATAGGGATAGAGATCATGGAGGATCCAGGTCGCAACAAGTTCAGGAGAATTTGTGTGTTTTGTGGGAGTTGATCAGGATACAAAAAAAAAAATTCAGCGAGGCCACCCTTGATCTAGGCAAGGGATTAGTACATATTTTCATGTTTATACCCTATCCCTGCAAACATAATGGAGTTGTATTACATGTTGCGTGTCTCTCTCTATGTGTGTATGGTTTCTTGTGTTGTGAATAAGATGTTGTTTTCTATTGGGTATTGTAGTCATCCAGAAGCAAATGTAATTTTGTATTGGGGGTATTACAGTTTGTCCTGAAGCAAATGTAGTTTGTATTGGGTAATGATAGTTTTTCTGAATTTCTGAAAGAGCTTTGTGTCTGCTATTTTATGGATATGTTTGGGTATTCTGCCATGGAGAATTTTATTGATTACATTTCTGAAAAGAAAATTGAGCTTATCAATTTTTCTAATAGAATTGTGATAGTATCATGAGTTATATTGTTGCAGGGCATTAAATATGTTGAGTTTGTTATTTTTTATGTGTGTTGGTATTGGAATTGGCATTCTACATGTTTTTGGGATTCAAGTGGTTTCATGCTTATATGATGCATGTGGGGAAAACATTTGACCTAGCTTATGGTGGGGGGAGCGTGGGGCTCATGGGATTGATCTCTCATACTATTCATGACAGTGGCTGGTATCTTCTTGGGTAAGAGATAAATTTCTTGCTGGGTTTGGTTCTTCCAATTTTTATGTGCTTTAATAAGAAGGGGCCTATGGCTATCCAAATTATTATAGTGTATATGTTTCAATTTTGTTTCCTAGGAGTAAAATTAATTCTTACAATAACGTTCATGTTGCTTAACTAAAAAAATGGCATCTTCTTTAAGGACGAGATAATAAATTTATTCCATTAACCCTAAACATATCTTCGTTTTTTTCCGGCAGGGTTATTCCTACTGCTTTAATCCCTCATGAGGTACCATTGACTTCTATGTTGTATTTACAATACAACATAGTGATTTTTTTTACTTTGATGTTTCTTCTCTTCCCCATTTCTTTCACTTTTTGCAAATTTTGAGGTAGTTTAACAATACACATAAAAATTCAATGTTCTTTACAATGATTGATCCAGATGGATATTGGTGGCCACCCACCTATTCCATCTAGACCTCCAGTCAGTTTCATATGTTTCCTTGTTTATAGCAGCATTTACTATTTTTAGCATTTTTTCAGGTCTTGAACTTCCGGAGCAGCTTTCACCCCCTAAACGGAGTTTTTTTTACGTATGCAGGAAATCCATAGTCATAGAAAAATGAAAGGTCCTATGAAAAATCTTGTAGTAGTCAGCTATATCTTTATAATCAGGTATCATACATGTCGAACAAAGATAATATGGCTAAGTTACAATGCTAGGAAGTTGGTTGCCCAACTAACCCCAACGAGGCCCACAAAATCTTGGTGTTCCATTTGCTGGGGTTAGGGTTTCCCCTCGTTTTTCAATAATAAAAAGGCCCTTGAGCTTCATTGTAACACAGTTCAGAGGCACGTAGCTACCACATCTCTTCTCAGAGATAAACTACCATCACCCGAGCTAGTTTATATCCATTGTGTATGTATTGATATTTTAGTTCTTTGATATTAATGAAATTAAGTGTTATATTTGCTGCATATATGTATTTATGGTTATATCTATATTCTGTTGCATTCCTTTTTAATTTTGGATCAATGCTATCAGAGCAGTCTTCTCTTTCTCTGTTTTTCTTTGCATGTCCCCAACATGGTCAGGGTATAAGGAGTTAGGGATCGAATTGGTTGAAACTCTGCAAGACCAGCCTAAAAAACCTCGATGACCTCCCATGGCGGAAGAAAATTAAGATGAGGGGACAGGAGATCCTCTCAAAATATTGCTCGAAGAAGCCTTCGAGAAACAGAGGAAAGCGATGATGGAAAAACTTTCCCAGATCCTTTAGGGGCTACCCACAAGTGACGCATCTCCTTCAAGCAGCCACTCTGGAAGCACCACTTCCTTTAAGGTAGAAGTTAATTTTTACATCCCCATATTTGAATGTCAGATAAATTCAAATGTCATAGACAAATGGTTAAATATTCTAGAAGGATATTTATCGGTTCATGATTTTTCCAACCAAGAAAATATTACTTTTTCACTTCTCGAATTTGTCCCCCACGTCAAGGACTAGTGGGAAACCTACCGTGAGACGCGGGATGAGACTGAACCCTCACTATTTTCAGCCCCACCCACTTGGAATTCTTTCCGAGACACCATCAGGTAGTAGTATTACCCTGTCGGGAGCTATGAGGATAAATACATAAAGTGGACCAGGCTGCAATAGGGGAGGGACCAAGACGTACCAGAGTTCACAAATATTTTTCATACCCTTTGCACGAAGTTCGATATCAAGGATCTTACATGAAATTTGGTACTCAAGTACCGCAACTATCTACAAAAATACATCTAGGACGAGATGGTGTTGCTAGACATCTCCTTGCCCAGCGCTGCCTATCGATACGTTGTCAAGATCGAAAAAAAAAATTTAAACAAAAGAATCAAGAATTTGGATTTGTGAATATGAAGCAAGGGAATGGCTCCCCCAAACCTTAGAACAAAGGAAAAACCCAACGCGTACGATCCAGGACAACCTGCCAAATCTGTAATAAAATAACAACACCACGACGACAAAGAAGGACATGGGAAAGTGGTGTTAGTTCCTGTTAGCCACTGATAAATTCTGTTATACCAAAAAGTGGCTAATTCTGTTCTTCAAAACTTCAAGAGATAATTCCCTTTGAAAACCTGTCATCTTGGAAGTTTTTTATGAAGATAACTAATCTTTTAGTTAATATTCACTGTTGTTTCCCTCATAAACCTGAAAAATATGCTGTTTGCAAGGAGAAAGACTGCTCAAAAAACCCCTTTTTCCCTTCATTTTACCCCTCCTTCCATCCATTAATAACACCATTTTCATCCCATTTTTCTTCATAAAATTCCTCCTTTTCCCTCATTTTCCTTCATTCCCTTCATAAATTCCTTTTGATAAGGTTTAAAACTCCTTTTTTAACCTTATTGAAACCCTCAAAAACCTCTGAAAGACCCTCATTTTGGCCTAAAAACCTTCATTTTTATATAAGGCCTTAAGCCCCTTTTCGGCTTTAGCCCCATGTCCCTTTTCCGTATAAAACCTGGAGCCGCGACCAAGCGCTAGGGCCTAATCGTAAATCGCAAATTGGAGCTTTCTATTCACATTTTTCCTTTGTTCTTCCAAAAACTCTCCAATGCAATGAGTTTTCTCCCTTTGACCCCATATCCAATCTCCGACGTAGATCTTTATAAATCTAACGGCCAGTGCTAAAAGTTGCATCGCGCCCATAACCTTCCTCCATTACCCCTCCGATTGAATATTGACCGTCGATCTTACTCCCAGATCTGACGGCTAGCGCTTAATTGCATCGCGCAAAATCTGAAGTGCCATCCCTTTGCCTCCTCCGATTTTGCGATCTCCAATCCAATCTCGACCATTCGTTCCCACAGATCTGATGGCTGAGGTATAATTGCACTCCGCTCATAATTCCATCACCCGCGCCCACCGATTCAATCCTGGTCGTTAATTCCTCTTCCGATCTGACGCTCAAAATCTAATTGCATCGCCCATTTTCTATCTGTCCACCAAGTCCCGAATCATTTTTCCGACGCAATCTCAGTCATCCATTCTGTAGATCCAACGGCCAGGATCTATTCCACCCATCCATCTAACTTTCTTCCCCTTTGAAGCACTGGCGCTCCTACCTTTGATCTTGACCATCCATGTGAAAGATCTGACGGTCCACAATGAATTCGATGGCTCACCTCTGCCCTTTTCTTTTCTCCTCCATCAACAGATCTTGACCGTCCATTCCATGATCTAATGGTCAAGGTTTAAACTGCCTTTGACCCTGCCCACCTTTTCGACCGCGCATCTTACCCCATCGCGCTATCATTCCCACTGTCAGATCTCTCCACCTTTCATCCGACGGCTGAGACTCCATATCGTGTAATTTCGTGCCTGAACGCTAATGCCAAAAATTTACGCGATATGGGCGGTATTGAAAGGACAGGTGTCAAGCGTAGACCTATATCGCGTTCTTTTGGGAAAATCTTGAAACCACCTTAGAGCTGCGCGAAAACCATTCTGGTTTTCTTCCAAACCACCTTTCCCCATTACATTACATCTGCTTATTTAATCTCTGCCGTCCATTTCATAACATCCGACGGCTCAGATCATATCTTCGTCTCAAATACATCTGCCTCCATCTACCCGACTAAAGAACTTATCGAGTAATCTTCGTCGCTGGATGCCCTAATATAATGGTCCTTGTTCAAAGTTATGCCCAGAATCCATTTAAACCCTTTTTCACCTCCGATAAAGGTTTTCTCTCCTTTGTATTACATTTTCTTCCATTTTATTATAATGTTACCCCCTCTGCATTATAAAATTCCTGATTGATCTCAGTCGTTGATCAATCTAGATCAACGGCCCGGACTTAATCTGATCCTCATTTTCATCCGACCGCCTCCCCATCAACCCATTGAGTAAACTCGATCGTTGATTTATCTGGATCAATGGCCACGATTTCTTCTCACACTCAATGTTGTCTAAACCTATCCCTCGCATATTTTTTTTAACTTTTCTTGTTTTTTGTAGGTTATAAAGGTTTTTTCACTGTTTTTAAAATGAGACAAAAGGCTGGGGATTACGATCCCCCATGCCACTATCAAGGAAGGAAATGAATACACAGGGTTCGAACAGAAATTTTAACCATGACTCATGAACATTGGTAATATTATAAAAGCCCTTCGCGCACCTGCAACACAGCAAAAACACAGTCACAGTCCATTTGTTAAAGAAAATCAGCATTGAAGATAAGGGATCAAAGAGTATTAGGTTTTAAAGGTTTAAATCAGAATTTTTAAAAGGATTAAGCCATAAACTCATAAAATCAAATGCCTGATCTACAGTCAGCAGAGTATGAAGACCGAGAAATAAGAATTAAGCCTAATCAGGCCTAAAACACAGATCGAAGACAGATTAAAGGTGTTTTAGGAAAAAAACAGGAAAATATCAATCCAAGGACACCTCAGAGCCACATCAAAGAGGCTAATTGAATCCTCTCTAGCTACCAAAAGCCACCTATAGCCTCAATAAATCGAAAAGAAGGTCTAGTTATTTCCAGAACATAAGATATTTGTTTAAAGACAACTGAATAGTTATTTCAAACAAAAGAAGATATTTTAAACTGTCAGTGAAGTTATTGTAAAGGATAAATAGGCCTCGAAGTCAATCTTTTTTACCCATTTGAGCCTTAAAAAGTATAAACAGAGTAAATGAAACAGAGTTGTAATTCGATGCATTCCTTCCTTATTCCTTGCATGGTTTTCAAGGCAAGGAGTTGCATTTAGTGTAGAATTTATTACATTTCAATCCTAAAAATCTTCCACCTCCTCATTTCTTCTATAAATACTTCTGAAGAAGATGAGATGTGGGTTGATTGTTCACTAGTTGTAATACTGAAACTCTTTGAAATAATACATAGTCTGTCTGAAGTTGAGGAAGAAATTGGAGTCTTGGAAGCTTGATGATGTTGAAACATGCTCGTTCTTGAGAAGGCTCTATCATTGGATCCATGAGCTTGGTTGTTGGTTAATTATTCTGAATTGTTTGATGTTTTCTCCTATTTTCATTTTGTTACATAAATGCATACTACAGTAGGATGAAATTTTTAGGCTAAGAAATGACTCCTAGAAGCACCTTAGACATGTTCATCCTTCACTGTTTTATGTTTTCTTCTACTGAGGTATTTTAGAGTCTTTAATCTCTCTCTTTAGTCCTCATGCTTGTTTATTTCTCTAATAGTTCAAATAGTTGGTTTCAGCATGATTTATGGTTTTCCCTTCTTTTCTGCTGCCACTTGAAACCTGTTTTTGAAGTCTCCCTTTGAAGTACCATTGTTTATAGTTAACCGAGGAGGTCTATTTTGATCATGCCCTTTTCCCTTGCTTGAAAAATTGTTTTAAAGGTATTTATAGTTGTGATCATAGATGTTTTTAGGTGTTCCCTCTTCTATGACTTCAATTATCAGTGAATATTTTATGTTTTCTAAGTCATTTGAAATAAAATATTTGAGGAAATAGGATGTGCTCCCGAATCTTAGATTTCATTTTGAAAGTTGTCTTGAAGTCATTATTTTCTTAAAGTGTGTTTGTAGAATTTATGGTTAGCCTTGTCTATCAAATACCTCTTTATTTTTCAAGTTATGATTTCAAGTTCCCTTTGTTGAGAATTCAATTTCTCTTTCCAAATCATTGATGTCCATCTCATTCACAAAACCAAAGGATCCCATGGCCAAGTTAGATTTGCCCTCTGATAACCCATATCTGTTGATGAGTTTGTCATAAACCCCTTCTTGACTCCATTACCCAATGAATCTAACATTTCTCCTTTCTAACTATCTTTCGTATACTTTCATGATTCTCCTATGTCTTTCAACCAAACAAACAAACACTTGCACTTAATAACTAGTCTAAAACCAATACTCAAAGCACACAAGATAAACCTTTGTAAAACAAATAATTTGAGAGATCCCTCTCTGAGAACAGAAGGACTAGATCCTGGAACTCTAAATATTGGTTCTGATGTTGCCTTGTCTTTTTATTTTCCAATCTATCAAAACACAGGATCCCAACATAATGGCGATCACGGTGGGACCTTTCTGAGTTAGTGACAATGTAAGTACACCTTAGGACTCCAGAAAATCCCTTTGTCTTCAATAATATCCAATGATTATCAACCACCTCATTGGTGGGACCACTGACTTCATAGTTGCCTAGCAAGCTCTTATAGACTCATTAGTCTTTCAAACAACCAGAGAAACTCAGAAAAACCCAAAAATATTTCAGATTGGCTTCCTAATAAACATGGTGGTGGAACCATTCAATATTTTATCTTCATAAAAGCTAAAAAGTTTCCACCTGGCAACTCCACTAGCCCCAATAGGCCTATTACCTATCTAGCTCTCCATATTTCCTTAAGATTTTGTTAACCAACCTTGAGTAAGTTTAGAAGCCTAGTCCCATACTAGATAAGACATTGTGAGAGGCAAAATTTTCAAAAAACAGTCCTTAAAAAAACTTTAGCCTTTCTCATTTTTGAAAAAGAAGTCTGGCTTCACATAAGATCAACACTAGATCCCATCCAGACCCTAATCCTCCTACTATATTTGACAATCCAGAGATAATTCTTTGGTAGATTTCTAAATCTAGAAAATCAGCTGCTGATGGGAGCCTCTTAAGAACAAAATTTGTCCCTGAAAACCTTGTTGTCTTAGAGGATTTACACTTTGACTTACATCACACAAAGAACATATTTAGAACTACATCTCAAGGTGATTTAAACCAAACTGATCTTGACATTTCAGATTTGGAATAGAGCTTTAGTAGAGAAGCTTCAACTTCCACTCCTCCTGATTCCCAGCTTCTTCACAACTTTAGCCTCTTTCATAATAAATCTGCTCAAAACTAGTTTGATGGTCCAAGTGTTTCGTCCACTCCAATCCATACTACCATTGTTCAAAACACTCCATTTCAGCCCACTTTCTGATCTGAAATTGTGTGAACAAATTATTTCTTATACAGAGATTGACAGTAGGGGATTTTACTGGTTATTTAACCTTTACTAGAAAGGATGAAACCAGAAGCTTCTGGCCCACTTACTGGCTCTGCCTAAAGAAATATAATGTAAACACTTAAATAGATCTGATCAATGAAAGTATTTTTTTATGTGCAAAGTATTCAGTAATCAAAATTTTATGTGTGAATAAGCAAGTTCAAGTATTTTGCAATTGAAGTAATGTGGTTTGAAGTGAAACTAATGAGTTGTGTTCACTTTATAAGTCTGATTGGGAAAAGTGAACTTATGAAAAGTTACTGTATAATGAAGTAAAATCTGAAATATAACAGCAAAAATGCACAGCATAACAGTAAGCATTTGTTTAAGCAGTTCACCCCTGTCTTGGGCTACCTCTGCTGGGTCCAAAAGCCTCTAAATAGGCTTCTCCCTCTTTCATTAATGCTCAAATCAAGAATTACATTGTGTAGAAAGCCTCAAAAGTAAAAATTAGCTGCAAATTCATAAACAGAGGACTGAAATCAGTATAAATCGATTATTCATTCACCTCCAATGGATGAGTATAGTCCAACACAGTTGATCTTTCACCAGGCCCTAGTGGCTCCACAACCAAAATTGCTGACAAAATCACTGATAGAGCACCCTGATGGCTTTGCAACCTATCCCAACAGCTCCAGAATGCTTCAATACCCCAAAATCAAAAAAAAAAATTCGCTTCATTTGGACTTTCCTAGCCAAAGTCATGGCTAACTGAAGTTTTGTCCAGTAACCCCTTGAAAAACTCCACTAAATGTGGAGAACTGGAGTTAACACCAGTTAAAATAGCAACTGTACCAAATTAAGTGGGCATGCTCCACAAAACTCCAGACAGTTATGGTTAATGTTAAATGCTAGGTGGACGGGGTCACATGGACCACCTTCCAACCCGTCGTTTTAATGGTTAGAACCAACGGTTTTCAAACCGAAACTTAAATAAACTGTAACCTCCACCTGTTCACATGTTTAAACGGTTGTAATAATTTTAAATCATGACTATGGAGTTTTTGTGCCAGTGTGTCTAAGCCCAAGGTTGCGAGCGACGAGTCACATGATGGAGGGGGCTGGCCCCCTTTCGGGCCCCGCCTATATGAAATTTAAACTTTAAATACATATGCGTTGCAATGGTTTAATAAGAAATACAGCTGTGGCCCATTGGTCGGGCCACTCCGTTGTTATTGCGCCCACCCGGTTTCAAATCCTGTCGCGACCAAAACAAATTTTTGAACGCCCATTTCATATGAATCTTGGGGCCATGTGGCGGCCTCCAGGCTGGCCACGTGGCGCCCTTTCATTGACTGCCTGCAGAATATTTCGTAGAATATTCCACGAAATATTCCTAGAATATTCTGTGGAATATTCTTTTTTTAATAAAAATAATTTTTTATAAAGTCAAATTTTGGCCATTTTTTAACTGAAATTGGCAAACTTCAAAGCTGAATATCTTTCTCATACGGCGTCGGTTTTCAGTGCCGTTCATGTCTACAGGATTTTTTTTTCGAGCTCTTTCCATTCAATCTAGTTTGGACCAATTCTGAGCAACTTCATTTTTGAGCATTTTTCTACAAGAGACTTGATCTCCTGATCACACCTCCCAAATGGGAAGCTTTTGGACCCCAAAAGCTCTCTGACTAGTGAAACTGATAATGTGGAAACTGTTCTCCACTTTTCCACCCTTAAATAACTGAAATCTACTCGATTTCATCAAATGAAGCTTTTGAGAAAATGATAATTTGTCTCTGGAATCAACTGATCGACCATTGCTAAGATTGACGGAGTCATGATGCAAATTATTAAAATTTGCAGAACAAAAATTGTAATCTGTAGAAAAAAAAATAAAAGAATAAAAGAATAAAAATTCTACACTGATCAAACTTCCCAGAAGACTTAAAATAACTTTCACCTTTCAAACTGTTCCCATGGCGAATTCTACCATTCTGAAACCAACTTTTTCCCATGCTGAATTGTGTGTCCTTCTTGCTTGCACTGCTTTGCTTTGACACTTCATTCACTGCATTGGCTGACCCAAAAGGTAATTTGTACAACATAACATCATCTTCTTTCAAAGACAAACTGTTATTAAACTGAGACATATTATTAGCAACATCATAAAAAGGCGAATGCTCAAAATCTTGTTGTTTCAACATTAACAAAGTTAGACTTTGACTTGCATTAACCAGTCTTTTCAATTGACTTGCATGGATTAAAGAAGATTCCAGCTTCTTCTTGTGAGCTCTCACAATGTACTCTTTACCATCTTTGAACAAGTGATACTTGTTTTCATGGCGATGAAAGATGGCCTTCCTGTCAAATAAGTAAGGAATTCCCAAAACAATACCTGAGATATCAAGCGGCACCACATCAAGTTCCACTGTGTCAATAAAGTGTGCAGTTATTGCAAAGCGCAATATGCACTTTCTTGAGACTTGCAAATTGGCATCCTTGCATATCCATCCAAGTGGATAAGGCTTCGGATGTGGAATGGTCTCAAGTTTAAGTTGCTTGACCAAGTCTTTAGATATAAGATTCACTTGTGACCCACTATCAAACAGTGTGTCAATTTTGGTATGTTTTGAAATTACCCGCACATGGAAGAGCTCTATCCTCCTCTTTTCTTCATGAGTATCTTTGTGACAATTCAAAGAGCTAGAACTGGGAGTTGTGTCTTGCACCACTTCTTTCCCCTTAATGTTCTTTAAAACCATGGCTATGCTTTTTGTCTCATCTCCTGAGTCTGACCCTAAGTCTTGCTCAACTGTTGCTACAATTTTCTCCTTTTCTTTGGTCTTGTTTTTGTTCTTGAATTTTTCTGGTTTCAGTTCAGGATGAAGCTTCCAACAATGATCTTCATCATGACTTGTCTTCGAACATTTCTTGCAAAAGAACTTTCCTTTTTATTTTCTTGAATTCGCAACTCTCTTCTTTCCTTTGTTTTTGAAATTACTATCCTCATCAAAAGTATTCTTTCCTCTAGCTTCTAAATGTGTAGCCTGCACACAGACTTCATCTAAGCTGGTAGGATTGAACATTAGAATAGTATGTTGAAGGTAATTGTGCAAACCTCCTATGTATTTTAACAAGGTGTCTTGACTTTGTAAGTCTACTCCAAGTAGAAGTGCTCTCCTTCTAAACTCTTGGGTATAATCTTGCACATTTTGACCCTTAAGTTGCCTAAAATTTTTCCAATTCATAATTTCCTTCTAAATATGAGCAAGAGGATAAAACTGTTTCTTAATAGCAGTAATAAACTCATTCCAAGTTAGAGTTATCTTACCATGCTTTTTAATTTCCTCCTTGGTCTTGGCTTCCCACCAAACCAAAGCTACTCCATCCATTCTCAAAGAGGCTAATTGGATTTTTGTTTCATCATCATGTAAATTATGAATCCTTAGATAGACTTCCAGCTGTTTAATCCAGTTATCCAATTTTTCTGCATTCACATCACCATTAAACATCGGTAACTCAAACTTCACATCAAGCTTTAACAAAGGATTTTTAAGAGATGTTTTTGTTTTGTGTGGCTGATTAACAGAAGTTGAAGAGGATGATGTGGAGGAAGAGGATGACGATGGAGATGAAGGATCATCATTTCCTCCATTCACTTTCTTAGAATCATCTTTTTCTTTCTTCCCTCCTGAAGAATCTCCTTCTTCTCTTTGGTTTCTAGACCCTTCTGCAGCAATCCTATCATTTCTCTCCTGGTATAGGATCCTAACCATCTCAGTCATGTCCAAGAAAGATTTTCTAAAGACTCTTTCTTCTTCCTTGGGATCCATTTCCTCATGTACTTCTCCTTCTCTAGAAGACATGTTTGTGGCTGATTCTAAGGCTAATGAGGATGAAATGGAAGGTGGAGATAATGGCACCCTAGCCCTCCTTGGCTGAGGATTAACTTGTTCTCTAACCAATTGACCTTCCCCTCTTTTAAATTTTAGCCTAGTAAGCATCAAATTTTGCAGAATAACACAAACTTGTTGCACAAATTTCACAAACTCTTAAGAAAAACCTAGAGCTCTGATACCAATCTGATCTGAAATTGTGTGAACAAAGTATTTCTTATACAAAGATTGATAGTAGGGGCTTTTACTGGTTATTTCACCTTTACTAGAAAGGATGAAACCAGAAGCTTCTGGCCCACTTACTGGCTCTGCCTAAAGAAATATAATGTAAACACTTAAATAGATCTGATCAATGAAAGTATTTTTTATGTGCAAAGTATTCATTAATCAAAATTTTATGTGTGAATAAGCAAGTTCAAATATTCTGCAATGGAAGTAATGTGGTTTGAAGTGAAACTAATGATTTGTGTTCACTATATAAATATGACTGGGAAAAGTGAACTTATGAAAATTTACTGTATAATGAATTAAAATCTGAAATATAACAACAAAAATGCACAGCATAACAGTAAGCATTTGTTTAAGCATTTCACCCCTCTTTTGGGCTACCTCTGTTGGGTCCAAAAGCCTCTAAATAGGCTTTTCCCTCTTTCATTAATGCTCAAATTAAGAATTACACTGTGTAGAAAGCCTCAAAAGTAAAAATTAGCTGCAAATTCAGAAACAGAGGACTGAAATCAGTATAAATCGACTATTCATTCACCTCCAATGGATGAGTATAGTCCAACACAGCTGATCTTTCACCAGGCCCTAGTGGCTCCACAACCAAAATCGCTGACAAAATCACTAATAGAGCGCCCTGATGGCTCTGCAACCTGTCCCAACAGCTCCAGAATGCTTTAACACTCCAAAATCAAAAAAAAAATTCGCTTCATTTGGGCTTTCCTAGCCAAAGTCACTATGCCCATCAATGGCAATATCCTTCTCAAGAATGAAGTCTAATGGTGACTTAGGAAAATATCCAAAAAAAACTTCAAATGGCGAAGTATTTGTAGAAGATTGCTTGGCCCGGTTGTAAGCATGTTGAATGTAATTTAAATGCTCATCCCAAAGCTTGGGATGCTTGCTGCAATACCCTCTCAAAAGATGCACAATGGTTCTGTTCACTACCTCTGTTTGGCCATCTGTTTGCGGATGGAAAGCAGTACTCTTCTTCAACTTGGTGTCCATCATCTTCCATAGATTGGACTGAAAATTCCCAACAAATCTGGAATCCCTGTCAATAAAAATAGAAGTAGGCAAGCCATAATGAACCCATACATGTTGAAAATATAAATCAGCAGTTTGTTCATCAGCAAGTTCAAGAACAGCTTGAAAAGAGTCAAGGCAAGTACAAAGAAAGACATGACAAACATAGAATTGATCACAAGTTTCAGGAAGGAGATGAAGTATGGTTGCATATAAGTAAGGATAGAATGCAAGGAGAAGGTAAAAATCTGAAGCCTATTCGTTATGGTCCATTCAAAATCCTTAAACAAGTTGGAAATAATTCTTTTCAACTAGATTTGCCTTCATACATGCAAATGTATTCTGTTGTTAATGTGGAGAATTTATGTTTGTATGAACCTCCTCTTATTGATGATTATGAAAATCATGTTCAGCTACCATCCATAGAATATTTCTCGCCAGAATTTTTGGATGAGTTGAAAGAAGATGCAATCCTTGATAGAAGGACACGCACTTCAAGGAGGGGAGATGTTGATTATCTAAGGGTTGGTTTAAAAGGCAGTAAACCAAGAAAAGAAAAGTGGATGGAGTTGGAACAGGTGAGGAGGCTGTATCCTCACCTTATTAACAGGTAATTGAAAGCTTTTGAGGGTCCAAAAGCTTGCCATTTGGGAGGTGTGATCAGGAGATCGAGTCTCTTGTAGAAAAATGCTCAAAAATGAAGTTGCTCAGAATTGGTCCAAACTAGAACGACTGGAAAGAGCTCAGAAAAATGATCCTATAGACGTGAACGACACTGAAAACCGACACCGTATGAGAAAGATATTTAGCTTTGAAGTTTTCCAATTTCAGTTAAAAAATGGCCAAAATTTGACTTTATAAAAAATTTATTTTTATTAAAAAAAGAATATTCCACAGAATATTCTAGGAATATTCCACAAAATATTATGTGGAATATTCCTCAAGTGGCCAATCACAGGGCGCCACGTGGCTAGCTCGAAGGCCGCCACGTGGCCCCAAGGTGGAATGAAATGGGCGTTAAAAATTGGTTTTGGTCGCGGCAGGATTTGAAACTGGGTGGGCGCAATAAAAATGGAGTGGCTCGACCAATGGGCCACAGCTACCGTTCTTAATAACCATCAGCACGAAAACATATTTGAATTTTGTAATGACTAGGTTCGGTCACGTGGACAAGTGCCCGGGGCGGAAGGCCTTTAATAATTCGATTTCAAACCTTATCCAATGCCGCATTCAACTCAATGTTATTTAACAAAATCTGACGGTTATGGTCCCATGGGCCTATTTATTAGCACCTGTAACTGGCAGTCCACCAAATTTTAGCGTCGTCCCCCTATTTAGCGAACTTATCTGGAGTTGCTCCACATTTAGTGGAGCTTTTCAAGGGGACACTAGGCAAACTTCAGTTAGCCATAACTTTGGCTAGGAAAAACCTTTTGAAGCGATTTTTTTTATTATTTTTGGGTATTGAAGAATTCTGGAGCTTTTGGGACAGGTTATAGAGCCATCAGGGTGCTCTATCAGTGACTTTATTAGCGATTTTGGTTGTGGTGCCACCAGGCCCTGGTGAAAGATCAGCTGTGTTGGACTATACTCATCCATTGGAGGTGAATTAATAGTTGATTTATACTGATTTCAATCCTCTGTTTCTAAATTTGTAGCTAATTTTTCCTTCTAATTCTTTTTACACAGTGTAATTCTTAATTTGATCATTAATGAAAGAGGGAAAAGCCTATTTAGAGGCTTTTGGACCCAGCAGAGGTAGCCCAAGAGAGGGGTGAACTGCTTAAACAAATGCTTATTGTTATGTTGTGCATTTTTGCTGTTATGTTTCAGATTTTACTTCATTATACATTAAATTTTCATAAGTTCACTTTTCCCAATCAGACTTATACAGTGATCACAACACATTAGTTTCACTTCAAACCTCATTACTTCCATTGCAGAATACTTGAACTTGCTTATTCAGACATAAAAATTTGATTAATGAATACTTTGCACATAAACAAATACTTTCATTGATCATATCTATTTAGTGTTTACATTATATTTCTTTAAGCAGAGCCAGTATGTGGGCCATAAGCTTCTGGTTTCATCCTTTCTAGTAAAGGTGAAATAACCAGTAAAAGCCCCTATTGTCAATCTCTGTATAATAAATACTTTGGTCACACAATTTCTTTCTCATTTTTAAAAAAGAAGTCTGGCTTCACATAAGATCAACACTAGATCCCATCCAAAACCTAATCCTCCTATAATAGTTGACAATCCAGAGAGAATTCTGTGGCAGACTTCTAAATCTAGAAAATCAACTGCTGATGGGAGCCTCTTAAGAACAAAATATGTCCCTGAAAACCTTGTTGTCTTAGAGGATTTACACTTTGAATTACATCACACAAAGAACATCTTTAGAACTATATCTCAAGGTGATTTAAACTAAACTGATCTTGACATTGCAGATTTGGAACAGAGCTTTAGTAGAGAAGCCTCACCTTCCACTCCTCCTGATTCCCAGCTTCTTCACAACTTTAGCCTCTTTCATAATAAATCTGCTCAAAACTAGTTTGTTGGTCCAAGTGTTTCTTCCACTCCAATCCATACTACCACTGTTCAATACACTCCATTTCAGCCCACTTTCCCTCTTGTAAATCCACCTTTCTTTCCAGCCATGGCAACATGGTATGCCCCATTACTATTACCACAACCTCTGGTTCCCTTACCAAATGATTATCAATCTAAAATTCCTCATTTCACTGCAAATGAACCTACTACTGCCCAGCAGCATATAGACAAAATGAATGATGCATTTGATTACATGGAGATAGAAGATGAGACCATACAGATGAGAATCTTTGCCCAAATTTTAGGGGGAGAAGTAAAAAAATGGTTTAAAAGCCTAGCTCCTAATAGCATCAATGATCTCCCTGCTTTGCATCAAACATTCATAAACACATGGGAAATAAAAAGGAATCCTCTCCAAATCTTAGCAGAGTATAGCAGTCTTAAAAGAAATCAAGGGGAGAGTGTTCATGATTACTCCACCAGGTTTAATAGTATCTATAATGCTCTTCCACTTCACATGAAACCTCCCCAAGGCATGGTCTTAGTAAGATATCCCGAAATTTTTGATGTTGAAATGGCCTATCAACTAAGGGAGAGAGATTACTTAACTCTAGAAGACATGCAGAAAGGAGCTGTGAGTGTGGAAGAAAACATAATTGAGAAGAGAAATAGGTTGATATTAGAGAAGAGGGTAACTTATAAAGATGACATTGCACCCTCAACCTCATCTTCTGACACCAAAATTGACAACCTAGTGAAAGTAATGGAGAAGATGCTTGAAAATATCAACTTAAATGATAGAGTGCCACCAAGAGAACCTCAAAACAACCAAAATAGAAATAGAAATCAGAATTATAGAAGAGAAAACAATCAAGATAGGCAAAAAGAAAATGACCAACAAATTAGACCTCCCTTCCAACAAAACTATGTAGATCAATATGAGGAATATAGGGAGATTGAAAGGTTGGGAGAAGGTCATGTAAACTTGATTGGATCAGACAGTGGGGATGATGTTTTCCTCACTGAAGAAGAAGAAGGTTTCTTCTCCTCAGATCAAAATGAAAACACCTATGAGGATTTTGATGATTATAGATTGGGGTTCGAAAATGAAATCATGGAGGTGCACAAACAATATGATCTTAGAAGCAAAGGGAACATAGATAATTCAAAAGACAAAAAAACCAACACTGTTATTAAGAAAAATGCAGAAAATCAGCCTAAGAAAACAACAGACAAACCCAACATTTTGGCTAAGAAACCAGATTCAAACAAAGAGAAAAGTAGCCAGCCCAATGTTGAGCAAAGCATCCCTAGCACTTCAGCTAGTGGACCTAATAAAACTGTCCCAATTACCAGTCCCAAAAAAGTTCAGAAAATCAAAATTGTTGAAAGGAATTCAATTGAAAATACAGATGTAAATATGACCAAATAAATTGTTCCTTTAAGCCTTGAGGGAGATATTTCAAAGATAAAAATTACTATACCTCTAGCTGAACTAGTAACCCAAGAAGTGTACAAAAACCAAGTTTTGAAAGCTTTGAACTTAGGAAGTGATACGGATACCTTAAACTTGATAGATGACAAGCCTAAGTTGTTGTTTGGTCCAGAAGTTGAAGGAAAATACCAAGAAGGAGTTGTCCCTCCCTTCTATGTTAGTTTGAATATACATGAGAAAATTTTACACAATGCCATGTTAGACTCTGGAGCTTCACATAATCTTATGCCCAAAGTAGTAATGGAAAGCTTAGGCTTAGAAATTACTAAACCATACAAGGATTTGTATTCCTTTGATTCAAGCAGAGTCAAATGCTTGTGTTTAATCAAAGATTTATGTGTTAACTTATCTCAAATCCCTGCTAAGAGTCTAGTAATGGACATAGTTGTAGCTGACATTCCCCCAAAGTATGGCATGCTTTTATCAAGATCATGTGGAGCCAAAATTCAGGGAAGCCTTCAAATGGACATGTCTTATGCCACCATCCCAGTTTTTAACCAAAGCATAAGATTATACAGAGAATCCCACATGAAATACATGGTGAGAAACATAGATAAACCAGACAACTCCCCAATATATTCCATTCAATCAAGCTTAGATTCCTTTATCTTGTACAATGAAGATGAAATCACCCAGCAAGAAAAAGAAAACAAAGATGAAATCAGTTTACCAGAACAATCAGAACTTTCCTCAAATTAGATACAAAACATTAGCAATCAACAACAACAAGAAAATGAAAATGAGGCAGATATACTTTGGACAATAAACTTTGATGGATCTTGTAATAAAACAAGTGCAGGGATAGGTGTATGGATTCAAAATACCAATCAGAGTTATTCATATAAACTGGATTTTCCATGCACAAACAATATTGTTGAATATGAAGCACTTCTCCTTGGCTTACAGTTGCTTAAACAATTACAAGCCCAAAGGATATCAATCCTAGGATATTTTGAACATATCATAATACAAATCTAAGGAGAATATTCAGCTAGAAACCCAAGACTTAGAGAGTATCAAAATGCTGGCCTTTATTTATTAAAAACCTTTGAGAAATATGAACTCATTTTCATTCCTAGAGCACAAAATCATCTAGCAAATGAACTTGCTTTCAATGCTAGCAACTGCCAGATACCTAAGATAAATGAACAGCTTAGTGTAAAGGTAAAACACAGGCCTGCAGTGCCTAATAATGAGGATCACTGGCAAGTGTTTGACTCTGACAAACACATAGATGATTTCTTAAAATCAGAAAATGATTTTTCCATACCAATATCAGAAACTAGCCATAAAGAAAACTGTTTGTATATTGAACAAATCCCAAAAGTTGAAATGGCATATTCTGCTGATATAAATCAATATGAGAATCCTTTTGAAGCATAATTAATTGAATGCGCAAACCAGAAAGACTTGGAAGTTTTACAGTGCAAGAATGATACAATTCCAAGGGGTCTCACACCTTTAGAACACCTCTTTGATTTAAATGATGTAGCCAAAGAACCAAGAATGGAGCCTATGGAAACAGATGTAGAAGAACATAACTTAGGCAGCCTAGTAGAACCCAAGATGATTAAACTGTCCAACACTTTCCCAGCTCACATAAAATTGCAATACATAGAGCTGTTCGGAGAATATAAAGATGTGTTTGCTTGGGAATACAAAGATTTGAAATCTTATGATACTAGCATCATTCAGCACAAAATTCCTCTTGAGGAAAATTAAAAACCTTTCAAACAAAAACTAAGGAGAATAAACCCTGTTTTACTGCCTTTAGTTAGGAAATAAATTGAAAAGATGTATGATGCTGGGATTATAGTACCCATTAGATACTTAGAATGGGTGTCAAACTTAGTTTCTGTTAGGAAGAAAACAGGGGAAATCAAGCTCTGTATTGACTTTAGAAATCTAGATAGAGCCTCCCTAAAGGAAAACTACCCCTTACCCAAGATGGACCATATACTTCAAAGGGTAGGTGGGTCAAAAATAATATCACTGTTGGATGGGTTCTCGGGTTACAATCAGGTGTTAGTGCTCCCAAGTGATCAACTCAAAACTACTTTTACTACACCTTGGGGCACCTTTATGTATGTCAAAATGCCATTTGGTTTGATGAATGCAGGGCCCACCTTCCAAAGGGCCATGTACATAGCCTTCTTTGAAGATATTGGCTATTTTATAATCATTTACCTTGATGACATAGTTGTTTTCTGAAAAACTGATGAAGAACACTTGATTCATTTAAGAAATTTTTTTGAGAAGTGTAGGAAATTTGGCTTATCTTTGAACCCTAAGAAGACACTCTTTGGTATCCAAGAAGGTAAACTTCTTGGTCATATAATTTCAGAAGAGGGAATCAAAATATACCCTAAAAGGATAGATGGCATATTGCAAATCAGCCATCCAAGAAGCCTCAAAGAATTACAATCTTTCATTGGGAAGATTAATTTTTTGAGGAGGTTTATCCCCAACCTTGCTGAGCTATTAAAAAACATTACAAACATGCTTAAGAAAGAGGTAGGTGTGAAATGGACTTTACAAGCTAAACAATTATTTGAACAAGTTAAACAAGCTCTCACTCAAACACCAATCTTGATTAGTCCAGATTTCACCAAAGACTTTTATATCTTTTCTTTCGCATCTGAGCATACAATAGCTGCAGTATTACTTCAAAAGAATGACTTGGGGAAACAACAACCAATATCCTTCTTTAGTAGGGCCTTAATAGATGCTCCTCTCAAATATAACATCATGGGGAAGCAAGCCTTAGCATTAGTGAAAGCATTAAAGGACTTTAGAGTCTACATTTTACACTCTCACATAATTTCTTTTGTTCCACATATTGTTGTCAAGGATATTCTAAGTCAAGACCCTGATGGTAAAAAGGGAAAATGGTTTGCTACTATTCTTGAATATGACTTAGAAATCAGGCCCACCAAACTAGTTAAAGGGCAAGGATTAGAAAAACTTATGGTTGAGTCTAACTTCCAAGCACTAGATATGAACATGGTGGATGTGTTGGAAGAAATAGAAGAATCCAATGCTCCTTTCATTGAAGAAACATTTCTGAATTCTCCTTGGTATGCTGACATCATTTATGTGCTTTTTTATTTGAATGCCCCTCCTTCTTTGTCTAAAAATAAAGCTAGATTTTTGAAACATAAAGCTTTAATTTATTGCATCTTAGATGGGGTATTGTATTGGAAAAATGCTGTTGGAATTTTACTTAAATGTTTACTTGAAGAAGATGCACGAAAAATCGTGCATGAGCTGCATGAAGGAGAATGTGGAGGACACCTCTACTGGAAGGCCACAACAAATAAAATCCTCAGATCTGGTCACTATTGGCCCACCCTTTTCCCGGACACTCAGAATTTAGTCATGTCTTGCCATAAGTGTCAAATTTTTTATGGCAAAAGAAAATTCCTTCCCTTACCTTTACATCCTATCAGTGTTGAGGCACCTTTTCAACAATGGGGCTTGGACTACATTGGGGAAATTCACCCATCTTCCTCAGCCCAACATAAATGGATCCTCATTGCCACTGACTAATTTACCAAGTGGATAGAAGCTATACCCTCTAGGAATGCTACTGACTCTGTCATTATCAATTTTCTTGAAACAAATATCCTATCCAGATTTGGTTGTCCTACAAAAATCATAACAGATAATGTTGCCTCCTTTAAGTCCAAAATAATGGTTGATTTTTGTTACAAATACCACATTACCTTGGGCCATTCTACTGCCTACTATCCCCAAGGAAATGGATTAGTTGAATCCTCCAACAAAAGCCTCATCAATATCATCAAAAAGTTGTTGAAGCAGAATCAGAAATCATGGCACAGTAAGCTGGTTCATGCCTTATAAGCTGATAGATTAATTACAAAGAAGTCAATAAATATGTCCCCTTATCAGCTGGTTTATGGAATGGATGCAGTCTTCCCAACATCATTAGGAGTTCCAGTCATGAAACTCCTCCAAGAAGTGCAGATTGAAGAGAATGACATGCAGAGAATAATCAACCAAACAATTCATTTACAGCATACTGGAGAAGAAGTCTATGAAAGAACACAGTTAGTCCAAGAAAATATCAAGAAACTCTTTGATAAAAGGACTAAGGCAAACAATTTCCAAGTTGGAAATGTTGTCCTTAAGTTGGATTCAAGAAGGGAAGAGAAGGGAAAACATGGCAAGTTTGAGAATTTGTGGAAAGGACCCTATATTATTCATGCTGAGAGGGGTCACAATGAGTTTTTCTCGAAAAAATTGAATGGAGAAGTTTTATATGGAGGTCCTGTCAATGGCAGGATGCTAAAGCATTACTTCTGCCAAGAGTCATGAGTGTCAAAGCATTTTATTTTTCATTGTAAATACCATTGTTTAAACATTGCATTCAAAGTTAGAAAAATAAAAATACAAAAACAATAGAAAGAGAAAAGAGGGAAGATTGTAAAACAAGAAAGGTACAGCCCCATACCAAAAAAGAGAGACAAAATCTGAAAGTGTGCAAGCTCAAATGCCACTCCTAACAACACACTTCTAATTAGTCATACAGTTTAATCATGACTAATTAGCTTTTCAATTTACTGTTGATAGGTTAGTGAATTAGATCATCCAAACAGCATAATCTTGGCTTATCAGTAAGGTAGATTAGGTTAGAAGAAAGAAGGTTCAAACATGCTCAAATCCTAAACCTTTGATATTGAAAGAGACTTGGTTCTAATATACTCAAAACTTGAACCAAAAAAGAAAGAAGAGGCAACTCAAACAAATTCAAAAACAGAGCTGAAAAGATAGTGAAGGATGTTTTTAATTTTCAGATCTTAAGCCTTCTTATTTTGTTTTAAATTTTCTGAAAATAAAAATCTATGTGCAGCTTGTTTTTATGCCATAGATCACAGCAAGTCAAACATCTTAATCTTGGCCTGACTGTTTTAAAAAAAAAATTCTTAGAATTTAGAGAATAAAAGTTTGTCAGACAGTTCAATCCTGACAGATAGTAGTTAGGTAGAGAAGCTTATGAACTCAACTGTTTAAACGGAGTTCATGGAGGAATAAGATTAGACTTAGATTAGTTTTTTGTCTTTCAAAAAGAATAAAATATTGTTGAAAGAGAGTTTTCCAGTCTAAATGCACTTTGAAAGAAGAAAAAATGTTAGGATCATTAGGAATGGGTAGGTAGACATGTTGTTTTGACAGAATTCCATTGTTTTTAATTACTGCAGAGATCATCAAAAAAGAAAGGTTGTTGCCCAATGGATTAAGGCACTGGTTTAATGAAAGCCAGAGATTTGCAGCTGAGGTTCTAGACACCTAAATAACGAGTTGTCTTCCCCAAGTGGAGCCACTGTTAGCCACTGATAAATTCTGTTATACCAAAAAGTGGCTAATTTTGTTCTTCAAAACTTCAAGAGATAATTCCCTTTGAAAACCTATCATCTTTGAAGTTTTTTATGAAGATAACTAATCTTTTAGTTAATCTTCACTATTGTTTCCCTCATAAACCTGAAAAATCTATTGTTTGCAAAGAGAAAGACTCCTCAAAAAACCCTTTTTTCCCTTCATTTTACCCCTCCTTCCATCCATTAATAACACCATTTTCATCCCCTTTTTCTTCATAAAATTCCTCCTTTTCCCTCATTTTTCTTCATTCCCTTCATAAATTCCCTTTGATAAGGTTTAAAACTCCTTTTTCAACCTTATCGGAACCCTTAAAAAACTCTGAGTAACCTCATTTTGTCCTAAAAACCTTCATTTTTATATAAGGCCTTAAGCCCCTTTTCGGCTTTAGCCCCATGCCCTTTTTCTGCATAAAACCCGGAGCCGTGACCAAGCGCTAAGGCCTAATCAAAAATCACAAATCGAATATTTCTATTAATGTTTTTCCTTTGTTCTTCCAAAAAATCTTCGATGCGATGAGTTTTCTCCCTTCGACCCCAAATCCAATCTCCGCCATCAATATTTATAAATCCAACAGCCAGAACTAAAGTCGCATCCCACCCATAACCTTCCTCCATTACCCCTCTAATTGAATATTGACCGTCGATCTACTCCTAGATTTGACGGCTGGCGCTTAATTGCATCGCGCAAAATCTAAAGAGCCATCCCTTTGCCTCCTCTGATTTTTCGATCTTCGATCCAATCTCGACCGTTCGTTCCCATAGATCTGACGGCTGAGGTATAATCACACTTCGCTCATAAGCCCATCACCCGCGCCCGCTGATTCAATCCTGGCCGTTAATTCCCCTTCCAATCCGATGGTCAAAATTTAATCGAATCACCCATTTTCTATCTGTCCACCAAGTCCCGAATCATTTTTTTGACGTAATCTTAGCCGTCCGTTCTATAGATCCAACGGCTAGGATCTATTCCACCCTTCCATCTAACCTTCTTCCCCTTTGAAGCACTGGCGCTCCTACCTTTGATCCTGACCGTCCATGCTGAAGATCTGACGGTCCACAATGAACCCGATGGATCACCTCCGCCATTTTCTTTTCTCCTCCATCAACAGATCTTGACCATCCATTCCATGATCCAACATTCAAGGTTTAAACTACCTTTGACCCTGCCCACCTTTTTGCTCGCGCATCTTACCCCATTGTGCTCTCATTCCCACTGTCAGATCTCTCCACCTTTCATCCGACGACTGAGACTCCATATCACGTAATTTCGCGCTTAAACATTAATGCCAAAAATTTATGCGATATGGGCAGTATTGAAAGCATAGGTGTCAAGCGCAGACCTATATCGCATTCTTTTGGGAAAATATTGAAACCACCTTAGAGCTGCGCAAAAACCATTCTGGTTTTCCGCCAAACCACCTTTCCCCATTACATTGTGTCTGCTTATTTAATCTCCACCGTCCATTTCATAACATCCAATGGCTCAGATCATATCCTCATCTCAAATACATCTGCCTCCATCTATCCGACTAAAGAACTTATCGGGAAATCTTTTCCATTGGATGCCCTAATCTAACGGTCCCCATTCAAAATTATTCCCAAACTCCATTTAAACCCTTTTTCACCTTTGATAAGGGTTTTCTTTAATTTGTGTTACATTTTCTTCCAATTTATTATAATGTTACCCCCTCCGCATTATAAAACTTCCGATTGATCTCAACCGTTGATCAATATAGATCAACGGCCCGGACTTATTCTGATCCTCATTTTCATCCGACCGCCTCCCCATCAACCCATCGAGCAATATCGATCGTCGATTTATCTGGATCAACGACCACGATTTCTTTTCACACTCAGTGCTGCCTAAACCTATCCCTCATGGATTTTTCTTAACTTTTCTCTTTTTTTGCAGGTTATAAAAGTTTTTCCATTTTATTTTAAATGAAACAAAAGGCCGGGGATGACGATCCCCCAGGCCACTATAGATGAACGAAATGACTATACAGGGTTCGAACAGCAATTTTAACCATGACTCATGAACATTGGTAATATTATAAAAACCCTTCACACACCTGCAACATAGCAAAAACACAATCAGAGTCCATTTATTGAAGAAAATCAGCATTGAAGACAAGAGATCGAAGGGTATAAGTGTTTAAAGGTTTAAGCAGAGTTTAAAGGGATTGAGGCCTAAAACAATCAAAAATCAAGTGCCTGATCTACAGTCAGCAGAGTATGAAGACCTGAAGACAAGAATTAAGCCTAATTAGGCCTAAAATACGAGATCGAGAAACGATTAAATGTGTTTCGGAAAAACGGAGAAAATATCGGTCCAAGGACACCTCGAGAGCCACATCAAAGAAGAAAGTGATGGAATCCTCTCGACTACAGCTGCCGTGTGAAATCAAAGAAGGTCTAGTTATTACTTATTTGAAATATTATTAAAAGACAAGCTGAATAAATTACAAACAAAATGATGTTTTATTATCAGTGAAGTTGTGCAGAGGATAAATAGGCCCCAAATTAATCTTTTTACCCATTTGAGCCTTAAAGAGTATAAGCACAGTAATAAGCAGTGTAAAATTAGTTACATTCACATATGCTGCATGGTTTTCAAGGCAAGGAGTTGCATTTAGTGTAGAATTTATTATACTTCAATCCTAAAACTCTTCCACTCCCTCATTTCCTCTATAAATACTTCTGAAGAAGATGAGATGTGGGTTGATTGTTCACTATTTGTAATACTGAAACTCTCCGAAATAATACATATTCTGTCTGAATTTGAGGAAGAAATTGAAGTCTTGGAAGCTTGATGATGTTGAAACATGCTTGTTCTTGAGAAGGCTCTATCATTGGATCCATGAGCTTCGCTATTGGTGAATTATTTTGAATTGTTTGATGTTTTCTCCTGTTTTCATTTTGTTACATAAATGCTTACTACAGTAAGATGAAATTTTTAGGCTAAGAAATGACTCCTAGCAGTACCTTAGACCTGTTCATCCTTCTGTTGGAAATGTTGTCATTAATGGAAAAGAAGGCAGCAGATGCAAAGACAGGCAAAGGACAGCAGCAAAAGATAGTAGGTAATATTTACAGAGAGCAGTGGAGGCAGAGGTCGAGCAGTAGAGGCAGAGGCACAGCAAAGAAGTAGCAGAGGCATAAAAGAAGCAGAAAAGAAGAAGAGGTAGCAGAGAGAACATAAGATAAGTAAGAGAGGTAGTAGAGAGGAGGAAGAGGCAGCATAGAAGGAACAAAGGCAGTAAGATACAGATGAGGTGGTGTTGCAGAGTAGTGAGGATAGTAGAAGAGGGCCATTTAATAGCAGAACTAGAGAGACAAAGAAGTGAAGATTGGAAGGGCCTGAAGGAGCTTAATACAGGGGTTTAATACAGTTTGCAGATGAATTATTCAACAATTATTCATTAATTGAGTTTGTATGGCATAGACTTTGATTGAAGACTAAAACGTTGTGGTAAAGACTTAATATGTCTTAAAGGAAGGTCGATCCAAAGTGACAGCGTTCCACAGAAGCGCTGAAAAAGTCCGAATCAAATTGGTTGAACATAATGTGGGTTTGTATTTCCTTCAGTATGTAAGGGCGAGAATCTGAGATTAAGGAATTCGTAAGAGCTATGAGCTTTGGGGATAGCTCCTTAAGATATCATTGCAGATATCGTATGGAGGACTGACAAATGGGCTCGATGGGCGATCGAATGGTGGAGTGATAAGGTGAGCCAAGAATAAAACAAAACATAAAGGCAGCTTCATGAATGGTGTGGACCAGAAGTAATTCAAGAGTAGAGTCGTGAATTGGAGTGGTTCAGTGCACAGTCGTAGGCGGAGTTAATTACAATAAAACGTTGAAGCGTTGAATGGAGCCTTGAGCCAAAAGGGAGCGAAACCTTACGAAGCAACAATGAAGGCGAGTTAAAATAACTCTAGAGCCCGAAAGGTTATATTACTACATATATTTGTGCTGGGCTTAAGTCTGATCCAAAAACTTAATATAATATTGATGGAGAACATTATATCTAGTGTGGGACCCCACATAAAATTCCGAGAATCACAACCCAAGCTGGAGGATACATTAGAACTGAAGCGGAAGCTTATATATATGCAGCGCGTTACATATATTGCGCTTTATATACAAAGGTCCAAGGCATATATATATATATATATATATATATATATATAGTGCGAGATCTAAAGAACCAAAGGTTCTATCAAAAGAAAAGTACCACATGGTGGGACCCTCATCAATTGCATCGGAAAAAAGGTTGGCAGCGGATCATATGAACAGAAAGTTGTGATTGCGATTGAAGCCTGGAGCCGATGGGCGTATAAACTGTGATTAATATGTGTTTGAATTTCAGCCTAATCGCATCGGAGCATCAGAGCATAGGAATATTGAAACATGCAACTAAAAGTTGTGATTGCGATTAATTGAAATCGGAGTAATCGCATTGCATCGGATTGGAGTGATCGCATCGGAGCATAAGAATATCAGAACATGAAAATGAAAATTGTGATTGCGATTGAGTTCTGGACCCGATGGGCGTATAAACTATGATTTTATAGGTTTGAGTTCCAGCCTAATCGCATCGGCACATTTAAATGAATAGTGATCAATCGCTTCGGAGTAAAAGCAGGACATCGGAACATACTACTGAGAGTTGTGATTGCGATTAATCGCATCGGAACTATCACAATCGGAAGTATTCAGAAGCGATTCATCGCATCGGGAATAAGAAAAGTTCGGCAAGTGGGCCCGAGGTTTATAAATTTAATGGGTGTTGACGAAGTCTAAGGCTTACCGACTGTTTTGTAAACATTCGAACGGAGAACGTAATGTATGTTGATATATATATTATGATTGGAATGTATTGGTCAAAGTTCATTGAGCAGAGTATAGCTGGCATGTGGGGTCCATCCAAAAGATGAGACTAAGAACAGGTTTGCTCCAAGTTAATTAATCCAAAGTTTAATAGGAAAGGAAAGCACCACGGCACATATATGTATACACAAAACGATACATGCACATTTCCAATATGTGGACAGTAATGCATCTCATCGAAAGATGGAACAAGTTAAAACATTTGATTATTTGTATAATGCCAAGAATCAATTAGCATGATATAAAAAGCACAGTTACATATGTATGGCATGGTCGTTACCCTGCGACAGTGAACAAGGAAACAAACAGAGCCGAAAGGGACAAAGACACAGTCAAAGAAAAGACAAATGCGCAGTGAACCAAGAGGCTGAATGAGTGAGCTGGAGTTTTCATTGTAATTGAATGCAAATGATTTTTATTTTTATTGTTTGTGATGCATTGGCAAGTCTCTATAAGAAAACAAAACCCCACTGTAATATTAAAATTAGCACATACAGTTATATTTTTGAGTGAGCTGGAAAAGAAATGAGAAGGCAGAAGACTAAGGGGTATGGCCATCTATTTCAAAATTCCCTGAGGAATACAGACAGTCATAATAAAATCTCTATAAGTAATATCATCTTTATATGCATAGAGAGGTTAGAGAGAGTGAGAAAAGAGAGTGCAGAATTTGGAAAATTGGGGCAGAAAATATAAGGAAGAGAGGAGCAAAAAGAGATGCTACATAACAGAGCTGATATCTAAGGTAAATCAACAAACATTTCTTCTGATAATTTGAGGAAGTTGGAGCTTCCCTATCAAGTTGAATCTTGATAGCTGTCAGTTGTAGCTGACTGAGGTTGGAGCCTCCTGTAGGTTGGTGCCTGCAGAAAATTGAAGGGAGTTGGAGCTTCCTTGCAAGTTGTAGCTTGCAGAATTGAGGTCGGAGCCTCCTGTAGGTTGGTGCCTGTAGAAAAACAGTGGTGAGAGGGATTTGGAACTTGCCTTTGCATCACAACAATAATAGTATGTGGTTTTCTCCCTTTATGGATTTCCACTTATATCTATTGTCTCTATCTGTGTTGCCTGTGTGTTGAGATGATTTACCAAATCTGCTTAATGTTTGCTGCTCTCATAACAAGTTTGATGTCACATTAATTTAATATTTGCCGCAACTTATTAAGACTGTTCATATATTAATTTTGGTTATAAAAGTAAGTTGTAAATAAGCTGATGAAAATTTTAAAAAACTCATGTATGTGTTAAACTGATTCACCCCCCCCCCTCTCAGTTTAACTAAGAATTCAACACCTTCACTGTTTTATGTTTTCTTCTGCTGAGGTATTTTATAGTCTTTAATCTCTCTCTTTAGTCCTCATGCTTGTTTATTTCTCTAGTAGTTCAAATAGTTGGTTTTAGCATGATTTATGGTTTTCCCTGCTTGTCTACTGCCACTTGAAAGTTGTTTTTGAAGTCTCCCTTTGAAGTACCACTATTTATAGTTAGCCAAGGAGGTTTGTTTTGATCATGCCCTTTGTCCTTGCTTGAAAATTTTTTTTAAAGGTCTTTATAGTTGTGATCATAGATGTTTTTAGGTGTTCCCTCTTCTATGACTGCAATTATCAGTGAATGTTTTATATTTTTTAAGTCATTTGAAATAAAATCTTTGAGGAAATAGGATGTGCTCCCGAATCTTAGATTTCATTTTGAAAGTTTTCTTGAAGTCATTATTTTCTTAAAGTGTGTCTGTAGAATTTATGGTTAGCCCTGTCTATCAAATACCTCTTTATTGTTCAATTTATGTTTTCAAGTTCCCTTTGTTGAGAATTCAATTTCTCTTTCCAAATCATTGATGTCCATCTCATTCACAAAACCAAAGGATCCCATGGCAAAGATATATTTGCCCTCTGATATCCCATATCCATTGATGATTTTGTCATAAACCCCTTCTTGACTCCATTTCCCAATGAATCTAACATTTCTCCTTTCTAGTTATCTTTCCTAGACTTTCATGATTCTCCTATGTCTTTCAACCAAACAAACAAACTAACTAACACTTGCACTTAATAAATAGTCTAAAACCAATACTCAAAGAACACAAGATAAACCTTTGTAAAACAAATAATTTGAGAGATCCCTCTCTGAGAACAGAAGGACTAGATCCTGGAACTCTAAAGATTGGTTCTGATGTTGCCTTGTCTTTTGATTTTCCAATCTATCAAAACACAGGATCCCAATAGTTCCATAAGAGCTCCACTCACAACATAAGTGAGTGTCGGGCCGAGTAGTAGAATATTGAAACGAAGCTCACTACCACTGTTTCCATCACAAATATCTAGAAGGATGAGCCCAAAGATCCAGAGGAGGGGGGGTGCCTCTTCCACTCACAGATGTGGGTGAAGGGTTCTAGATGAAGTTGATTGTCGACAGTGGGAGCCAAAAGAACCTCATTCCAGTAGAGGTCGTGGAGTGACTGGTCCTACTGACCACAACACACCTGCATTAGTACACCATCGTGTGGCTTCACCAAGGATGAGATCTCTGCATCAGCCAATAGTGTCGCCTTCTCTACAACATCAAGCCCTTCACGGATGAGGTATTGTGTGATGTTGCTCTTCTTGATGTTTGTGATGTATTATTAGGCTAGCCATACTTGTGGAAGAGGCATGTTTTGTATGAGTCTAGGCCTCGCACTATTATTTTTACTTTGGGAAATAAGTTGTACATGATACCAGAGGTAGCACCGCCTACCACCATCTCTTTGATCACTGTGAAGCAATGCATTAAGATCATTTCCTAGACTGAGATATTTATTTTCCTGATGATTCTCCCTTAGGGAAAGAAGAATATTATGGCCATGACCTCCAAATAGGGATCCTTTTCATGGAAACAATAGATTGAGAAGCTGATGGAGGAGTACAGGTAAATATTCACCTCACCCACATGGTACCTCTACATTGTTAGGTCAAGAACTCCATCAATCTGACCCAGGATGCGATGCTACCCAATGGAACAATCTATCGACACATGGTTATGGAGAACGATGAAATCAACAGGAATATTCAGGAGCTATTGCCTAAAGGGAACATCAGGCCAAGTTCATCACCCTCTGGGAACTTGATCGTGTTGGTAGAGAAAAAAGACAAGACCTAAAGACTTTGTATTGATCATCAGGCACTGAACAAGATCACTGTTCAGAATAGGTATATAATTCCATGGATTGATGACCTTTTGGACCAATACTAGGGGGCCAAATATTTCATAAATTTTGACTTGAAGTTCGGTTATCACTAGGTACCAATCAAACCCTCCAATATGCAGAAGACTACCTTCAAATCCAAGGAGGGCCTTTTTGAATGATTAGTCATTCCTTTCAGGTCAATGATTGTACTCGAAGTACCTTGAGGACCATTTTCATTATTGTTGGTTTCTCTCGCACTTGTTTATGATTCACATCATTGACTGGTAATCAAGTGGTTTCTACCATGTTTGACTTCAAGACATGTATTCACATGGATAGATTTGTACTGTAGATCGATAGAGATGGGGATCAAGACCATGAATCTAATTTCATTCATCTAGACTACGAGGAGCTATGTATTCGTGATTATGTAGATAGAAGCATATTTGATGGCTATTTCCATATTGTTTCTACTATTGACATGATTCCTAGTGTATTATGTACTAGTTCATTGAGTTATGTTTACTATAAGTATGGGAATGCCTAGCTCAATGATGATTATATTGCATTGTAATCCTTAATTGATTGTTGCAGGTCTCTAACCATGGTCTTTGATCAAATATTTGGTATGATAAAGCACTTCAGTCCTTAAACAAACTTTTATGACTTCACACTTTAGGGGGAAATCTATTACACGTCATTTTGTCACCATGAAAACTTACCATTAAAATGGATATTTCGCCATCCAATTCATGTGTTCCAAAGAATTCCCTTGGGATATTTATTCGCCCACTGATGAGTTAGTTTCTATTCATGGGAGATGCCTTGATCAAATGAAAAAAAACATAGTAGAATATAGTGCATTAATTGAAATATTATATGATTCCATCTCATTTGGCATTCATCATTTGATTGTTAGGTTAGATTCATAGCTCATAGTATTACATTTAAAAAATGTATGTGCAGTAAGAATCTCGACAATGTTAAGAATTTTTTTACGGGTCCGTCTCTTGGAAATACAATTTTATTACATTGAATATCAGCGTATCCTGAGAAATTTAAGCACATTAACTGATGCAATGGAAAACCATGTGTTAAATAGACATTTGCAACATTTGTAAATAAAACAATATTCCTCCATATATTGAACAAGATAAACTGAAATGATAAGTAGTAGTCTCCATTAGGTAAATATAGTCTATAAAAGTGTGTTACAAAAAATTTCATCCAAAGACATGAGGCCGTTTGGCCTTTATTTTCTGAACATGTTGATGCCAAAAAAATAAAAATCTAGCCCTAAAAGACTAGCAACTATTCATGATGATGATCATGATAGCATAATATAGCACGTGCTATGCATCATAGCAAGCAGTTGATCAGGGCCCTAGAACTCCAGCTGTGTGCCTCTGATACTTTAAATGCAAATCATCAAGTCCAGTCTTTGGAATATCTAGAGCCAATCTCTCTAGGTTATGCTCTAACTCAGTCGAGGCCTCTGCTAAATCATAGTTAGGCACTGCAACAACTATTGGTTGATCCCCTCTCCTATAAAAACAATGTAGTCTCGCTGGTCTAGTCGGGCCAATATATGCATGACAATTTGAATAGCCAGCTTTGAATGAAAAAATAAACAAAAAATTAGAAAACATAAAAACCATCAAAATGAAAACTTTTTATCTAGGTCACCCCATTGCATACCTTCTTGGAGTGGGATATCTAGGTGACCTCAGTAATCAATCCCTTCATACGGAAAGTCTTCAATGATAAGGATTTGGCATTCCAACCATCCAAATAATTCAGGATTATATTTTACCACCGGGCCTTCGCCTCCATGGCGAACCATCAACGGGACCCACAATAGCATGTGAGGGTCCCGTGGTCCTCCTATCTCTGCCAAAACCTGTTATGGGGCCAAGAGGGGAATATTCTATAGAGTAAAGGAAATCTAGATACCACCATATCTAAAGTTCTTTAGCTTCCCTATTTTTTCTCTAGTCAATCGCCCTTTCATATTGGCAACTACCCCTTCACACTAGTTGAAAATGGTGGGTGGGGAGCACTCTACAACAATCTGCATTTGGGCCTTTGTGGCCAAGTGAAGCATTGTGTTTCCACATAATTTGGTAATTGTAAAGAATATGGTTCTCAAAGGGAGCCACTCAATTGTTTTTATGTCAATCCTACCATCCTTGAGCTAAGCCTCGCCAACGCAGTATCGCCTCAAATAAGTAGTAGTAGTCTCTCCAGCTAGTCTTTGGCCATACAAGGATATGTTTGTTCCTCTGCTAGAGAGTCTAGTCAAGAAATAGATATCATCAACATCTATGGTGAGATGCTAATCTCCTAACACGAAACACTACTCTCAGACATCACAAGCCCTCACCATCCAAGTCATGAGATCTAGCTGGGCTTTCATCCCCGAAATTATACAAAATTTGTATAGGCCACAATTTCTTAGGGCCTACAATGTTGTTGGATCATTTAAAGCTTTAGAATCTTGGTTTTCATGCTCTCTCTCTCTCTCTCCACTCCATTATGAATGATCAAAATCCTGGAAATAACAATTATGGAAAGTTAGAAAAGTATAAAAATGATTTTTCAAATTTTGGGGGCGTAATTCCTATTTTTTAGAAAACCCTTGGCACTTGTGCAGCTATCTTTTACACACAGAGCACATTTTCATGGTTTCTCAGGAGAAAAACTACGCAAATTGTGAATCTATCTGTGTAACTAATAGTCGGTGTGTGCAGTCCCAATGAAGGAAAATACACAGATCCGAGGGCACATTTTAAAAACAAAAACATCCCCCAAAAAGCTAAATAAATGGCTAAAATGAAAAATTAATCAGATACCAATGAAGATAATGAAGATTTCTCTTACCTGGAGAAGATGGTGCTCAATTTTGTTCACCGGTTTTCTCATAATCATCTCTTGAATTTCTTGGTAAAAACCCTCTTTTTTTCTCTTAGTTGGTTAAAAACTCAAATAGTAAAAAAAATAACTTTTTGAATTTTTGTAAGTTTTTTTCCTATTGAAATATTATTTTTTATGCCTTTGACTTTTAAATTCAAAATTTTTAGGGTTTTCACCTTGGTTTTTCAGCAGATATGATAATTTTTTGGCTTTAATGATTAGTGGAGACGATATAACACAAAAATGGATCGTTTTGATGTTGAGAAAACTTTTATCACTTTTTCAAGCTCTCAAAAAAAATACGAAAAAATTAAAACTCAAGAGTTCTCTTTTAAGCCCCTTTCAGACTCTCTAAATATGAAAATATCACCGAGTACTTGACAATTCAAACTCATAAAAGTAAATGAACATTCATCTATTCAATATCATTTTACCCCTTTTCTGGACTAAACTAGAATATTTACAAAAAAGGTATATGTTGACTAATCATGGTCAATATAGTTCTCTCTTGTATTATTTTATCATTTTTCGGGCTTGAGGGACTAAATTTACGGAAAAAACATTATGGAGTTTGCTTTTGTTTTTCTCCTTACTCTTTATAATTGAAAAACACTGAGCTTTACTTTCTCCGGCCTTGTTAAAATTTAACTTGAAAGAACAACATGAGTTTTCTTTTTTGTGTCTTTTCAAACTCTTTAAACATGAAAAATACACCTAGTTACCCCTTCACTGGACTCGTAAAATCTAAACAATGTAGGACTCATCAATCATGATGAGACCGAACCACTCCTTCTTAGGGTTTATTAAAAATAAGTCGGAGGACTCATCCGAAGGATGAGCTTACAAGACAAGAAAAGTTTATCCTCCTCAAGCTTGACAAAAATAAAGAGGCACTTGCCAGTAATGGTGGGGGGGAATTGGAAAAAACATTTCATTTTTGTATTTCATTTATGATAGTATGTCTCCCTTGAACATGACACTCTGTCACATTTGTGTCTAGGTTGGAAATGAATTTTTCTCACAATTAATAAAACCTCATTGAATGTCCTTTTTTGGGAATTATCATTGAGACAAATTCCACCAAGCCTAAGTATCATGTCTCCAATACGTTCAAGATAAGTCCAACCTCAATTAAAATTACCTTGCAATTTTTAGCCATCAATCGTGTCAACCATCCCTGAGTCAGTCTTTGCAAAATAGTTTCTTCAAAACTTGACATGAAGTTTCCTGTCGTAGGTCCTCCTGCGAAGAATCACTTCTTATCGACTTCAACTCATTATCTAGGAAGTTGATCTATAAACCCTCTTCATTACCTTGAGGCATGCATGCCTTAATGATTGGTTTCTCACATTCAATGATGAGTTCTCATCGTTGACCTTCGATTGAGTGATTCTATGAGTGTTCAACTTTATGACATATTTTCACACTTCATAGATTGTACTCGAAGTACCTTCAGGACCATTTTCATTATTGGTGGTTTCTCTCGCACTTGTTAACGATTCACATCATTGAGCGGTAATCAAGTGGTTTCTACCATGTTCGACTTCAAGACATGTATTCACATGGATATATTCATACTTTAGATCAATAGAGATGGAGATCAAGACCCTGGATCTAGTTTCATCCATCCAGACTGCGGGGAGCTATGTCTTCGTGATTATGTAGATAGAAACATATTTGATGGCTATGTCCATATTTTTTCTACTATTGACATGATTCCTTGTGTATTTCCGTAGTAGTTCATTGAGTTATCTTTATTCTGAGTATGGGAATGTCTACCTCAATGATGATTATATTGCATTGTAATCCTTGATTGATTTTTGCAGGTCTCTAACCATGGTCTTCGATCTAATATTTGGTATGATAAACCACTTCAGTCCTTAAACAAAATTTTATGGCTTCACACTTTAGGGGCAATATATTACACACCATTTTATCACCATGACAACTGACCATTAGAATGGATCTTTCTCCATCCAATTCATGTGTTCCAAAGCACTCCCTTGGAAGTCAACAACTTAATCACCTTGAAAAAACAAGAGTTCTAGATTATAAGGACAAAAACCTTATTTTTAGTGACTTGTGTGTTTTCCTAGATAGTTTATGTGCATGCGCAAATTCTACGATTGGTACCCGCACAAAACTGTGTTATGTCTTACACTATGGACCGCACACATGAATCAACAAAAAATAAAATTAAAAAGTTAATTCTAGAAGCCTTGTTGGGCGAATATATCCCAATTGAAAGCTTCGAGGTCATGCCTATTCCATCCTAACCCCTCCCATCATGGTGCTTACTCCCATTCTTCAAGGAACCCTAATCCCACCTTAAGTGGATTTCATCCTTTTGATATGGATCTAGAACTTCCTCCTCTTGGCCTATAAATTAACTACATGATAGAGGGTTGAGAAAGGTTTCTGACGATAGACTTATGTTGGTCAAATTATGGTTGAGAGCTTATCATCCAAGGAAAGGATTGTATACTTATGGGAGGAGCTTCACAACATCAAGACAAAGGTTGTAAGACTCTTCTATATTTCTGAATTAATACAATTGAACTCTTTTTCTTACTACATTGTTTTATGGATCTCATGAATTATTTGTGCTATTGTTAGTTTATCCCTTGAAATGATGTTGATTACTAATCCCCTTGATCATTAGTTTGAATATTTGAATCATCAATGCCACATATGCCTTTAATTCTTTGGTTTTTATGTCTGCATTTCTGTTTCAAGCATTGAAGAGTTACATCAAGGCATAACAAGGATCTTCATCAAGGATTTTTCAATAAGGTACAAATTGTATTTCCTCTCCTATTAGCTTTATGATTGAAGTAAGATAGATTTAGGGAAAGAGTAGTTTGATTGTCTTCTTTTTACTAGGTTGTTTTGGAAATCTAGGGAGATCGTTCTTGTCTACAAGAGGGATTAGTCTACATATAAAAAGGTCCTGTTGTAGGTACAAGGGGTCTGTGTTATCGTTTTCTGCGTCAATTCCACTTCCTTAAAGTCACGAAGGAGGTTGAGTCTTCTCTTAACATCCCTCATCTCATGTTTACCCTGGTTGGCCGGTTACTTGGGTAGATGTGAGGGAAGGTGTGCATTACATTGGGGGACGTAGTTTCATCTCTCAACAATATCCTTGACTCTTAGACTTTTAGGGCTTTAAAATTTCTTGGGAAGCTTATTTTTCTCAAATAGGTTCCTGAAGCTATACATGTTTACATTTTTTTCAGCTCGAGTAGAACCCGAGACCATCTTGAAATTCATCCACAATATCCAAATTAAATTGCTCTGGAGTGAACCTAGTACCAAACACAAGTGGGCACTAATAAAATGGAATGATTTTTAAAGGAGGGGGCATAGGCCTTCAATATCCAAAGGTAGTAAATCAGGTTCTGGGGGTGAATATATGGTGACAATGGCTATCCATTTGGTAGGTGTTATGGGAAACGCTTTGGACTAGGAAATATTCATTGAGCCCCAATCATAACTTCATTGTCAGGAAAAAACATTCTAGGTTAGGCTCCTTGATTTAGAAATTTTTGCACAACAATAGAGCATTGTTAAAAGACCACATATTATGTGAAATAGGAAATGGCCATACAATTCTCTTCTAGAAGGAGGCCTCGCAACAAATGTCTCCTCTTTGGGACATCCCAACCTTCAAGCGGTCAAAGAGGTCATTAGAGACCCTCTTACCAAAACACCTGGAAGAACACTTACGAGGATTTAGCCATCCTTGAACATGTATACCTACAACTATGCCAGGACATCATGCAACAATGGAGAATTGGGATCACAAATGGCTAGGATACACTACAATGGGGCTGCTGGCAACAAGGCTCTTTCAACATCAAAGAAGCCTATCATCTAAAAATTTCCACAAATGAGAAACCACAACAAGATCATATATGGACCTATAACCAATGGAAAAAATTAATTATCTCTGTGTGGATGATGGGACCCTAAAATATGACTCCCTCCTATTAAAAATGAGTGGTAATATCCTCTGTCATGTTTCATTAAATTAAAATATGATAAGGCATCTAAAGGGAATCTTGGATTGGCTGGTTGTGGTGGGGCCTTTAGTAGTTCCTCAAACTTTGTGTGTGTGTATGTGTGTGTGTGTGTACAAGATCCCTAGGATGGAACTCAAACAATGCAACAAAAATTTGGGGCCTACTCAAAGGGATGAATATACCAAGGAAGAAGCATTTTCATTAAATTATTATTGAAGGAGACTCCTAGTTAATTATCAACTGAATTGCAGAAAATTCCTAGTCTCGCTCATCGATTCAAAAATGATCTCTGAGCTAGAAAATCATACATTTTCTAGCCCACCTCCATTATTTTTTACTCCCCCCCTCCTCTCCTTTACCACCAATCATGTTCGTAGAACAACTAAAAAAGTAGTAGACTACTTCGCCAATACAAGAGTTGCATTAGATACAAAGAACCTCAGTGAACAATGGACTCTTGATGCTAGCAATCAAATCGAGAAAGAATGTCACATGTTGGCATTGAAGGATTTAGAACTCACACATGTGGTGGTCTAATGGTAACTATATCATATTCAGGAAGGTGGATAGATAAATCATCAAAGTATAGGTATAAATGACGATGTGCAGATAGACAATGGTTTGGTATGGGACAATTGTTACTCCCATGCACGTTTTTTAGTCATGTATGCCAATAAATAGATTTATTTTATATTTTATTATAAATTTATTTAAGTTTTAAAATTTAAATTATATAGTCCACGGGGTCTTGGATAGACGATTGTAACACCCCAACTTCATGAGGCACATTTGGGGTAACGGGCACGCACACTAGGCGTTTGGATGGTGTTCGGGTGCTATGCAACATTAGGGATGTATCGCCGCACCATAACCGCATGGGCACAGGTGTGTAGCAATGTACGAGCATAGGCCCACATTATAGCGGGCGCGTTGCACATAGCCAGCGGTGGTCGTAGGAAATGCGACATTATAGCTGAAATGTCGCACCATAGCAGAGCTGGAAAGAGGAATTATTGGGCATTGGGCGGCCGACGTGTTGGAGCAAAACCGACTTTACACACATAACGGATAACTGAACAGAGGGAGTCGGATGGGTCGGCTCGGGTCCGCCGAGTGACCCACAACCACAACACCACACATATTAATAGAGAGTGTGGATGACTTGGAGAAGGCATCCAACAACAGATTTCGAAAAAAATCAAGGCATTCGAATGATACATTGGAGAGAACCACAATTTTCCAACAACTCGTTGGTGAAAGACACGGAAGCTAAACGTAGGGCAAGGGCGCGGGTTGAATTGGGCAGTGTTTGGGCTTCAAAATGTCATACAAATATCACTCATTACCATACATTTTTCACCTATGCTTCCATTATATCACTCATTATTCACCACCATGTCACTTCATTTTCCCTATTGTTCACCATTAATGGGTCTCATTTATATCTTCCAAATATTATTTATTTTTAAGCATTTTTAAGAGAAATTCTTGATTAAATATTAGAAAATAATATATTTTACTTTATATATGGAAAGTGGATTGTCTTTGTGACATGTGTAGGTGCCAAGGAAGCTTCCAAGACACCTTTATGTGGCCTTGAATGATCAAATTCGAATTTTATAAGATAAACCTCATGGAGAAGATCAAGGACAAAAGGGGGTTATGTGTCTAGATGGTTGAGAGATGTATGGAACAAAAGAGAGATTAGTGGATAATAATTATGTGTTTGTTACTCATCCCATTTTATAAATAGCAGTACAATCTCCTCCATTTGTAAGTTTTGTAATCTTAGAATTTTGGAGTATGTAATCTTAGAAGCTTAGAGTTGTAACTTTAGAGTTGGTTTGTAATGGAGATTTTGAAATAAAGAATCATACTTTGATTTTTCTTCTACATCTGAGTCTCCTTTGAAGTGGTGTGCTTGTTGAGTTATGGAGGGCCCCCATGGCCTCACTTGCATGCTTATTTTCTTATTTTAGGTATAATTTAATTTATGTTTTTGTTTGATTTCAGCTTTTAAGTTTTGTTAGATGTTCTAATATTGGAAAGAGTCTTATTTGAAAGTGTTCTTGTAAGAGAACCATAAGACCTCATACAATTATTAGATTTAGGTTTGTTTCATTTCATCTTTTAATTTTTTGTTAAATGTTCTAATATTGGAGGAGATCCTAAAATTCAGGTGTTCTTGTAAGAGAACCTTAGGATCTTGACAATTGTTAGATCTAGGTTTGATTAGTTGTTGAAAGAGATATTGATGAATATGTTCTTGTAAGGGAACTTTAAGATCTTGTAAAAATTAGGAATATTTCTAGATCTATATATTTTAGATAAGCACTTCTATGTTTACCTTCCCGAGTTGACATTAAATTGAACTCTAATTGACATCATTAATTGGAACCAAATAGGCAGTGAAGTGCAGGATGTGCAGAACAATGTCGCAGGGTGTCTGCAACTACAAGTCAAGTCAGGAAGAGTGTAGGGCGCAGGTCGAGTCGAGCAGAAACATGCAGGGCATGCAAAATAGTACTGCAGGGCGTCCACAATGCAGGTCAGGTTGGGCAGGGCATCTGCAGTAGCCTAAACGTGAGTTTAGGACTCGTTCTGAAGTGACTGTAAGTCGGAATTGAGTGTGGAAAAGTGCAGCAGGTGCGTATTGATGGGTCGAAGTTAACTAGACATTTGGGAAGTGATTTGGACACACGATGTGCTCGAGGGAAGTCTGAACGTGACAGGAAGCATCTGACTTGAGTGTCCCATGTGACCCAGTAGCACGATACTTGGGAAGATTTGTGCAGAAAATTCCCAAGGTGAAATATGATGTTGTAAATGCTTGTTGTGGGATATTTTGATGATTGACAAGCCTTGAGGCTTGGTCAAAAGGCTAACTTGCCTTACCAAGGAGAAAAGGGGGTCTTTTGTTGGATTGGAACTTATATTGTATTTTTATACTTTATGAAACGTATTATCAGGCAAACTCATTATTGAATAGGTAGTTGCCCCTCCCTTTTATGTATGGGCTTACATTGTGGATATGATGATGATGTTTATGTTTCCCACATATTTAAAGAACATTTTCTTAACTAATTTAACAATTACTGCTAAAGGCGTAGTACACATAATTGAGTATTATGAAAAGAAAAATTACAGTAGTGCCGCACCCCGTATATAGCGTCATTGGAAGAATACCAAAGGTATAGGAGTGTGACAGTTGGTATCAGAGCTCACTAATACATGGTTTATTGTAGACTGATCCCACTGCTGCTACGCATCAGTTGGTATTAGAGCATTGATCCTACACCTTATTGAAGGAGGTTTCAAGGCTTTTAATCATTGAAGAAGGTAGGAACACAAGTCCAGTGTTGCAAGTGGTGTTGAAGCTCGAATTATATTATTGGGGTTTCTGACAGAAGCTATTTTAGGGCTACAGTTGGATAGGGTTTTTACATGGTCTTGACTCGCTCTCAAGAAAGATAAATGGAAGGGAATATGGAATAACCTCAAGTAATTGAGGAGACCCATGTACTCTCTCAAGATGGCATCTTGGAGAAGGTTGTTGAGAACATGGAAAGAATCAAAAAGAAACTCATGGAATATCAAGAAGATAATGAAGATCTTCAAGAGAAGTGCATGAAATTGAAGGTTGAGCATGAGACTATGGTGGTACACATTGATTACATGGAATGGCAGCTTGGTGAATCTTCTTAAGGAAAATTAAAGGCATGGACCAATCCAAAGATCGCGTTGTGGATGAGCTTGCCAAAGCTCTTACAAAGATCATAGATTTGGAATGTGAAATGGTCTTATTGAAAAGGGCCATAGGGCAAGGATCATCTGTGGGATCTACCCAGGTGAAGGTGAAAGAACTAGATTCATATGATGGAAAAAGGAATGCGAAAACTCTTGGAAACTTCTTATGGGATATGGAACAATAATTGGACTAGTTAGCCATTCCTCGTGAGGATGCTAAGTTGAGTATCGTGGCACAATTCCTTACAGGAGATGCTAAGATGTGGCGGAGAAGGAAACTTAATTAGATGGCACAAGTTGTAGGGTCTGACATCACAAATTGGAAGGAACTAAAAGAGGCTTTGCAGGTTCACTCTAGTCCACAAGATGAAACTTGGGATGCGAGATCTATTATCAAATATATTAATAATACAGGGAGTCTCCAACAATATCAAAGTGAATTTTAGAGTGCTATTCTAGAGCTACCTGACAAGATCGAGAGGGACAAGGTATTCAACTTTACTATTGGGTTTAAATCTTGGGCTCGAGATGAGGTGTGAAGGCAAGAACCCAAGACATTGGAAGAAGCCTTTGCTATGTGTTGTGCTATACAACAACCCCCATTTATTTTAATCAATGGGGACCCTTTAAAAATAATTAGGAAATTCATTTTATTTATATTTTTAACTTAATTCAAAGACTTTAGGAAATAAAGTTTCCTTTTGCTTATCCGCTTCCATTCCTTAGTGCGTATTGAAATTTTCATAACTTACGAACTTAAAACAACTTTAAATCCACTAAGTCACGCGGGCTGCAATATGCGTTAAGCTCTTTCCAATTCCATATCGAAATCTTATTACAATCACCATTATAATTCATTTATCGCATCGTGCCTCATTTAAACGATGACCTTATATGCAATTCGGTAAAATTTGTGATTACGTGGACCCAACGAGCTAATAAAGTAATAAACATAATGCTCCAAGGTCCAACAGAGTGCAACGCCATGATTTCTTGAAAGCGCACTTTGAATTTCACAGGATATAACTAAAATAAAATTCATTTACAGGAAAAAAGTTGTGATGTGTGATATGCGTAGATCACATTTAGCAGAATTTATGGGTAACATCATAAATGGAAATAGTTATAAGTTGTGATATGCAATGCGAAATGAATCATGTCAAATAAAACTGAAATACGAGATCCGACGTCTTAAATTGATCGATATACATTTCACGTGAAGGTGTAAGAGATTTGATTTAAAAATATTATTGGTGATTAATAACATTTAATAGAAGTAAGGTTTTTCTAGATTCATTCTAATCCAAGCATGCTATTCAATGCCGCATTTGTTTTAAATTTTTTTTTCTTCCCTGTTCTCTATATTTGTAATGTTTTCTCTATTGGCTTGAAATCGGGAGACCACTTAAGGGAGTGAGGAAAATTGAAATGAATAAGAAAGACAAATGAATTGATAAAGCATCATCTATCGAAGACTTACATATGTCTCCCATGTTCTCAGACACCACATGCAACAAGGATTGTGGCATTTCATTATGGAAGCAATGTATCAATTATTTGAAGACGAAAATCCAAGGGTAATAACCAAAGTCACTGCAACAGGCACGTCAGTTACTTCAGACGCGAATTATTTCAACGTTGCATGTTCATTCATCCATAAGGTAATAGCAAGGCCAAAGATTCTTCCCTATACAGACATGGTTAGGTGGGTTTTTTACCACTTAAGCATAGAAGACATAACATTCAAAGATTCAAAAGGCGATAATATTGGGTCATTCAGGGTAGAAGACTTACAGGAAATGTACCATCTACCCTCTCCGCAACAGAAATATAACAAAGCTTTTGTCCAAGGCTTTAGAATGAAAAATCCAGATCTGATGAAAGTCATAAAGGAATGGAAAGAATACCAAGGAAAACTTAAGCGAGATAAACTCCATACGAACCTAATTGTCCAAATTACTTCCCTTTACTGTTATGCTACCGGTATGTTGTGTAGATTATATGCAAAACCTGATACCACTAGGTTTTCTGTAGATTGGGTACCATTAATTGACGCAATCATCAATTCTTTAATTTTGAATTGGGAAAATATCCTATCTGATAATTTAGCTAAACACATCATGGAATATAGGAATAAAAGAACTGTTTCATCTAGATAAATAACCCCCTTTTATATGAGTTCCTATGACAGGGATGCAAATTTATTTTCTTCTATTTTTACTACCATGGGATGGAAATGGACGACCCAAGACCCTACCCCAATCCACATTTACCACAGAGCCCTTTGGGATTCAGACTTCCATTTGCATTTTTACAAAATTTTCCATAGATTCATGTTGCCTATGCACCAGATGATATTCAATGAGAAATCCCCTAGGGTTTCCAAAGAGGCTAGTACATACATTATTTCTGTTGCTATATGGTTTGCAAAGGAAAATTTCACATATATCAGAGTATTTGGGAGTTATTATTGTCCTCATGTCCTACCATATTATGTTCTTGATAAGTTACTTACAAGAGAGATAGCCTACGAGCTTGTTGTAAATGGAATTTCTAAATAGCTTAAAGATGCAAAGAAGGCCATTTGGCCTAATTTCCCTTTACAATTTGGTGCTTTCGCACTTTTTGATATTGGTCATGCCTACAAAGAAATGAAAAAATTTAATCTATTGAATTTTGCAGTAATGCCAAAGCGGCCATATGATCCCAATGATGTAATTAAGAACTTCATCACAAAGATAAAAATGAAGCCTTTTGTGAAAGAAATAGATAGATTTGATGATTTCTTTCAAGGCATTGAATTTTTTTCAAATGTACTCAATTTTGCATCTAGTCAACTCAATCAAGATTATTTGGAAGCCTTCCAAGCATACAAAAATAAGAGACTGGAAAGAATTCCTCTTAACTTATTGACTATTGAAGATGTCGTGAGACCAACTCCAAGTATTAGCTTGGATAATGAAATTAAGGACATATTTGAAGATGAGTCAGGATAATCAGAGCATCAATATCACAATTCAAATCATTCTGAAAATGAATCCAAAAATAGAAAGGAAAACCCAGAAAAGGTAATTGATCAAGTAATCTAAGAGATTGAGATGTATGGGAAAAAAGGAAGCAATGGAACATAGTCAACTTCTCAAGAAGTTCAACACAGTCAAGATACACTAGATCAATCAGAAAAGTCCCAACCAAAGAATTGGAATAGTGAATGAGATGAGTTTTCTAAAGAAATAAAATATCCTAAAACAAATACCAATACTGATCAAGCTGCTAGTTTTCAGACACCTAAAAATTCCCGAGGTTAGTGGAAACTGTTACACCACTATAACAAGTTCCATAAACTCATGATCGAGAGATCATTTTGGCTTATCCTACAGAATAGATAGTGTTACAAATTGTAATATTCCTAAAATTTAGCTTTTAGCTAAATGGAATATTATAGATAATTTTGTCACTAGGTAGGTGAATAAATGGGTGGGGAGGCCCATGGATCTCCTTAGCAGCAATAAAAACACTTCAAGTGTGAAAGGAGACCTTCTAAATAGCTAAATAAAGCACCTTTGAGTATGAATAGGGGTTGGATCATGTTGAACAGATCAACTTTGACCAAGTCAACAGTGCTGTTATGGAGGAGAGGACATTAAACGAGGAATAATGCAGTTTTGGAGGGAGATGGATTACATGGAGGAAATGACCTAATTGAGTGGGGACAAGGGAAAGGAAGCTCATAATATATATAAGGAAGAGGATGGCAACCATATGGGGTTATGTTTTATATTATTACTTTGTATGTGGTTTGTTTACACTTCTTGCATTCTTCAGTTGTTTAGTTGAGATTGTTGTGCTGTTTAGCACCGAGTGTTCCCCAGCAGGAATCCCACCTCTTTCCTTGAGAGGCCTATTGGAAGAGTATTGCATTTAATTTCCACATTCAGGTTTTCAGACCAAGCTACAAATTTCTTCATCAACGCAGTTTCTGCAGGATATTGTGTTGTGTTGCAAGGTGCAACAATGGACAATTAGATCGGGTGTCTTTAGAGATAGTTTTAACCATATCTTCTCATTTCAGTTGTTGTAGCATATCTTCAACCCTAGGGTTGTAACTTATATCGGCACATTGTATGCATTTTCTGGAAACCTTCATGGGTTGTCTTGGAAATCTGATCTAATTCCTAAATATGTATGTTTAGATTCTATTGGGGCCTATATCAGTATTTTTACATCATTGTATCATCTCCAACTGTAGTTATACCCAATATGACTGCGCTTTAGTTTCTCTCCAACATTTTGTTTTGTGACAACAACTCATTTTTTGAAGTGATTGCTTATGGGAGGCTTGTTCCTTCATTGTATTTGATGTATGCCTCACTATTTTGTATTGATTTTCTGATCTAATACATGATGTTATGACTCCATATTGGTCTCCAATGTTAATGAGTTTATTTACATTGTTATTTCCAGTTTTGTGTTCATATATTGCTGCATTCCCCATTTGGGAATATTACAGTGGTATCAGAGCATAATCTTGGCTCAACCTGTGCATTCAGCCAATATGTCACCATAAGGAGAAGCTTCTCACAAGAAGAGGAGATGTATAGAAAAAAAAAGACAGAACTCCATTACTTGGAGGAAGGGAGGAAGAGGAGCTATCAAAGCTTCTTTTTCAAACTATGCAGAGCATCAGAGGAGATATCAAGAAGATGAGGAGGGAGATGTTTAGGGAATATCCAAGGAGGTTTGAATATGAAGCAAGCCCTATGTTTTTTCAGGATGAGTGTGAGCATGCAGCCACACATTATGATTCACAGCGTATTCGTATGCCCAGATTTACTATAAGAGAGATGGAGGGTGAAGATGTGACAAAGAAGGAGACTCTTAGTGATTATTTGCAAGAGTATGAATCTCAATCTAAGAGGTTAAAAGATCACCTTAACTTCCAAGGGTTTTGCAAGATCAAGGAGGGAAGAAGCACAAGGAGCAAGTAGCATGATGTGGGTAGATGCTTTCCATCTACTTTTGATGGTTCACCTAAATTTTCAGCCAAACCTTGGGTCGATGAGCTAGACACCTATTTGCAGCAACACCAAGTTTCAGAGAATGAAGCCATCAAAGTAGAAATGCTACATTTTGAAGGTAAGGCCTATGCTTGGTGGATGTTTGAATATTTTTCATTAAAAAATGCAAATACTTCTACTTATGCAAATTTCACTAGGAGAATAGTGGAAAGGTTTGATGAAAAAAATTTTGAAACACCTTTGGTGGAGCTAAAAAAACCAAAACAAATAAAACCTTTACATGGGTTGGAAGGATCTATAAACCCAACTCCACTTTAGGAAATTGTTGAAGAGGCTAACATATTTCATAATACCTTGCTAGAGGAAATATCTGTATCTCATACTCCTGGAAAAGAGGGAATTGAGATCCCTTTTTCAAAAGAGGATCCTCTTATTGAAAATTTTCCCATTCATATTGAAGAGGAAGAGAAGGCTGGAGGCAATAGCATTGTCATACCCAGAGCATATCTAGCACCTCATGCAGAGGAAGATGGAGCACTTGCTCCAACAAGAGGAATTCCTTAATGTTCACAAGAAGTTCCAAAGGATCTCATATGTGGAGATCAAGGCACAATCCATGAACAACATGTGCCATTATTGATATATTGTGAAACCTTGCAGATGAAAGGAGAAGGTAGGCAGGGTGGCCAACATCATATGATTAGGAGCACACATCCCTATCTATTTCAGACGGTTGATGCATAGAAGAGGCAGACTGATTTGTGCAGTAAGGGAAAGGACAAAGTTGTCCATTCATATATGCAGCCTACTCTTGATATTGATGTCTCATTGCATGGAGGCATTCCACGTGGGAGACCACCATATTAGGAGATGATGAGAGATGCTTCACAATTGGTTGCACCACTCACTAATCCCAGAGGGGTGAGGACCTTGGGAGGAATTGACACAGTGCTGAGAGTGTTGAGTAGACTCAAGGAGGAGGGAGACATCCTCCCTTTTTTAGCATTACCCACGCTCACTACATATTCTGCACTAACAGAAGTTGCTACAATGATGGAGGATGGCACCACCATGGTGCAAGGAAGCTTCCCCATGGATTTAGAGGAACAGAGGGTACTTTCCTTGAGGAAGGAATATGTTGGAGTATATGGAGGCCACTCATGCTTACATTGGCCAAGATCAGGAGGTTCTTTTTGGGTGGTAGCTTCTCATGGGAGGCAAACTTCCAAAGGCCACCACTTCTACCCACTTCTACTTGAGCATGAGCAGCTACATGATGGGCATGGTAGCACTTTGGAGGATGGCTTTGGCATGAGGGATGTCACAGGAAAGTACAACATCATGTGGGGAGCTTCACATTTCATATCTTCAGTGTTGTCTCTTAGGAGGATTGATCCATATTGGAGGTCTCAACTTTTGGTAGAGTACTCCAAGGATCTTGGTGATTTCATGATTCTTGATGACCTAGAGGGATATGATAGATACATGGTGGATGATGGGGTCATATATTGTTATGGAAGAGCCTTCTTGATTAAAGCTTCTAAGCTCAAGGAGAAGCTGTTGCATGCAGCACATGTGGATTTTTTTTCCGTGCATTTTGTTGCATATCATTCCTTGATGGAGGAGTTCACTTGGGAGGGCATCCAACAAGATGTATATTAGCATATGGATAGATGCATAGCCCAGATGATGATGGAGAGGTTGTCACAACCACTTCCCTACTCATTTAGAGTGAGGGAGAACTTTCAGTTGAGCCATTTGAGCTAAATGACCAAGGTACATCGTAGAGGATGTACATTTATGCATTATGATTTGAACTCCTTTACTTTTTGTGAGCATAATATTGTGCCAAGGAGGATCATTCCTTCTTGTATATTTTATTGTGATGTACTTGAGGCCATTTGCAGCATTGATGTTGGCCATTTTATTGGAGGTTTGTGGGAGATGCCATATGATTCTCAGTGTGCACCATTGGCACCAAATTTTTCTTTTATGATCCCATCTTGTAGGATGATTGTGGAAACAAAAAAGTGGCTGAAAAGACACCTGTTATCCTTTGTTTTGAGGCAGGCATGGAATGCACTACGCTGGTTCCACATGTGGGACTATGATCCACCTCCCGTTTGTCATATGGAAACTTGTTTTTATTTGTTTTTTCTTCCATATATTGATGATGTCCTTATTATTATGGGAAGCGTTTTTGGGGGGATGGCACAAGAGTTGGAGGTGTCCATTGGGAGTATGATTCTCCATACTTCATATGTTGCATGTTTTAGGAGAAAAAATGGGCAAACAATGATTTCCACACTACATCTATTGTCTTCATGTGGGAGGATCCATTTGGAGAACTTGAGTTCTTTGGAGAGGCACTTCATGGATGTTTTGATGGGTTGGGTAACTTGGGACATTCTTGGAGACCATAAAATTTCAGCCCAAGGTCAGCAGTAGCCGCATACATATCATAAATGGAGAGAGAAACAACATGGGTGGCAAAATCTAATCTCTCTATACAGCCCCAATACATTGCATGAACTAGGGGTTGAGGATTTCTTTGATGAGCTACCTAGGATGGCTCATTTCATTTGGATGAAAGCATGGGAATGGGAGTATTTCATTGGGAATGAGATACCCTGTGTTTTTCATCACTCCTACCTTGAGGATGCCATTGGACAACAATAATGTTTCCACTTACACCTTCCAATTTCTCATGATGTGTGCCATTTGGTTTTGCATACTTGGGAGGAACCATTGGGGGGAAGATTTATTGCAGATTATGTTGAGCGGTGGTGGGGAATATTGATGAGGAGGCCACAAGAGGAGGAGGAATTTTTCTCCACCTTTACAGTTGCTTGAGAATAAGAAAAATTTTGGAGGGGAGGACTATAATATTCCTAAAATTTAGCTTTTAGCTAAATGGAATATTATAGATCATTTTGTCACTAGGTAGGTGAATAAATGGGTGGGGAGGCCCATAGATCTCCTTAGCAGCAATAAAAACACTTCAAGTGTGAAAGGAGACCTTATAAATAGCTAAATAAAGCACCTTTTAGTATGAACAGGGGTTGGATCATGTTGAATAGGAAAACTTTGACCAAGTCAACAATGTTGTTATGGAGGAGTGGACATTAAATGAGGAATAACGCAGTTTTGGAGGGAGTTGTATTGCATGGAGGAAATGAACTAATTGAGTGGGGCCAAGGGAAAGGAAGCTCATAATCTATATAAGGAAGAGGATGGCATTCATATGGGTTTATGTTTTGGATTATTATTTTGTATGTGATCTGTTTAGACTTCTTGCACTCTTTAGCTGTTTAGTTGAGATTCTTGTGTTGTTTAGTACCGGGTGTTCCCGAGCGGGAATCCCACCTATTTCCTTGAGAGGCCTCTTGGAAGAGTATTTCATTTCATTTCCACATTCAGGTTTTCAGAAAAAAACTACAACTTTCTTCATCGGTGCAATTTCTGCAGGATATTGTCTTGTGTTGCAGGGTGCACCAATGGAGAATTAGATGGGGTGTCTTCAGAGCTAGTTTTTCAGTGGAGGATGGTTTCCATCCATTGGGAGGCCTGCAAAGAGGCCCCTTGGGATTTATTGACACATTTGGCCCCAGGCCAAGGAGAATTTATCCCCTATAATGTAGTTTCAGTCCAGATCTGCATTCTTTTAGGGAGGAGTTGCGGGGGTAGTTGCAATGGTTGTTTTGAGAGGTGATTTCTTCAATGGGCGAGCCATTATTTCATCCAGAGGATATATTGGAGAATATATGTAGTTATATACATCGGCGTCAGCCATATCTTCTCATTTCAATTGTTGCAGCATATCTTCAGCCCTAGGGCTGTAGCTTACATTGGCACATTGTGTGCATTTTCCGGAAACCCTCTTGAGTGTCTTGGAAAGTTGATCTAGTGCCTGGATATGTTTAGATTCTATTGGGGTCTATATCAGTATTTTTACATCATTGTATCATCTCCAACTATATTTATACCCAATATGAATGTGCTTTAGTTTCTCTTCGGCATTTTGTATTATGACAACAACTCATTTTTGGGAGTGATTTCTTATGGGAGGCTTGTTCCTTCATTGTATTTGATGTATGCCTCACTATTTTGTATTTATTTTCAGATCTAATACATGATTTTATGACTCCATATTGGTCTCCAATGTTAATGAGTTGATTTACACTGCTATTTCCAGTTTTGTGTTCATATATTGCTGCATTCCCCATTTGGGAATATTGCACAAATTGAGGGAATTCCTTCCCTAGATATCTTATATAGTCCTAATCATAAGGCTATATTCAAGAGAATTAGAAGGAGAAGAATTGATGATACAATCACAAACCTTAAAAATGAATATGTTTATGTTTTGTGGAAGGATCCTCTAGCTGATCCTACTGAACATTTAACCAAACTATCATAGTTTGCAGGTGCATATGCTACTGCCACTGTTGGTAAAGCTACTGAGGTTAAAATTTTATTGAAGAAGAAAGAAGATATAATAAAAAAATTGGAGAGACTATTGAATCTAGAAGATTCTAATTCCAACGAGAAAATCGAATTGAAGATGTCCCAATTTCAAAAGGATTTTGAGAGTCTTAATTTGTAGCATCAAGTACAACTCACTAAGAAGAAAACACAACTGGAAGTATCAATGACCAGATTACAAATCCAGCCACAGTTAGAGAAATTTATAAAGGAACCATTGGATGTAAATGGGAAGTTAAAGCAACAACAAGAAGTATTTTTCCAACGATATTTTATTACTGGCTCTTATTGTGACTCAAGTGAAATATTAATCCAGCAAGTAGCAATCCAGAAACTTGAATGTGAGAAGACCGAGAAGAAAATAAATGAACACATTCAATGACAAGCATCAGACTCAGGCAAGGAAGCTAATATAACCCGATTAGATAAGTTCCACCAGGAAATCTTATTCAAAGATTGGGAAGCACATATAAAGTAGGCAGAGAAATTCAAGTTGGCAAAGGAAATTACTAAATCTGTGTGTGAACAACTTGTGAAAGAAGAACTTATCAAAGAGTGCACGTCTAAAGTGCTCACAAAGTCAAACAGCTGGAAACAGAGTGGAAAAAAAGGTAGAAACGTAGGATGAAACAATTAAAAAAGTAAATAAGTTTGATTAAGAAAAATTTTGGAATTTTTTGATCAAACCTTATCATCAATACCAGACCCTATAGTCTTTAACTAATTCGAAAAGAATATTGCAACCAACACTCTCAAATGTGATATTCAAGGGACATGTCATATCACAAATTTTGTAGCCATCTCATCTCAAGCCCATGCTAGATATTTGTCAACTTCGGCGGGAAATCCAAAAGAATGATTGAAACTCATAGGTAATATTGTTACTTTATTTTCGTAGATTGTAGCTAAAGTTAGTCTTACAAGGATGGTTGTTTGAAACTCCTCTATTTTTTTGTAATAATATATTTTAGAACATAGTTAGTTTAGTATTTAAACCCCTCTCATGCATTTAGAAGGGTCCAGAATTTTTCAAAAGCATTTGCAAAGAATGCACTGTTGTAAGTTTGTGAATACTTTGATGAATTAATGGAACACAGTCTGTTATCTTTTGAAAATTAAAGTTTTTTAATCGATGTTGCACTATTGTACTCTTTAAATTGCTTGAAAGTGAACAGGAGAAGATTAATTACCGTCAGTTTACATGAGTATAAATTCATACATATGGTACTTCTATTCACTTGTATTAAGTCTTGCTTTCTATATTGACATTCATCTTTTTATTGCATTATATATTTTAAATTTTATTATAGATGAATGTTACATGCACTTATGTTATAGTATTTGTCTATGATTTCTTATCCAATATCACACATATGAATGCGATATATTTTTTATAATTATTCTAATCAAACTACTTTGTTTGAAGGATAATCTTATATAATTTTCATCTCTTTTAACTATTAAATAATCTACATTACAAATAGTTGAAGGATATCTCTTTAGATCGCATAAAGGAAGAAACACCCCAGGTCTATAGTAGAATAGATAGCTTAGATATATGCATGTGATAGATTAGAATCATTTTCCATTGCATGTTGTATAATCAAAACACACCCTAAAATAATCCTTATTGGGAAACTGGTCCCACTATCCCTAGTCAGAGCCACCACACCAAACGGAAAAGGAGCTGCTTTAAGGTCCGGACCAGGTGGTTTTCCCCCATTTTTTGGCAGTGGAATTCTGAGGCTTCGAAATTTTGGCGCTAGAAGGAGACCCTTTTGAATGGAAAAAAGTTATGATTAATCTAAAAGTAAATCTAAGAGTCTCTCTCCCTCTAGATCCCCATCAACTTCCAAAAAATTATCTAGATCCTCATCTTTAAAATCTAAAGTTGATCATCCTTCTCCTAAGTCTCCTAGTGATACTCAACCCATACTATCTCCTAGTTCTCATCAAACTTCCCCAGAAGTTTAGTCTTTGATAGAAAATTTAGAGAGAGTATCCATTTCCACCAAAAAGGATGAATCTTATCAAATATCGGATATCAGTATTTCATCTTCTTTACAACCTCAAAGAATATTAACTCGATCATAAAGTCAAAAGACAAGAATTCTTCCTTTTGAATTTCCCATTGATAGTACTCGAAAGAGAATAAATAAGACTCAAACAGAGTCAATCGCCAGCGATATTTTATTCTATTAATCATCATTACCTCCACTCACTTCCACAACTTCCATTCCAACAACTAGTGTTACTTTAACTAGCTCCAGTACTCAAACTACTATCCCTTCAACTAGTCCTAACACTCAGCCTGTTTGTTCTTCAACTCAAATTGAATCCATCACATCAACCCAAACTCCAGTGACACGTATTCCATGAAACAATCTAGGCACTGTAAATATGCCTTCTCCTCTTCATTCTCTTCCAAAATATCTTGAAAGGTGGTTACCTAAATTTCCTGATGATGGTTTTTCGGCAGAAGAGCACATTCATAATTTTATGTTAGCCAACAATTTAAAAGAATTAGTTGAAGAGGATTTTGTTGTAATATTATTTCTGTATACTCTAACAGGATCCGCAGGATCCTGGTATTTTTCACTGGTTGCTTACTCTATAACTAGCTAGAATATGTTAACAGTTTCTAGCTAAGTTTGGGGATGACAGGACCACTACTATGCTCATAAATTATTTATCAAATCTAAAAGCTAAATCAGGTGAGAATATAAAATATTTTAATTCAATATTTAATAAATTACTCAATAAAATTCTTGCTACATCAGTTCCTGGTGTAGAACTTCAAATTGAGTGGTATATTTCATCTCTTCCATCCAATATAGTTATTTTTGTTGATAGAGAAAAACTGCCGACACTTGCAGAAAACATGAAGGAATATCTATCTATAGAGAAACACATAGCCGCTCTTGAGAAGAAGAATTCTCAAGAAGATAGAAAATAAAAGAAGGTATCTTTCAAATATGATTCTAAAAATAAGTTTCCAAAAGACCCTTTTGATGTGGAATATCTTCAAAACGTTTTGAAGACTATAAAAAACGAGATGGAAAATAAGAAGAAACAAGTCGCTGAAAATTACAGCTCAAACAACACTTTCAGAAACTTCAAGAAAGGTCAGTCCTATAATACTCAACCCCCAAATATCATATCTAATGCTGAATTTTATCAAGATATAGAGGAAGAGAAAACAGAGGAAGAAGAAGATGATGAAGAAGAAGAAGTTGAACTAAATGGAATGTGGGATTTCATCCTACCAAATGAAGAACAACATGAAGCTTTTCTTGTGAGTACAAGGAGAAAAAATACTACTAAAGAAACACAGCCAAATCAACAACAAAATATTTCAATGCCTACTAAAGATAAATCAGTAAGCAAAAAGTCTACTTCAAAGGCTACAAAAACAAGTCTTGTTACTCCAGATACTCCACCTACATCTAAGACAATGGTAGTCTCAGACACTATTTAGTATAATATTGTTGCAGATATGAAGAAAACCAAGGCCAACATTTCAATTCACGATCTTACTAAATTAAAGCAGCAACATAAAATATTACTTAGCGACTTAAATGTGGTTCCTGCTTCAGACTTACCTGCTCTAGTAATAGTACAAGTTGCTAATGAAATGGGTAAGCCACCTTCTCCTTCAACTGAATTAGATGCTATAGTCTTGATTATAATAGGTGATTGATCCTGTTGACGGGAAAATCTGTCCGGCCAACAGTAGGGGATCTCCCCGGTAAAAGGTCCCAATTAGACCTTGAACCGTTTGGATTAGGGATCCCGTTCGGGGTGTGGGTCTGGCTACCACTGATTTCTCCTTTGCTTTGGGTCTCACTTAAACTCTATAAAACAGTGAATACACACCTAATCGACTGATACAATACATATGCTTGATGCATTAAATGTACATACGACACTATGAGTAGCAAGAGAAAAATAATAAAGCATGAAGACCGAAGGAAGTGTTGTTAGCAACACTTCATTAGGTTCATGCCTGTAAGCTGTTCTGACCATGAAAGAAACAGTTCCTCCTGGCGAGAACACCCTTCACTTCCTAAAAGCTTTAAATGATAACACAAACGCAGATAAGCAAAGTCATCAACATTCGCTAAGAAAGTGAAATAACTCAACCACCATTAACATACTCAGCAAACTGTTATGTAACTGTGAACTGAATTAAAGATACAGTTCCCTTAATCTAAATATGTTTAGAAACTGAAAGTATAATACTCAACAGTGCTCATACATAAAACAACACCAGATCCACAAAAGGGGTTTTACAAAATGCTTGTATTCATCATTAAATGTATATCTACTGGTAATACAATAAACTTCGCTCGAGTCCCAAACCAAAGATCCTTTTACAAGCTCCCGAAGGAGTATTTATAATCCAAAACCTGCCCTTTGGGCTTCCTTGACCTTTCATCTTCCTGACCGTTGGGCTGCCTTGTGACCCAGTCTTTTCTGTGACCTGCAACCTGAGCTGTTGTTGCGACCTGCGACCTGACTGGGTCGCAGGGTCGCAAGTTGAAAGAAAATGAGAGATTGCGACCTTGCGACTTTGCGACTGAGTCGCGGGGTCGCGGGGTGGCAAAATGCATAAAACCGAAGAGATGCGACCTTGCGACCTTGCGACTAGGTCGCAGGGTCGCGAGGTCACAAAATGCATAAAACCGAAGAGATGCGACCTTACGATCTTGCGACTAGGTCGCGGGGTCGCGGGGTCACAAAAAGGAGGAAAACCGAAGACATGTGACCTTGTGACCTTGCGACTAGGTCGCTGGGTCGCGGGGTTGCAAAAGGCAGCAAAACCAGAGAGATGCGACCTTGCGACTAGGTCGCGAGGTCGCGGGGTCGCAAAAAGGAGGAAAACCGAAGACATGCGACCTTGTGACCTTGCGACTAGGTCGCTGGGTCGCGGGGTCGCAAAAGGCGGAAAAAAAAAAGATATGTGACCTTGCGACCTCGGCAGATCTGTGACTTGCAACCTCTTGGGATTTACGACCTTGCACCATCCGTGACCTGCGACCTTGGGCAGATCAGTGAGTTCCTTGGAGTTTCGCCAGCATCTACTTGTTTTGAAAATGTCCCCTTGTTTGTTGGGGACAACCTTGGCTTTTATGTGCAAACAGAGAGGTTCTTCCTGCAATAAAATAACATAGGTCACAAGTCTTCTTGATGGAATAATAATAATGCTAAGGGCATTTTAATCAATTGTAAGAATAAAAATAATAACTTAGACCCCTGTGTGGTCAACTACTGAAATAGTCAGAGAGAATGGCTAGGGTAAGCTTTCTCTGTACCCTTTCTCTGTCAGGATTATCATATTCCCCATGCACAAGGTTCTCTTCAAGTCTTGGATTAAATTACTTGATAGGCACGAGCTTCTTCATTCACGTTCTTAGTGTTCGCCGTAGGTTTTCATGCTCATCGATTTTCCCATCCATTAGAGGAGTAGTAATTGTCATTTTCAATTGGAGAATCTCAGGTATCTTGAATAAGGAGAACTGGTCAGGTACGGTGATCTAGGCGAGGCTTATAACAGTCTTATACAATGAGGGCTGGTTAGTTAGGACCATTAAATCATGGCTAGCCCAATGAAAATCTTTCCTTTGCATGGCTCCAACGTCACCATATTAAGATCCCATCCCTAGGCTAGCTTATTATATAACATCCATTTATAACCCTGTAGACCGACCTCCACCTGAACGATTACTTCTGTTTTATGATGCTCCCATCTGCTAAAGGGACTCATCGACAAACCGATAGCAGCCTTGCTTCCGATTCTAGATCAGTAACGAGGTAGGAAACCATCTCCACTTCCCAAAGACCTCGATGACAGTGTCGTTCCAGATCTAACACTGCCTCTCAAACGAGTTCATCCAAGCCTCGATGGCGGGCTACCTCTTCCAGGCAACCACACATCGTACAGTGTAGCTCTTCCTCCAGGACCACAACAAACATTGTACCATGCAACTATTCTTCCAGGTCTACAACACATCGTAAAATATAGCTATTCCTCCAAGTCCTCCATAAAATAGTCCTCTAAACATAGTTTCTGCCATTCAGCCTTAAATGTTAGGTAATCTAGTTGTATAGGATGTCTAGTATCGAAAACCTCTGTTTCGGTCATTGTTCTCACGGGCCTGCAATTGAATGCACTGCAAACAGTCTCGAATCAATCTACATGGAATGCAAGGTCCGTTTTTTCAGTGCTTTTGGACATAGTAACAGCCAGCACCTTAGGAATCATCGAAGATGGGTTCTGTGGAGACAGCTCGACGTGGTCAGTAGTGGCAATATCGAAAAATCATCTTCCAACGAATGTGTAGCGATAACATCTTTCTAAATGTGGCCAGTGCAACAGATTTAAAGAGCGATTCTCTCCTGGAATATTACTGTCGGGGTTACAGAAGTCGGATGTTATCTGCTCCTTTAAAATAGATCCTTCACTGTCAAACGCAGCATGCTTTTGTAGCATTGGTTTCAGTTGTAACGCATAATATATTTTCTTTCCTTTTTAATATTGATATCTCTACACACTTACTCGGAAAGCGCAGTTCTTTTGTGATGTTGCCGCATAGATTCTGAGATAGCCACGTGAAAACTCAATCTATGCAGTTTGACTATCAACGCACCATGGTTATTACATTGCTGCTGCAGGTATATTAAATTGTTTTGCTCTCTGTTTAAACACGGCCTTTGACTCCTACAAATATACCTTCTCCAAGCATTTATCCATAGGTTTAAAACTGCGCTGATGTATTCATATAATTCGACATTCCTTTTGATAAAAATTGCTCGATGGTAGTTACAACGCTGGCCACTATGTTTCACTCCAAATGTTCTACCGTGGTTCGAAACTCCATCACCGTAAAGCTTGACCGCTATGTATTTACGTTTGGCTTCATGCCACGCAAATATGACTCCATGCAACGTGTCTTCATATAGTTGTGATCTACCATTTTAATCGTAAAGTTGACCACCCCATATATTTGCCTCTCATGCTTTATCATAAATTGACACGTGCCATCAAATGTTTGACATTTTATATGGTTTGGAAGCCACATGGGTTTGCGCTTTGGTTTTATTACATAACATTTAAAACCATAACCTCGGTCCACTGGATGCGCGCCCATTTATAATGTTTTCCATAGTTTTGCTTCACCATCACCTATGATTTTGGAACCATATGATTTTTTGTGCATTGGTTTAATTGTACAATGTATAGAACCATTTGCTTTGGCTAACCCCATGACTTCTTGCTCAGCCATTTAGGATGTTAAGAACATGCACAAACTCCATGCTCTCTGCTTTGCTTCGTCACAACCAACTACATTCTTAGATAATACCTTGTCCTTTGAATTTTATCTAGCTTCGTCACATTAGATTTGCCAATGTTAAAGATTCCATGACCACCTTCGCCTCCAAGTCCACCTATACCCAAACCACTTTGCATTCTTCGCCCAAAGTAAATAAGAGACTCCAGCATCAATAATGTAGGTGAAAATCTCAACAACTCTTGGTACCAGACCATTTCTAAAACATATGTCACAGGAACATAATCAAGAGGACCAATACCCAACGCTTCTTGCGCATCTTCCAACTTCTGCTCAAAGGATTCAACACTTCCGATATTAAAAGAATACTTATGTTGGCTGCCACCCTCAGAGGAGGTTCGTCTGACATATATCTCTACATCAATGCTTTCACTCTGGGCAGAATCATTTGGTGGATTTCGAACATAAATTTAGCTAGAGATTCGTTTGAAACCACAGCACGGTCGACAAGCCCAGGTTCCAAAAGTTTATTTTTGAATTCCTGAAAACTAATCTCTTTAGATGTAAGAGGCTTTCTCTCGGTGCCATGACAATCATTGATGAGTTGATCAATCATGGGATGGGCCTGTATAAACAACACAACATTAATTAGTTCACAGTTATTCTTTGCGAACGGTGCCCCTAGATAAAACATATGAGATTAACAAGTTTAAAATACGCATTCAGTCAACATGCTTAGTGACCCACGGCGAGAGCGTCTTTAATAGTCAATACACACAAGGTTTCCATTCAAACGTATGCATGGCAATATCATTACACATGGCGCGACTGCAGTAAGAATGTTTGAGCATACGCTAGATGATCCTTCCCACATATGGCGTGATTGCAACAATGGCATCTGATCATGATGGCGAGCCAACTCATGAGGGGTTGGGGATATGTTGCTGGAATGTCACTGACTGCAGGTTCAGTGAAAGACCTTAACGACTAAGCGAGCATAGGGGGACCCGAAATTTTAAATATAACCAAAATTTTGGGTGGTGTTGTAGCGGCTACAACAAATGGCAAACCACTGGTAGAATCCAGCATCTCTGTTAATATCACAACAATAGTCTGAGCCAAGATAGTGATGCAAGGGAATATTGAACAAGTTCCGCAAGTACCCTTTGTATTACTTTGGCCCTTTACAGGTATGCCTAATCCTTGTGCCTCAACTAAGTCCTGCTAATCAGAAACACATCAAAGAGAAAGCTCACAGATGCCAGTAGCTTGTTGATGATGTGAAGAGCAAGGCAGTGGGTTTATTATTTTCAGGATTTTTTAAAGTAAGTTTCTGGTGTTGCTCCGCTGCCAGCAGGCCTGGACAGTACCCCGGCATAGTCACTTCAAGAAATCACAAACGTTGCTCTGCTGCTAGCGAGCCTAGTCAGTACCCCAGCGGAGTCGTTGCATTACTTCTTTGTGCAGGAAGCCTTTCTCGATCCTTTACCCTTATTTGTTTCATGTGCTTGTAGCACTTATTTTCATGTGCTCATGGCACTTATTTTCGTGGGAGGATGAGGGATCCCGACTTATTTTACGGGCAAGAGAGGTTGTTTCTTATTTTGCAGAAACTGAAAGATATCCCGATTTGGGTTTCCCTTTGTGCCAAACCTTCACATCCCATTCACCAGAATAGGCGAAGCGCGCAAAATAGATCATTAAAACATCCAAGACAATGTTGGGCACAAGGCTTAGGCTTTACGGGTATGGGGCATTTCAAACTCATTAGGTCTCCCCCAAACAACTGGCTCGTATCTCCTCAGATAATAAATTTAGACTCATAGGCATCTTGTTGAGAATGCGACTTCGATGACTGGTCCTAAGAGAAGGCTGCCTCTTGAGATAGCCACCGCAACCTCACACAAACAATGGGGTTACTATTTCAGCAATTGGGGCAAAACAAGACCGCAAGGAGGTAGGGTTTCAATGAGGGCTCGTGCAGTGGTAGGAAACATGACAGAAATGATGTGAGGGAGAGAGCATATGATGCAACGTAATAGGTGAGGCTCAAGATGCAATGCAATGCCATGTGGGAGAATGATTAACCAGTTGTAGGTGGGAAAGAGGTGCAATACAAGCAGTAATTATTTATGTAGCAACAAGCAAACTGAAAAGGAAATGAACGAAAATAATTGTAACATGATGTTGCCTAAGATATTGATCGTAAACAAAAAGAACAAACACACTTTTAAATCATGAAGAAAAAATTTAGCAAGTAAACCTAAAAAACGTTGAACTAACAAATTTTATTAACTGGTCCTAGCTATCCTACACCTAAACCCTAGTTTAACCAATGATGCGGTCGGGTTATGAAAAATCAGCTTTCTAGTGTAGCCACCGCATTAGTTCCTGACCTGCAAGAATAATAATGATCAGGACCATAGCTAATATCCAAAAAAGTGCAGCAACAACAAAACTCACCTGAGGAGCAGGTGCAACGGTAAGATGATCACAGATACTTACCAAAGAACATGCCATAACAGATTGTGCAAGCTGAAACCCACTCTCATCTTGAGACATAGCAATATGTTCTTGAAACTCACCATTTATACATGACACACAATCATTCATGCATAGTCCCGGGTCTGATGGGCACTGGGCAGGCCATGGCCTATTTGTAGGTACATCCATCGGATAGGGTTGGTCGAGTTGATCGGAAATCTCATCATGGTGTTGAGGAACATCAGTTTTATGGGACAGAAACAATAAACAAGTGCCAGGCGAATTATCGATGCATGTGCATCCAAGCGTAGAAACCCTAGTTTCGAAAACCCTAGTTCGATATTGCTCCTGGGTTTGGTCAAGGGTATAAGGATCTGAATCCGCGTTTAGTGGATCTTGAAATTCCTCACTGCCTTGAACAAACTCTGGACCTTCGAGCAAGGGGCTTTCCAACTTTGACTGCTTGGCGAGATCAACAGGCGAGCAGATGTGATCATGGATTGTGGTGGGTTGCAAAATGTCAGTGGGCTTTGTATCAATTCGTTCAAATGTTTGCACACTGACAGATTGATAATCCAAAGTATCGGGTTCTCTAGATTTTCCAGGGTGGGGTGGATTTACCGCGGTTATGCTGGGAGGAGCGTGGTATTTGGGGATCGTCATCTCAGAAACAATTGGCAGAAGCTGAAGCGCTTCAACTTTCTGATGGGTACTTGAATCTTCCCAAAGTGAATCACTAAATTTGGGTGTCTTCATAGGGTTAGCAAAGAGATGCGAGTGATAGTCCTCAGCGGTATGATTGAATATGTTTTCAGATAAGGAGTGATCGCTACAACCATCGATTTGATCAAGCTGGGTACCTGGCAAGTCAGGCTCCCCGGGAGTTACCAACTGGGATGGATCAATAAAGAGGACATCTTGAGGTTGCCTAGACAGAAAATCGCTCCTATGGTTGTCTAAAGATTTCGAGTGAGAATGATCAGATCTGAAAGATTCATCGATTTTGAACTGTGATTGTGAAACACCATCTGTGGGCTTATAATTGCCGCCAATACCAGTATCAGGAAATTTTGAATGTCCCGAAGAAATTACTGGTGTGGCGGGATCGGGAAACCAACTTGGGAATAATGAACGAAAATATTGAGTCACAGGGGCGTTAACCCTACAAGGCTTTTCAACACGTGCATCTGTGTCATTTAGAGAAAACGATGATCTGGCAGGCCTTGTAAAGGAATCAACTTTATGCGGGGTAGGAGTTGATTCATAATTAGTATGCGAATCAGATTTAGGTTTGTGTCTAGGGAGACACCGAGTGGGCTCGAGGTAGGTTTCATGAACCGAGAGAGATAATGAGCCACTGGGGCTTTCAAGCTCTGATTCAACATGGTGCGTGAAATATTCAAAGGGAGTACCGTAGACTTCATCCCCATGCACCCATCCATCATTGCTCAGAACTTTCGAGGTCGTACCTCGACTATCCGACAACTTAGGAGGAGGAGCGAGAATGTCACACATATCAATACTCTCCTTGGAGGCCTGAATGTGGTCTGGACTTGGGGAGATGGACAATGCAACATTAGGGACAAAATTGGAACAGCCGGTAACTTGCGGGTCATCATAAGGAACACTAGGATCTAACTGAAATTGTTCAAGGGAAACGAGAATCACATACTTGAACTGTTCACTTAAACATTTCCAATCGACGTCCCCCTCAGGGAACTCAAAACAATAATGAATGAATCTGATAGCGAACTCATCTAAATATTCCTGAGGTTCCATTCTAATGTCATTTGACTTTATCACTACACTTTGCAAATTGTACCTGTGGAAAGCTTGCCGCAATTCACTGGCGAGTTGTTCAAATGAATGGATGGAAGCTTTCGGCAATGTGTGACACCATTGCTTAGCGCAACCTTCGAGGGTGAGGAAGAAAAGAAAATAAATCAAACCTTCATCGTCAATTTCATAGTACTCACCAAAGTCACAAAAATCTAAAAAGTGTTGGGTTATGGACACCCCATTTTCACCATCAAATTTTAACTGGGACAAGTGATACATAAGTTCATTGGGGATGAAGTATCGAGGCTCATAAAACACCGACAAACATCTCGGGAGAATGATTTGGGAACGATCCATTACAAATATGAGATTAACTGCAAGCTCTTAGGGCTCAGCTTGTCATCTGGCCCTCCTTCTAGCGCCAATTCTGTTGACGGGAAAATCTGTCCGGCCAACAGCAGGGGATCTCCCCGGTAAAAGGTCCCAATTATACCTTGAACTGTTTGGATTAGGGATCTTGTCCGGGGTGTGGGTCTGGCTACCACTGATTTCTCCTTTGCTTTGGGTCTCGCTTAAACTCTATAAAACAGTGAATACACACCTAATAGATTGATACAAGACATATTCTTGATGCATTAAATGTACATACGACACTATGAGTAGCAAGAGAAAAATAATAAAGCATGAAGACCGAAGGAAGTGTTGTTAGAAACACTTCATTAGGTTCATGCCTGTAAGTTGTTCTGACCATGAAAGAAACATTTCCTCATGGCGAGAACACCCTTCACTTCCTAAAAGCTTTAAATGATAACACAAACGCAGATAAAAAAAGTCATCAACATTCCCTAAGAAAGTGAAATAACTCAACCACCATTAACATACTCAGCAAACTATTATGTAACTGTGAACTGAATTAAAGATACAGTTCCCTTAATCTAAAGATGTTCAGAAACTGAAAGTATAATACTCAACAGTGCTCATACATAAAACAACACCAGATCCACAAAAGGGGGTTTACAAAATGCTTGTATTCATCATTAAATGTATATCTACTGGTAATACAATGCACTCTGCTCGAGTCCCAAATCAAAGATCCTTTTACAAGCTCTCGAAGGAGTATTTATAATCCAAAACCTGCCCTTTGGGCTTCCTTGACCTTTCATCTTCATGATCGTTGGGCTGCCTTGCAACCCAGTCTTTTCTGTGACCCGCAACCTGAGCTGTTTTTGTCACCTGCAACCTGACTGGGTCGCGGGGTCGCAAGTTGTAAGAAAATGAGAGATTGCGACCTTGCGACTTTGCGACTGAGTCGCGGGGTCGCGGGGTGGCAAAATGCATAAAACCGAAGATATGTGACCTTGCGACCTTGCGACTAGGTCGCGGGGTCACAAAATGCATAAAAACGAAGAGATGCGACCTTGCGACCTTGCGACTAGGTCGCGGGGTCGCGGGGTCACGGGGTCGCAAAAAGGAAGTAAACCGAAGACATGCGACCTTGTGACTTTGCGACTAGGTCGCTGGGTCGCAGGGTCGCAAAAGGCGGCAAAAATGGAGAGATGCGACCTTGCGACCTTGCGACTACGTCACGAGGTCGTGGGGTCGCAAAAAGGAGGAAAACCGAAGACATGCGACCTTGCGACCTTGCGACTAGGTCGCTAGGTCGCGGGGTCATAAAAGGCAGAAAAACCGAATATATGCGACCTCGGCAGATCTGCGACTTGCGACCTTCTGGGATTTACGACCTTGCACCATCCATGACTTGCGACCTTGGGCAGATCAGTGAGTTCCTTGGAGTTTCACCAGCATCTACTTGTTTTGAAAATGTCCCCTTGTTTGTTGGGGACAACCTTGGCTTTTATGTGCAAACAGAGAGGTTCTTCCTGCAATAAAATAACACAGGTCACAAGTCTTCTTGATGGAATAATAATAATGCTAAGGGAATTTTAATCAATTGTAAGAATAAAAATAATAACTTAGACCCCTGTGTGGTCAACTACTGAAATAGTCGGAGAGAATGGCTAGGGTAAGCTTTCTCTGTGCCCTTTCTCTGTCAGGATTATCATCTTGCCGTTGCACCTGCTCCTCAGGTAAGTTTTGTTGCTGCTGCACTTTTTTGGATATTAGCTCTGGTCCTAATCATTGTTGTTCTTGTAGGTCAAGAACTAATGCGGTGGCTACACTGGAAAGCTGATTTTTCATAACCCGACCGCATCATTGGTTAAAATAGGGTTTAGGTGTAGGCTAGCTAGGACCAGTTAATAAAATTTGTTAGTTCAACGTTTTTTAGGTTTACTTGCTAAAAATTTTCTTCATGATTTAAAAGTGTGTTTGTTGTTTTTTTTTATGATCAATATCTTAGGCAACATCATGTTACAAGTATTTTCGTTCATTTCCTTTTCAGTTTGCTTGTTGTTGCATAAATAATTACTTCTTGTATTGCACCTCTTTCCCACCTACAACTAGTTAATCATTCTCCCACATGGCGTTGCATTGCATCTTGAGCCTCACCTATTACGTTGCGTCGTATGCTCTCTCCCTCACATCATTTCTATCATGTTGCCTACCACTGCACAAGCCCTCATTGAAATCCTACCTCCTTGCGGTCTTGTTTTGCCCCAACTACTGAAATAGTAACCCCATTGTTTGCATGAGGTTGCGGTGGCTATATCAAGAGGCAGCCTTCTCTTAGGACCAATCATAGAAGTTGCATTCTCAACAAGATGCCTATGAGTCTAAAATTATCATCTAGGGAGATACGAGCCGGTTGTTTGGGGGAGACCTAATGAGTTTGAAATGCCCCATACCCGTAAAGCCTAAGCCTTGTGCCCAGCATAGTCTTGGACGTTTTAATGATCTGTTTTGCGCGCTTCGCCTATTTTGGTGAATGGGATGTGAAGGTTTGGCACAAAGGGAAACCCAAATCGGGATATCTTTCAGTTTCTGCAAAACAAGAAACAACCTCTCTTTCCCATAAAATAAGTCGGGATCCATCATCCGCCCATGAAAATAAGTGCCACGAGCACATGAAAATAAGTGCTACAAGCACATGAAACAAATAAGGGTAAAGGATCGAGAAAGGCTTCTTGCGCAGAGAAGTAATGCAACGACTCCGCCAGGGTACTGACCAGGCTCGCTGGCAGCAGAGCAATGTTTGTGATTTCTTGAAGTGACTCCGCTGGGGTACTGTGCAAGCCTGCTGGCAGTGGAGCAACACTAGAAACTTACTTTAAAAAATCCTGAAAATAATAAACCCACTGCCTTGCTCTTCACATCATCAACAAGCTACTGGCGTCTGTGAGCTTTCTCTTTGATGTGTTTCTGATTAGAGGGACTTAGTTGAGGCACAAGGATTAGGCATACCTGTAACAAAGGGTACTCGCGGAACTTGTTCAATATTCCCTTGCATCACTATCTTGGCTTAGACTATTGTTGTGATATTAACAGAGATGCTGGATTCTACCAATTATTCGCCATTTGTTGTAGCCGCTACAACACCACCCAAAATTTTGGGTATATTTAAAATTTCGGGTCCCCCTATGCTAGCTTAGTCGTTAAGGTCTTTCACCGAACCTGCAGTCAGTGACATCCCAGCGACCTATCCCCAACCCCTCATGATTTGGCTCGCCATCATGATCAGATGCCATTATTGCAATCACACCATATGTGGGAAGGATCATCTAGCGTACGCTCAAACATTCTTACCGCAGTCGTGCCATGTGTAATGAGATTGCCATGCATACGTTTGAATGGAAACCTTGTGTGTATTGACTATTAAAGACCCTCTCGCCGTGGGTCATTAAGCATGTTGACTGAAAGCGTATTTTAAACTCGTTAATCTCATATGTTTTATCTAGGGGCACTGTTCACAAAGAATAACTGTGAACTAATTGATGTTATGTTTTTTATACAGGCCCATCCCACGATTGATCAACTCATCAATGATTGTCATGGCACCGAGAGAAATCCTCTTACATATGAAGAGATTAGTTTTCAGGAATTCAAAAATAAACTTTTGGAACCTGGGCTTGTCGATCGTGTTGTGGTTTCAAACGAATCTCTAGCTAAAGTTATGTTCGAAATCCACCAAATGATTCTGCCCGGAGTGAAAGTAGTGATGTAAAGATATATGTCAGACGGACCTCCTCTGAGGGTGGTAGCCAACATAAGTATTCTTTTAATATCGAAAATGTTGAATCCTTTGAGCAGAATTTGGAAGATGCACAAGAAGCGTTGGGTATTGGTCCTCCTGATTATGTTCCTGTGACATATGTTTCAGAAATGGTCTGGTACCAAGATTTGTTGAGATTTGCACCTGCATTATTGATGTTGGAGTTTCTTATTTACTTTGGGCAAAGAATGAAAAGTGGTTTGGGTATAGGTGGACCTGGAGGCGAAGGTGGTCATGGACTCTTTAACATCGGCAAAGCTAATTTGACGAAGCTAGATAAAATTCAAAGGACAAGGTATTATCTAAGAATGTAGCTGGTTGTGACGAAGCAAAGCAAAGAGCATGGATTTTGTGCATATTCTTAACATCCTAAATGGTCGAGCAAGAAGTCATGGGGTTAGCCAAAGCAAATGGTTCTAGACATTGTACAATTAAACCAGTGCACAAAAAATCATATGGTTCCAAAATCATAGGTGATGGTGAAGCAAAACTATGGAAAACATTATAGATGGGCGTGCATCCGGTGGACTGAGGTTATGGTTTTAAATGTTATGTAATAAAACCAAAGCACAAACCCATGTGGCTTCCAAACCATATAAAATGTCAAACATTTGATGGCACGTGTCAATTTACAATAAAGCATGAGAGGCAAATATATGGGGCGGTCAACTTTACGATTAAAATGGCGGATCACAACTATATGAAGACATGTTGCATGGAGTCATACGTTGCATGGAGTCATATTTGCGTGGCATGAAGCTACACGTAAATACATAGCGGTCAAGCTTTACGGTGATGGAGTTTCGAACCATGGTAGAACGTTTGGAGTGAAACATAGTGGCCAGCGTTGTAACTACCATCGAGCAGTTTTTATCAAAAGGAATTTCGAATTATATGAAGACATCAGCGCAGTTTTAAACCTATGGATAAACGCTTGGAGAAGGTATATTTGTAGCAGTCAAAGGCCGTGTTTAAACAGAGAGCAAATTACTTTAATATACCTGCAGCAGCAACGTAATAAGCATGGTGCATTGATATATAAACTGCATAGATTGAGTTTTCACGTGGCTATCTCAAAATCTACGTGGCAACATCACAAAAGAACCGCGCTTTCCGAGTAAGTGTGTAGAGATATCAATATTAAAAAGGAAAGCGAATATATTATGCGTTACAACTGAAACCAACGCTACAAAATCATGCTGCGTTTGACAGTGAAGGATCTATTTTAAAGGAGCAGATAACAGCTGACTTCTGTAACCCCGACGACGATATTTCGGGAGAGAATCGCTCTTTAAATCTGTTGCACTGGCCACATTTAGAAAGACGTTATCGCTACATATTCGTTGGAAGCTGATTTTTCGATATTGCCACTATTGACCACGTCGAGCTGTCTCCACAGAACCAATGTTCGATGATTCCTAAGGTGTTGGCTGTTACTATGTCCAAAAGCACTGAAAAAACGGACCTCGCATTCCATGTAGATTGATTCGAGACTGTTTGCAGTGCATTCAATTGCAGGCCCATGAGAACAATGACCAAAACAGGGATTTTCGATACTAGACGTCCTATACAACTAGATTACCTAACATTTAAGGTTGAATGGCAGAAACTATGTTTAGAGGACTGTTTTATGGATGACTTGGAGGAAGAGATGCATTTTACAATGTGTTGTGGACCTGGAAGAATAGTTGCATGGTACAATGTTTGTTGCGGTCCTGGAGGAAGAGCTGCACTGTACGATGTGTGGTTGCCTGGAAGAGGTAGCCCGCCATCGAGGCTTGGATGAACCCATTTGAGAGGTAGTGTTAGATCTGGAATGACACTGTCATCGGGGTCTTTGGGAAGTAGATATGGTTTCCTACCTCGTCACTGATCTAGAATCAGAAGCAAGGCTGCTATCAGTTTGTCGCTGAGTCCCTTTAGCAGATGGGAGCATCATAAAACAGAATTAATCGTTCAGGTGGAGGTCGGTCTACAGGGTTATAAATGGATGTTATATAATAAGCTAGCCCAGGGATGGGATCTTAATATGGTGACGTTGGAGCCGCGCAAAGGAAATATTTTCATTGGGATAGCCATGATTTAATGGTCCTAACTGACCACCCCTCATTGTATAAGACTGTTATAAGCCTCGCCTAGATCGTCGTACCTGACCAGTTCTCCTCAGTCAAGATACCTGAGATTCTCCAATTGAAAATTACAATTACTGCTCCTCTAATGGATGGGAAAATCGATGAGCATGAAAACCTACGGTGAACACTAAGAACGTGAATGAAGAAGCTCATGCCTATCAAGTAATTTAATCCAAGACTTGAAGAGAACCTTGTGCATGGGGAAGATGATAATCCTGACAGAGAAAGGGCACAGAGAAAGCCTACCCTAGCCATTATCTCCAACTATTTCAGTACTTGACCACACAGGGGTCTAAGTTATTATTTTTATTCTTACAATTGATTAAAATGCCCTTAGCATTATTATTATTCCATTAAGAAGACTTGTGACCTGTGTTACTTTATTGCAGGAACAACCTCTCTGTTTGCACATAAAAGCCAAGGTTGTCCCCAGCAAACAAGGGGACATTTTCAAAACAAGTAGATGTTGGCAAAACTCCAAGGAACTCACTGATCTGCCCAAGGTCGCAGGTCACGGATGGTGCAAGGTCTAAAATCCCAGGAGGTCGCAAGTCGCAGATCTGCCAAGGTCGCAAGGTCGCATATCTTTGGTTTTTCTACCTTTTGCGACCCTGCGACCCAGCGACCTAGTCGCAAGGTCGCAAGGTCGCATGTCTTCGGTTTTCCTCCTTTTTGTGACCCCGCGACCTTGCGACCTAGTCGCAAGGTCGCAAGGTCACATCTCTCCGATTTTTCCGCCTTTTGCGACCCCGCGACCCAGCTACCTAGTCGCAAGGTCGCAAGGTCACATGTCTTCGTTTTCCTCCTTTTGCAACCCCGCGACCCCGCAACCTAGTCGCAAGGTCGCAAGGTCGCATCTCTTTGGTTTTATGCATTTTGTGACCCCGCGACCCCACGACCTAGTCGCAAGGTCGCAAGGTCGCATCTCTTCGGTTTTATGCATTTTGCGACCCAGCGACCCCGCAACTCAGTCGCAAAGTCGCAAGGTCGCAATCTCTCATTTTCTTACAACTTGCGTCCCCGCGACCTAGTCAGGTCACAGGTTGCAACAACAGCTCAGGTCGCAGGTCGCAGAAAAGACTGGGTCGCAAGGCAGCCCAACGGTCAGGAAGATGAAAGGTCAAGGAAGCCCAAAGGGCAGGTTTTGGATTATAAATACTCCTTCAGGAGATTGTAAAAGGATCTTTGGTTTGGGACTCGAGCGGAGTGCATTGTATTACCAGTAGATATACATTTAATGATGAATATAAGCATTTTGTAAACCCCCTTTTGTGGATCTGGTGTTGTTTTATGTATGATCATTGTTGATTATTATACTTTCAGTTTCTGAACATCTTTAGATTAAGGGAACTGTATCTTTAATTCAGTTCATAGTTACATAACAGTTTGCGGAGTATGTTAATGGTGGTTGAGTTATTTCACTTTCTTAGTGAATGTTGATGACTTTGTTTATCTGCGTTTGTGTTATCATTTAAAGCTTTTAGGAAGTGAAGGGTGTTCTCTCCATGAGGAAATGTTTCTTTCATGGTCAAAACAACTTACAGGCATGAACCTAATGAAGTGTTGCTAACAAAACTTCCTTCGGTCTTCATGCTTTATTATTTTTCTCTTGCTACTCATAGTGTCGTATGTACATTTAATGCATCAAGCATATGTCTTGTATCAGTCGATTAGGTGTGTATTCACTGTTTTATAGAGTTTAAGCGAGACCCAAAGCAAAGGAGAAATCAGTGGTAGCCGGACCCACACCCCGAACGGGATCCCTAAACCAAACGGTTCAAGGTCTAATTGGGACCTTTTACCGGGGAGATCCCCTGCTGTTGGCCGGACATATTTTCCCGTCAACAGATCCATATCTCATACTTATCCATTTCTCTTAACCTATGATATCTATAATAAAAATGCTCATAATTGTTTAATAGACTCGAGGGATTCCTCTAATATAATTCCAAAATTATTCTATGCTAAGTTGAACATAACTCCTTAGAGTTCCCCTGTCCATATAGAACAACTTGATAGAACTAAAGTACAAGTTGTAGGAGAAATACATTCTGTCTCCATCATATTGTCATCAAACCCCAAGGTTGGTGGTTGATATTCCTGAGTTTTACGGCTTAGTTTTAAACCGAGACTGGTCTGAAAAACTTCATGGATATTTTGCAGCAGACTGGTCACATATGTGGCTACCATATAATGGAAATCCAAATCAAATCCAGGTAGACCATGAAAATTTCATGAAACATACAGTCACTGATCTTGAAGGAGTAAATGAGCCAGTAGCATTCAATAATAAAATTATTGGAAACTACTCAGTAGAGTCATTTTTGGGAAATTCAATGCTCAACCGTCACCTTTATTTGATAATGCAGTTGTTTCTCAGATTGAGAATTTTTCCCAGACATATAGTTCCCAGTGTAAAAAATTTGTAGATAAAGCAATAGTTAATTTTATATTTTGGACTCTTTATTTTTACGGTTCTAAATATGAAGATAGTGCAGGCGCTAGCTATATTTAAATAAGCTAAGAAGGAGAAAATACCATGTTAGCATGCAGACTAGAATTCAATCGTACAAAGAATATAGGTGAATACGAAGCATTAGTCCAAGGTTTGTACAAAGCCATTGATCTTAATATCAAATATCTGAATGTCCTAGGAGATTCAGAAATCATTTTTAGATAGGTAAGAACTACCATTCATTGTAATTCTGGAGATTTAAATCTATCCCAATCATTAGTCCAAGAATTAGCCATTCATTTCTTAGCCTTTAATATTTCTTTCGTACCTAAAATGCAGAATGCTAGTGCAGATCTACTGGCTAATGTAGCATCAAAGTTAATTCCATCTCAAGGGTTTAGTCCTGATAGATTTTCCATTGAATTAATTTTTAGACCATCTGTTCCTGATAATATTACCAATTGGAGAGTATTCAATAATGATTCAGATATCATAGATTTCTTGACATTTGAAGGATCTTATGATAGTAAAATTTTGGATGAAAATGAACATGACATTCAGATTAAGGAGGAACAAGATGAAAATCATATTCCTAAGTCTGTTGTCAAGTTAGAAGACCTATATGATCTGAAAGATAGGTTTAAAATATTTACTAACTCAAAAACTCAAAGCTCTACCTTAAGGTATGAGTTAGTAAATCTAGGAACTGACAAAAAACCTCAAACTGTCAATCTAGGTCTTAGTCTATCTTCTGAAGAAATATTATCATTTATGTTTAGAATGTAAAAAATTGTTTTTTCTTGGTATTACACTGATCTTAAAACATATGACACTTTTTTGATTCAACATACCATTCCTATGATCTCAGAAGAAAAACCTATACAACAGAAGTTGAAAATTCATCCAAATCTCAAAAATCAAATCAAAACATAACTGAACAAACTCCTCAAGGAAAAAATCATATTTCTAGTCAGGCATTCTAAATGGGTATCAAATTTGGTACCTGTCAGGAAGAAAAATGGTGATATTGGAATTTGTATTGATTTTAGGAATTTAAACAAAGCATGTCAAAAGGACAACTTTCCATTACCAACCATGGAACAAGTACTGCAAACAATAGTTGGTTCTGAACTTATGTCCTTTCTAGATGGATTCTCGGGATATAAGAAAATTCTCGTACATCCAGATGACAGACTAAAGACTACATTCAGGACTAAGTGGGGAACTTATGCCTATCAAAACATGCTATTTGGATTAATTAATGCAGGTTCCACTTTTCAGAGAGCTATGGACACAGCTTTTAGGGGGCTCATAAATAGTGGTTATTTATTTAGATGACATTACAGTATTTCATAAACAAGTAACCAATCATTTGAATAACCTAAAGCAAGTCTATGAGCAATCTAAAAGGTATGACATCTCTTTAAACCCAAAGAAATCATTTTTTTCATTAGATGAATGAAAACTTTTAGGATTCATTGTGTCAAAAAGAGGTATCTATATTGATCCTAAAAGAATTGAAGAGATTAAAATAATTTATTTCCCTCATAACAAGAAAGATATAGAGTCGTTTCTTGGGAAAATTAATTTTGTTAAAAGGTTTTCCCCTAACTTTTCACAAATAGTTTTACCATTACAAAACACGATTAAGAAAAATTTAGTCTTTAAATGGGGACATAATGAAAGAGAAGCATTTGATTTGATTCAACAATCCATTTTCAATGCTCGATTCTTGACTACCCCCAATTTTCTTAATCCTTTTACTTTATATAATTTTTCATCAGATATATCATACACTGTTGTTTTAACACAACTTAATGACCAACAAATTGAAGCACCAATATCATTTTTCAGTTCCAATTGGCAAGGTGCAGAAATAAATTATTCATCTGTCGAAAAGAAAGCATTTTTTGTCTTTAAGGCTATAAAGAATTTCAAGCCATTTCTCCTAAAAAATCACACCAAAATCATAGTTCCATTTGTCACAGTGAGAGAACTATTAATGAAAAGAGAATTAGGAGAGAAAAGGGCTAACTGGGTTACCACTTTACAATAATATGAGGTAGAAATTAGACCCTCTAAAACTTTTAGAGGTCGAGGTTTTTGCAGATCTCATAGGAGCATCCCATCTATCATCAGAAGAAGATTCAGGTAACAATGTGTAAATATCATAGGTAAGCCTCAACAATGCACAATCTCAATACACTGATCTCATATTCTATTTGAAAAATGGATATGTTATGACCCAACTCAGTTACAAAATGAAATGGCCTTTGAGATTAAAGACCAAGAAATATGAATTAATCAATGATGTATTGTTTAGGAGAAATTTTGATTATGTATTACTAATATTCTTATGAAAATCTGAAGCAAAGAAAGTCTTGTAGGAACTCCATGATGGAGTAGTTGGAGGACATTTTGAAGGAAATACCACTGCACACAAAATCCTGCATGCAAGTTACTATTGGCCTACACTTTTCAAATATGCTCATGAATATGCAAGAAAAGGAAAAGTGTGTCAAAGTGCATCTGGAAGACAAAGGAAGCTAGCCTTCCCATTACAGCCAATTAATATCAAACAACCATTTGAACAATGGTGATTAAATATAATCGGTGAGATTGTTCCTAAATATTCCAAACAACATAGATATGTTCTCATAGCTACACATTACTTTACTAAATGGGTGGAAGAAATTCCATTAAAGGTATCCAACTCTGAGAATATCATTGATTTCATTGACCAATATAACATAACTAGGTTTGGTTTACCTATTACTTTAATGTTTGATAACGAACTTACTTCTCAGGAAATGCTATGATGGAATTTGCACTCAAAAGAGGTTTTAAACTTAAGTATTTTGAAAATTGTTATCTGCAAGGAAATGTTTTAGCAGAATCCACGAATAAAAACTTAATTAGAATGATCAAAAGAACTGTTGATCAAAACCAACGAAATTGGCATAAGTCATTAATTTTTTCTCTTTGGGCAGACCGAATAACTCATAAAGATTCTATTGGAACTTCTCCATTCAATCTTGTCTATGGAAAAGAATTTTTTCTTCCTACGAATGTAGTTATTCCCTTTATTGCCTTAGTTTAATTCATTGATGAATCTCCTTCTTCTTCACTACAACTAAGACAATTTCAAATTCCTAAGCTAGAAGAAGAAAGAGAAAAAGCTGAGCATACTCATGCACATCATCAATAGATAGTAAAAGCCTCATTTGATTCAACTTATGTTACTCCAAAAATATTTCAAATTAGTGATCTGGTATTGAAATGGGACAAAGCACATGAGGAAAAGGTAAACACACAAAGTTTCAAAAACTCTCGCTAGGTCTATTTCAAATAATTGAAGAAATAGGCCCATCGAATTCTTATTGCAAGATCTATCAGGAAAAAGAGACTATTTTCCTATTAATGGGCAGATTTTGAAAAATATTTTTCATAGGAGGTAACCCCTTCTATTCCCTATATACTAGTGTCTTTTTCTTTTCCTTAGAAAAATAAAATTTTCTTAGTATAATTTTTTGGCTTTTATAATAAATATCTCAGATGATCCTTTTGATTTATCGCTTATAGAAATAAGAAGTGTTAAGGAAACAATCGAAATATTTGAAAGATAGATATATTTTATTTTTCCCTAAAAGATGCAATTTCACTGAATTTATTTATTATATGATCAACTCTCATCTTTATATAGCATGATTATTATGTTATCAGTGAAAAAAAGAATCCTTAAACATAATAAATACTCTTTTACAAAAAATAAATCTAAAACTCAACATTATCATCCAGAATCCTCAACAGGACCAATGTTTCACCCCATCTAGGAAAACTTATCAATTTTTGAAAGAAATTCAAAAAATATTATACTAGAAAATATTAAAAGATCATAAGTCTCATCACGAGCTTGTTTACTATGTTCATAGGGAAATCGTTGAACTGACATTATCAATACTACCTACCAAAACAGGGTAATGACTTGAGATTATATCAAGAGGACAAGGGGTCTCATTAAGAGCTAGCTTGATCAGTTTAATTACAACTAGTGAATGGCATTGTCATTATTTGGTTACCAAGCCAAGATAATGGCTTTTAATTAAATAAAAATAGGATACAAAAAGAAAAAGTTTCAAAAAATATCAATTGTATAAAGTTAGCATTTATTTTCGGAAATTGTAAGAAACACTGGATGGGACAATGAAACATTGTTGGGTAAAAGGTAACCCTGCCAAGAGCTTAAATTTCCCATTGGATCAGAGGCTCTACCTGTGATAAAAGAGTAAATATTTATAAATATGATCTGTAAGAACCACCTGCTTTATCTTTTTGAACTAAGTAAACACTGATACAAATTCTCATACTTTTATCTTTAAAAGAGGGATTCTTATGAATTGTAATTAAGAGAAATTTCATTACTTAGTAAGATATTATTAGTTTGAAATTCATTCCTGCAACTATTTTTATTTCAAAAAAGTTTCAAAATTTTCAAAAAGGTAGTCACAGATAGGTTGTTCTCCCAAGTGAATCAACAATTGTTGTGCTATATAACAACCCCCATCTATTTTAATAAATGGGGACCCTTTAAAAATAATTAGGAAATTCATTTTATTTAAATTTTTAGCTTAAGTCAAAAACTTTAGGAAATAATTTTTCTTTTTTCTTATCCGCTTTCATTCCTTAGTGTGCATTGAAATTGCATAACTTATGTTGGAACAGGGTTTCCTAGCCTCAATTTTGTCCATTTTTGTAATATTTTGTAATACTTAGTCTAGCGCAGGGGGTTTGGGGTGGGTCAAAACCCCCAATGAAATGTAATGGGTCAAAAGGGTAAGACCAAGGGTCGGACCATAGGATAGCACATGCTAGCATGATATAAATAGGTGACTATGTTGAGTCTAGAGGAAGAAAGTAAGAAGTAAAAGGGCTATATACGAACTGGTGAATTTCTGGTAGATTATTTGGGTAAGGGCTCCTGCTGGTTGTGTGCACGAAGACCCTGAGTCCTCCTATGTGCAGACCTCGCTGGCTGTGTGCGCGGGTTAGTAGATAGAGTCTATAAGCTGGATCTAAACATTAATGAATAAGAATACTTTTTTCTAGATACTGAAGCTTTCTGTGTTATGATTACTCACTATGCATTGTGTTATTTATATATGTTCATTGCGTACTGATGATTATTGAGGCACACGTGGATGCCATATTACATATGATAAATGCATAGATCTGGTTAGATTTAATTGTTGTTTCCCTAGTTGATCTACTATTGCATGATTTATAAGCTTCGCTAGAAGTACTCTGCTAGCACTTTGTTAAAGGGTTTCCAGTATAGAGCACTGGTTTTATCGATATGGAAGGACCCCCTTCAATTAACTCCCTCTCTCTCTCTCAAGGTGTGGAAACCTAGTTCTAGCACCCTCCCATACTACTTCGGGTGAGACCTTGGTCTGCACAAGTGAGTCATTGCCGAAAGGGCCAGTAGTATAGGGGATTGTTGGAAAAACCTCAACTGAACTTGGGTTAGGACCCCTCAAGCTAAAAAATAGTTCTTTTGCCAGGACCAAGAGAATTTTGAGAGAGAGATCAGGTAATCCCATGGGGTCATTGATAGCCATTAAAACCTAAGTTAGAATACTGGTTCGAAAAACATATTGAGGAGGTTTCCCTAAAATAAAATAGGAGCGAAAATATGTCCATAGAAGAGTGGAAAAATAGGTATATTTTAACGAAAGTGCATGAAATCTTATTTTTATCATTCGCACATGAGTTGCAAGAGTGGTTGGCCCAACTAGAAAAGTTTCAGACTTGCTGGAAGGACGATCAGGTCACACATTGGACCCCTGAGTTGGTCCGGAAATTGGAAAAAAATGATAACAAGTTTACCAGTACTGTGGATCATTGGGTTGACAGTATATTGGGTGGATTCATGATGGAATTTTTTGTTGATCAGTTTGTGTCATATTCAGAAGCAGAACAAAGGTTCTTCAAAGGATTTAGAGCTAAGTTCCTAAAAAATTTGTTGTTGTTGATTAAGATGCTATTGAGCGAAAAATGTGTCTTGTGTAGCCACACCGAGTGAATGATCCCCAAGCAGAGTGAGAGCATAACACGAAGTGGTAAATACTACCAAGTTAATCAAGCAGGAGATAGATCGATATACAATCCCTTGAGGGAGTTATCTGATCATAACCAATAATGGGTTGCGCAAAGGGGGACTAGCCCACTAGCCACACCTGCATCGAATCCCCACAAGGGTAAAAACTCTCCTAGGCCTCCCCCACCATCATCAGAGGCTGACAGGGCTACACACATGAAGCTACCTACCTTTAAGGGAATAGTGGATGAGGACATGGATCTATCCTAGTTTGTAGATGAATCTATATGGACCACGCAAAACGTAAACAATGATGTTATCAAACGAGCACATCTATCCATATCTTTCGAAGGAAGGGAGCTAGATTGGTTCATGGGATAGATTGTTCAACACGTAGCTGCATCCATACAGGATATTAAGAATGCCCTAAAACAACAATTTCAGAAGCCTAAGTCATATGCTCAATGTGTATTCGAACTAAAGGAATTCAAGCAAGGACCTATAGAGTCTGTCTGGGAGGCTGACCAATGATTGAAGAAGGTTATCAGTGATGGGGAATTTATCTACGAAGATAAGCAGCATAAATAATGGTTCATCATTATGTTACTACCACACTTGCATGGGCTCGTGGGACAACAAAAGATTGGCTCTCAAGAGGAAGTGCTGGAAATAACCATGAAGTTAGAAGCTACAGCAAGGGATGATACACAGTTCGCAGCTCTCCAAATCCTGAACCAATTGGAAGCAATGCACTTAGAAATTAAAAGCTTGCGAAATGACCATGGTAAGAAAGCCATCCTAGACATTTGGTACATACGCTGTAAGGGACCTAGCCATACTAAGGATCAATGTTCACTGTTATTAGACTACATGCAGGCTGAGGGTCCAAGCCCTCTGCAACCTAGGGAAAAAACTGGCCCTAGCATTCCTATTCTATAATGTGTTGACTGTCGGGTGGCAAGAAGACACAACACGGATCAATGCCTGCGATTAGGTGCTTATGTACCAGAATTGAAACAACAGTGGTGTAGATTCTGCTCATCTGTAGGACATGACGAGAAAAACTGCTGAACCCTTGACCTTATGGTAGATAGGGGCAATTTATACAGAGTAAAATTTGACCCTTCATCACCACTATCTCCTTCTAGACGGGTGGGATCCCCTGCATGGGGAAGCAGAGGAGGAAGATGGGGGAGTACTGGTCGAGGTCGCGGAAAATTGATATGATACAACTATGGAGATGTGGGACATTTCACATGAGATTGCCCAAACTTGGCACGCCAGTCTTGCAGATACTGCCGACAGTTCGATCATTTCATTGAAGACTTCCCAGTGCTAATAGCGAAAATGAAAGAAAATAAATAGACACCTACGCAGAATGTGCAAAGAGTGAAGGCAGAACCACGGGACGATGGGCCATGTATCAATATAATCACGCGCAACGACATTTCCACAGGAGGAGCTGAGGAAAGCATGGAAACTGAATCATTAATTCGGAAGGCTAGGGAAAAAGTAGAAGGTTTAGACCTAAAGAGGGGAAAATAAAACTTTCATCGAAGCAGGGAAAGAGGTGACTAAAAATGAAACACTTGCCGAAAAAGGAGCAGTAGATCTGGAAGCAGACAAAGAAATTAAACCTTTCCTCCAGGCATGTATGAAGTTGTTGCACAACAAGAAGGCTGTAAAAAATCTCCAAGCCCTAATATAAAACTGTGCAGAAAGAATGGCGCCATAGCCCGAGGTGAAAACAGTAAATAAGATATAAAAAAATAAAAAAAGGACAGGACGAGAAATGCGAATGACTGCACAGATTGGGGAGTACGAAATGGACCAAGTTATCCTTGACTTATGCTCGGATGCTAACGTCCTACCCAAGCAAACCTGGCAACGGATGGGAGAACCTAAACTGGAATGGTCGACTATTCAAATACGTATGGCTAATCAATAGAAGATTATCCCATTGGGAAGGCTGATAAAGGTGGTGGTAGATATTCCAGGTGTTAAGGTCCACGCAAATTTTGAGGTAATCCAGATAGTAGATGACGCGGACCCTTACCCTACGCTCTTGGGTCTGGATTAGGTGATTTACATGGGAGGTATCATTAATATAAATATAAGGGGCATGACCTTCGAGAATGACGGCACATAGGTAATAGTCCCGTTGGACCCTACGGAAGGAGAATGGTATATTGAATCAATACGGGAAGAAGAAGATGTCGATTACATATACAAACTGACTACCCATGATGATGACAGGATCAACCCCACGACTGACGGCATGCTATGTTGGGAAAGGGATAATGAGTGCTTGTCCGACTTAGATGAAGAGATCAAAAATTGACAAAACTGACTGCATGACGTGTCTGCGCTAAGATGTATTAAAATCACAAAGAGCTTCTGATGTATTTCCTCAGAGGTAAAATAACTACCCAACTTTGATGACTCTGGTAATATTTAAAATTTCCTTACAAAAATTGAGGCAAGCGTGTAGAAACTTTAATACAATTATGTATTTCCAGATTCTCTTGATCTAAAAATTATATGCCACTGTTAAATACAGAATCCTTCTACTTAAATATTTGTGGAAATTTAATCGCCAATTGCAAACACATGAAGAAAGATCATTCACACATAACACAAATTTTTTTACTGGGAAATCATAAAGCAAAAAACCCCACTATCATATATTATGTATATATCATGGATCATGAAACAATGTCATAAAAAACTCTACTCCAAGAACTCTGAGTACAATATACAATCGTCTCACACTGTCATACAAAAATTGGCATAAACATGCACCAATTTACTACCTCCTAATAGCCTGCCTCCACTGCGCAATCCCTACTAATCACAATCCTTGAATGAATTCGATCTTGCCTTGCCTTGACTGCGCAATCCTCATTGGCATCTCCAATTTCTATTTGGTTGCACTTGTGCACCCACTATAGTCACAACTGATATTCAAATTGTCCCTTTCACCTATCTCTCAATTGGGTCTCCACTTGATATGACATGCATGTATTTAACAATAGTAAATCTCCAGTTTCATGTGAGATCACTCCATGTGAATTAATTTAATATTTAATTCAATTATATCTCAGTAGTGTATCTTTAGTTACAACTAGTTACAACTAGCACAATTGATTTTAACTTACTTAACTGAGTTACAACTTTGTATCAACTCAGTTACAAAAAATTCCACTACCATGTCCCACAAACCAACCTTTGATCTCGAAATTCCTTCAGTTAACTAGTTTGCCACATCAGTTAACTGAAATCAAGTGCTTCAAGAGAATATATTATTATTTTTTGTCTAATTATTTTTAAGGGCTAACAATAATCGACATGCATTCTATTTTTACACATGCATTCCACGAAACAACTTTGCACATGCACTCCAAAAATAGGCACCCATCCATCCATATAATTTTCTCAATTGTCTATAAATAGATTACTGCTAAAAATATACTTTGATCCAAATTCTAAAAATAGAAATATCACCTAAAAATAGCCTGCGGGACCCACCTAGTGTAGGTGCTTAATTTTCACTAGGATCATCATCTTGTTGAATATCAACAAAGCATTCCTAAGGAATGGCGGTTTTGGGCCCTAGACTTGGCCATGCACACAACTCCTGCGTGCTGGTGGAAAAATCATAAAGAAAATTTACGGGACTAGGAAGAATGCTGAAGGATGCTGACCTGCCGATTCCATATACCAGCTAAACCACCAATAGAACTCTTCGTGGGACACGGAGATCCGCACAGACACATAACTCGCTACCTAGAAGTATGGAATGAGGACACAAGGAACGAATGGGTCCACATATTTTTTCACACGTTGGGGCCAATCCCCACCTATGGGTACTTAGACGCAGAACTACATCAACACCACAATCATTGGAGTACGATGGTTGAAGACGTCGTAAGGACGTTTGGACTAACAGGAGGTATCGAGCAACTTGATGAAGCATTACAAGATATAGAAGCTCTAGTTTTTGGTAAAGCCTGCCCTAAGAAAGAACGTATTGTGCCAGCTTGGGATATGCAGCTGCAAGATATCATAAACTATCGAAATCTATCAATAGAAGCAAGCGATGAAGATCCCTAGAATATTATGATCGAAGAATCAGAAGGGGAATGGGTTGTTTTTGACCCATTGTTGCAAACAATCAATGTCACCAAACCTCTAAAACTAAAAGAAATCAATATTGGATCTGCAGAACAACCCAAGATGGCCAAGATTGGGGATTATTGGGAATATGGCACAGTGGGAAAAGTCACTGAGCTGCTAACTGAATCATAGGAGATATGGGAGTCATGAGGATTACGTTGAAGCCTAATGTGTGGCCAGTCTAACAATGGCCCTATCACCTAAACCAAAAGTACAAGAAAAAATTTAAGGAGGAAATATAGAAAATGGTGGCCACAGGTATCATTGAACCAGTAGAACAGACAGATTGGGTAAGCCCCATGGTAGTCCAGGAGAAGAAGACTAAAGGATAAATAAGGATCTGTGTCAACCTATGTAAGTTAAATGATGCTTTTGTCCACGATCCATTCCCTACTCTGTTCTCTGATGAAATCCTCGATAACGTAGGGGGTTAGGAAGCTTATTTGTTTACTGATGGATTCTCAGGGTACCATCAGATACGTATTGCACCTGAGGATCGTAGCAAGACAATTATCGCGACAGAGTGGGGCTCCTTTCAGTATATTGTCATGCCCTTCGGATTAAATAATGCCCCTGGCATCTTTTCATGCATTATTGTAGCCGTATTCAAGGAATTCATGTACAAGTTCCTAGAAGTCTATTTTGATGATTGGATGGTGTTCAGATTAGTAAATAACCATGTATTGAATCTGCGCATGATGCTTGATGCCTACAGGAAACACCAAATCTCGCTAAACATTAAGAAATGCATCTTATGTGTGCCATTCAGAACTCTATTAGGACACGTGGTGTGCCAACAGGGACTGATGGTTGACCCAACCAAGATTACGATTATCATCAACTTGGCAGTTCCAACCACAGAGAAACAAATGTGCTCCATTCTCAGCCACACGGGTTACTACAGAAAGTTCATACAGGGATATGCTTTGATCACCTCTCTGATGGAAAACTATTAAAAAATATGTTTCGTTCTTCTGGGATGAAGAATTCCAGAAGAGCTTCGAGTTGCTAAAAGAAAAGTTGGTGACTACACCTATCCTAATAATCCCACACTGGGAAAATATCTTCCATGTCCACGTAGATGCATCAGGGATCACCTTGGGAGCTGTCTTGGCATAGCCTGGAGAAGGAGATATAGATCACCTGGTGGCCTTTGCTAGCAGGAGACTGTCAAGTGCGGAGTGTAACTATTCTACCACGAAGCGGGAGGGGCTAGCAATGGTATATTCCGTACAAACGTACAGGCACTATTTACTCGTAGGGCACTTCAAAATGTTCACGAATCATTCGGCCTTAAAATACTTAGTTAACAAGCCTATGTTGGAGGGGGAAATCTATCGGTGGTTGTTACTTTCTTAGGAGTATGATTTTGAAATTATTGGGAAGCCAAGAAGGTTGAATGTCGGGCCAGACCATTTGTCCAGAATCGAGAATGGGGAAGAATTGACTAACTTGGGCGATGGATTTCCTGACGCGCAACTATTTTCTATCAAGGTATTTAATGAGCACTTTTCCAGTATTGTCCACTTCTTAAATACAGGAAAAGCCCCCGATGATTATTCGGTACCCCAAAAGAAGGAGATGGTTGCTCACACAACCGATTTCACTATCATTGCAGGACAAATCTACAAGTTGGGGGTAGATGAGGTACTGCGTAGGTATGTCCTTGAACATGAAAGACTGTCTATTCTAGTTGAAGCCCATGGAGGATTTGTGAGGGGACATTACGCGGGTAAAGCCACTACGTAGAAGATATTACGGGCCGAGCTCTGGTGGCCCACACTGAACATGGATTCTCATACTTATTGTCGGGCCTGCAACGTATGCTAATGGACCGGGAAACCCTCGCGCTAGAATGAGATGCCCCTGCAATCAAAAATGGCCTTGCAAGCATTTGAAAAATGGGCCATCGACTTTGTAGGCCCCATTAACCTCCCAGTAAGAAGATAGGTGCTCGGTATATCACTACGGCCACAGATTATGTTACCAAGTGGGCAGAAACCAAAGCTGTCAAGGATTGCACTACAGACATGGAGACGCACTTCATTTTTGAAAATATCTTGACTAGGTTTGGGTCCCCAAGGGTCCTAATAAGTGACAGAGGGACGCATTTCAATAATGAAACAATTAAGGCTCTGAAAAAGGAATTCCAGATGCATCATGCTAAAAGCACCCCATATCATCCACAGGCGAATGGAACCGTAGAAGCATTTAACAAAATTTTTGAACAGGTACTCACCAAGGTCTGTAATGCACAACGAAGAAATTGGGACATACGCATACACTTTGTACTCTTGGCATATAGAACTATGTGTAAGAAGCTGACGGGAAAAACACCCTTCCACATGGTCTATGGGAAGGAATATATTATGGCTATGGAATACATCGTTCCTAGCTTGCACATCTCAGCCTTCACAAATATGGCGGATCTAGATATTATAGAGGAATGCCTAGCGCAGCTGGTGGTGTTGGAAGAAGACTGGTTCGTCACCCAATTCCACCAACAAGTTCAGAAGGCACGAGAGAAAGCGTGGCATGATCGACATATTCGGCAAAAGGTATTTTCGAAGGGATAATTGGTCCTAGTATACGATATCCAGTTCATGAAGCACACGGGGAAGTTTTTACAACACTGGTTAGGTCCGTATATGGTCAAGGAAATTACCAATAGCAGTGTGGTCAAATTCGATACACTGCGCGACGATTCTCTACAAAGATATGTTAATGGGAGTCACCTAAATTCCTATCGGGACTCCTCGGTGTCGATCAAATGACTATATGGCCTACGTAACCGGACCATGGACACGACGCGCAGGAATGGTGTGTATGAATGGATGCGTAGGGATGGTGCGCAGAACTGGGAGTACGAGTGGGTGCAAGACATGCGCAGGTATTGGGTGTAGTGGACAAAACAAGCCATTGGGACAAAGCAGGAGCATGGGAAACCACACTTCCCGTTTGATGAAGTAGGTAATTGGAAATTAATGTGGCGATTTACGAGGAATTTTTACCGTTCCTGTAATGATGAAAGGAAATTAAGGATCCACCAGCCGTTTCTCCCTCGTGAAAGCTATAAGATGAGCACTGTTTGTTTTATGGGGTTCAATTACTGCTTAATATTGTCGCGCTCTAGCCACTCTGGTATATACCATTTCATCTGTCTATCTGCAATCCGCATGATTGAGCAAGCTCTGCCGTCGGAAAATAGCAACGCCAAGTTCATCTTCCAAGCAAGGATGACCGCTACCGACCCAAATGAATCTCCACTTGAAACAACATCTGAGGAAATAGGATTTGATGAGGTCCAAGAGGTAACCCCTGCAGCAGAAGAAATATTCTCGACTTCAACACACCAGAAGGGAAAAGGAAAGGTAAAACAAATGAAATGGGCTGGTGGGAAGCCGCGTACTTCCCCTTGGATCTGACGCTCCCCCCCGAAAGTGACTAATAAGCGATCGCTTGCTGCACCTCTGAAATCGATGGCGCTCACAGCAGAAGGCCTGCATGCGACTCTTCTGACTTGGTTACCATATTATGTTCGACCGTGAAGAACAACAGCTCGTATGCCCAACGTGGATGTTGTCTGCTCCTATCTTCAGATGCCTCTAGTCCCAGAAGAAGTGCCACAACTGGGAGATATGTTCAATCACCTCCCCCACATAAAGTTTGACGACCATGACTTGGGGAGCTTGGACATTTTCCCTTCGTTAGCTCCACACTTGTACTTTGAACAGGTTGTCAAATATGGTGTGCTCAAATTCAATCCAATGGTTTGGGTCAAGGGCTTAGCAAGCGCAGGCATATTGAACTTTTTGTGCCTTCCCAATTTTGGTCGTTACAACATAAATAGCCTCGTTGTTCAAAAATTGTTGTCACTCATCCATGATGGATGCTTGTGGCTCCAAGGCTACATATTGATTGATGCTTCTCTCATTCACCACATTACATGCCTCCCTATGAGCAGGCCCAACCCTAGGGACGAAACAAGTAAGAAATTCGAGCACCATACTGCTAAAGCTGTCTGGGACAAGTACAATGTCACACGTAACAAGTGCGGCTTCCTGATTAATACCATCAATATCCTAGGGACACACATGGGAACTTTACTTCTTGCCTGCAAGTTGATGCGAAAATTCTAGGCAGTGATTGCCCCTGCTCATGGAATTCAAATCATTGGCCAATGAGATAATGGAGTATGCTATAATTGGTCCTAGTACCTGGTTGAAGAATTTCTTGACAATGTGCCTGAGGCTCTAGAGCGGGGAAAATCTTTCTACTACTCGTGGCTAATCCTGCTAATTTTCTTAATTTCTTGGGAGACCCCGGAAGAAGAACTCTTCCCCCCTCTTGAGCCTAGCATGCATGAGGGGGTGTGGTTTTCCAACCTGTGGGAATCAAAGGACCCAAAGCAGGTTGAGGAAAACAAGTCCTTCTAGGTACTCTACGATGGGGCTATCTTTACGGCCATTGATTCCCAATAGTTCTTGTCCCCAACAATCTATGGAAAGTATAAGCATATCACAACATTCCAAGTAACCATGCACAATGTGAAACTTCGGGCATGTAAAGATCACACGTGGCATAATCTCCCATATATGACTATTGAGGCTGAAATTGAATAGGAAATTGCGACTTGGCCGTCGGAGTGGAAGGTCATAGCCCCGCCAACCAACCTAGACATAGTAGGCACATATGGCCCCAACATAGTGTCAAAAACTACCATTCCACTCGGTCTAATAGTAAAGTCGGCGCTTCCAACCTCCATGCCACAGGCGACCCCCAAAAGAACCACCGCGCAGCCAGAGCTAGACTCCCCACCGGATCAAAACATTAACAATGTTGCTGACACAGGTACGTTCATCTTGCAGAATCTCAAGCGGCCCCTCATATTGTCTCAGGGGCCTATAAAGAAGCATAAGGCCAGTAAGACTGGCACCAATGAGGAGGTTACCCTAACGGAGGATGACCTTGACCAGATTGTTGATGCTGGAACCACTGCGTCTGTTGATCGATGGATTTCTTGGGAAGAACAACACAAGGCCATTGTAGAATTCTTACAAGCCCAGCTGTAGGCCCTCCAGCTCAAAGCAGACACCCTTCAAGCGAGCACGGATCAAGCGAGGCAGAATCAAGCGAGTGTGGATCAAGCAAGGCAGACTCCTATGGGCCCGTTGGCCCTCATTACACCCCTGGCCACCATCGTAGATAGCCAAATCTTCCCTCTCCCCGGTGTTGCCTTTATCCTGGAACGCGTTGAATTGTGCACCTAAGTCCAGGCGTGCTCCTCCATCAACCTCGAGGTCAGTCGACTGGACGGTGCATAGCTACAGGAATTATTGACCGTTGTCACCAGCGAAATCCAGCACTAAGAACTCAACGTAGACCAGCACCTCAGCAAGGCCAAGCATACCATTATGACTCAAGCTACCAAATTCGTCCAAATCCAAGTTGTGCACATCGCCACCATGACACAGCAAGCTGCCTTAGAACAACTAATCAACAAACTCTGTGAGAACATGCCAGAAGTCATTCCTCTACCAATCCATAAGCCAAGGTCGAAGGATTGGTCACTACCTTGAAGGCATCCCGCACTGAGGTGCAAGTTGTCAAGGTTGAGTTCAAACTTCAACTCACATCTTTGCATTCCAAGCTCCAGCCTGAGACCCCTCTAGAAGTACGTGCCCAACGATCCACATTAGTTACGGAGGCCATGACCACTATCACAACGCAGATCAGCTAGGGTGTCACTCTACTTGAGAAGGCTATGGAATTATGGTCCTAGGTACAGCACGACCCTCTCCTCCGAGAGATCGATCGGGAGTTAACTCAGAAGGAGCAAGACTTTGAGCAGCTGGAAGCTACGATGCCCACCCTTATTCCAGCCCAGCCCTTAGCCTGTCTTCAAACTAGCCATGCACTTCGCACTGAAATTATGGGGTGGCACAAGAAATAGATACTCAACGATCATCTAACACCTTGGTCAGATGAAGCCCTCAAACTATCGTAGGACTTAGACGAGGCTGTGAGACAATTGAACCAGACTCTCAACAGTGTCACCACTGCTATGGAAGGACCAACCTCGCAGAAACTAGTGGACATTACATAGACTGTCGCCGCGTAGAGCCTTCGTATTTTTCCCCCGCTTACTTCCACGATGGAGCAGCTTAAGGATAAGATGAAGACCCCGCCGGCACTGTGACTCGGTATGAGTCACAATATTGTGTTGGGGGACTGTAGGAACAGGGTTTCCTAGCCTCAATTTTGTCCATTTTTGTAATATTTTGTAATACTTAGTCTAGCACAGGGGGTTTGGGGTGGGTCAAAACCCACAATGAATTGTAATGGGCCAAAAGGGTAAGACCAAGGGTCCGTAAACCATGGTTCACGGACCATAGGATAGCGCAGGCTAGCATGATATAAATAGGTGAATATGTCAAGTCTAGAGGAAGAAAGTAAGAAGTAAAATGACTATATACGAATTGGTGAAGTTTTGGTAGATTCTCTAGGTAAGGGCTCCTACTGGTGTGTGCGCGGATTCCCTAAGTCCTATTGTGTGCGGACCCCACTGGCTGTGTGCATGGAGTCCCTGAGTCCTACTGTGTGCGGACCCCGCTGGATGTGTGCACGGGTTAGTAGATAGAGTCCGTAAGCTGGATCTGAACGGTAATGAATAAGAAGACCTTTTATGGATACTTAATATTTATGTGTTATGATTACTGACTGCACACTATGTTATTTTTAATTGCATACTGATGATTATTGAGGTGCACGTGGATGTGATAGTACATATGATAAATCCATAGATCTGGTTAAATTTAATTGTTGTTGCCCCAGCTGATCTACTATTGCATGATTTATAAGCTCTGTTAGAAGTACTATTCTCGCACACAGTTAAATGGTTTCCAGTATAGAGCACTGGTTTGATCGATCTGAAAGGAACCCCTTCAATTAATTCCCTCTCTCTCTCTCAGGGTGTGGAAACCTAGTTCCAGCACACTCCCATACTACTTCGGGTGAGATCTTGGCCTGCACAAGCAGGTCATTGCTTAAAGGGCCAGTAGTATAGGGGATTGTTGTTAAAACCTCAAGTCGAACCTAGGTTAGGACCCCTTAAGCCAACAACTTACAAACTTAAAATGAGTTTAAATCCACTAAGTGAGGTGAGATGAGATATGCGGAAAGCTCTTTCCAAAGCCATATCAAAATCTTATTACAATCACTACAATCACCATAATAATTCATTTATCGCATCATGCCTCATTTAAACGATCGCCTTATATGAAATTCGGTAAAAGTTGCGATTACGCGGACCCGACAAGCTAATAAAGTAATAAACATAAAGCTCCAAGGCCTGATAGAGTGCAGGGCCATGATTTATTGAAAGCACACTTTGCATTTCGCAGGATATAACTAAAACAAAATTTCATTTACCACATAAAGGTTGCAATGTGTGATTTGCGCAGATCGAATTTCTCAGAATTTATGGGTAACATCATCAATGGAAATAGTTATAAGTTGTGATATGCGATGAAAAATGACTCATGTCAAATCAAATCGAAATATGAGATCCAATGTCATAAATCGATCGATATACACTTCACGTGAAGGTGTAAGAGATTTTATTTAAAAATATTATTGGTGATTAATAACATTTAATAGAAGTAAGGTTTTGATAGATTCATATCTAGTCCAAGCATGCTATTGAATGCTGCATTTGTTTTTAATTTTTTCTACCTCCCTGTTCTCTATATTTTTAATGTTTTCTCTGTTCACTTGAAATCAGGAGACCACTCAATGGAGTGAGGAAAATTGAAATGAACAAGAAAGACAAAGAAATTGACAAAGCATCATCTACCGATGACTCAAATATGTCTCCCCTGTTCTCAGACACCACATGCACAAGGATTGAGGAATTTCATCATGGGAAGCAATGTATCAGTTATATGAAGACGAAAATCCAAGGGTGATAACAAAATTCGCTACAACAGGCACGTTAGTTACTTCAGATGCAACTTATTTCAACGTTGCATGTTCATTCATCCATAAGGTAGCAACAAGGCCAAATATTCTTCCCTATACAGACATGGTTAAGTGGGTAATCGACCACTTCAGCATAGAAGACAGAACATTCAAAGATTCAAAAGGAAAGAATATTGGGTCATTCATGGCAGAAGACTAAAAGGAAATGTACCAGCTACCCTCCCTGCAACAGAAATATCACAGAGCTTTTGTCTAAGGCTTTAGAACAAAAAATTTAGGTTTGATGAAAGTCATAAAGGAATGGAAAGAAGACCAAGGGAAACTTAGTTGAGATAAACTCGGTACATACCCAATTGCCCAAATTCCTTCCCCTTACTGTTATGTTGTTGATATGTTGTATAGATTATATGCAAAAGCTGATACCACTAGGTTTTTTGAAGATTGGGGCCCATTAATTGACGCAATCATCAATTCTTTAATTCTGAATTGGGAAAATATCCTATCTGATAATTTAGCTAAACACATCATGGAGTATAGGAATAAAAGAATCGTTTCATCTAGAGAAATACCCCACTTTTATATGAGTGCCTATGTCATGGACGCAATTTAATTTTCTTCTAGTTTTCCTACCATGGGATGGAAATGGACGACCCAAGACCCTACCCCAATCCACATTTACAACAGAGCCCTTTGGGATTCAGAATTCCATTTTCATTTTTATGAAATTTTCCATAGAGTCATGTTGCCTATGCACCAGATGATATTCAATGAGAAAGCCCCTAGGATTTCCAAAGAGTCTAGTACATACATTATTTCTGTTGCTAGATAGTTTGCAGAGGAAAGTTTCATATATATCAAAGTATTTGGGAGTTATGCTTCGAATCATGTCCTACCATATTATGTTCCTGATAATTTACTTGCAATAGAGATATCCTACCAGCTTGTTGTAAATGGCATCTCTAAACAACTTAAAGATGCTAAGAAGGTCGTTTGGCCTAATTTCCCTTTACAGTGTGGTACTTTTTCACTTTTTGATATTGGTCATGCCTACAAAGAAATTTCGAAAATAAATATATTGAATTTGGCAGTAATGCCAAAGCATCCATATGATCCCAATGATATAATTAAGAACTTCATCACAGAGCTCAAAGTGAAGCCTTTTGTGAAAGAAATAGACGGATTTGATGATTTCTTTCAAGGAATTGAAAATTTTTCAGATGTAATCAAGTTTGCATCCATTCAACTCAATCAAGATGATTTGGAAGCCTTCCAAGCGTACAGAAATAAGAGACTAGAAAGAATTCCTCTTTAAATTATTGACTATTGACGATGTCTTCAGACCAACTCCAAGTAGTAGATTGGATAATGAAATTAAGGACATGTCTGAAGATGATTTAGGACAATCAGAGCATCAATATCACAATTCAGATCATTCTGAAAATGAATCCAAAAACATAAAGGAAAACCTAGAAAAGATAATTGTGGCCCAAACCGATCAGTCAGGTCTCGCGGACAAGACCCAGTTTCAAGAGTTGTGGCCAACAAAGGGGTCCGGTGTAGACTAGGAACACGCCGGAATTTTCACCCTGCTCTGGGGAGCAGTGCGTCTCACCCAAGGTGTGCCGCAACCACATGCAGAAAGGGGATGAGATCAATGGCAAGGAACAAACCCGCAACCCATGAAGAACAGTGCATCGATTACATATCCAGAGTTATATACGCGAGATCACTTAATAAGCATTCAGACATTTGCAAATAAAATTTTAAACCAGCATAAACACATTACAAGCACATAAACATCTTATTGAGACAGCAACCTTCCATTATATTAATCTCTTGGCAAAACACATGATTACATGGCATTCTCACTGATAGCTTACAAATCTGATACAGATGGATTTCGGAACAGAAAGGTAGAATAGAGAAGATGAAGAGCCCTAGGAGGGACATGCATGATTCCTCCGCAGCTGCTCTGTGCTTCTTTCCCTGTCTTGAGCCTCGCAACCTCTTCAGCATTCTTCTTGTTTCAGCTGGGTGACTGTTATTTATTCACCCGCTCTTGCGACTATCAGTTCCTCTATGTCTTTACTTCAGCTTTTCCCCACTTCTCTCCGGTTATCTGCGTGTTCCACTTTCTGTCTTCTGCTGTGTGTTTCCTTCATCTGCACTTGTCCCTGTTCTATCTCCAGCTATCGCATGCTTCCGCGCCACCTTGATAGCTCCGCGACTCCTGGTAGTTGCAGTGCGGTCGCGGTTGCCATGTGTATTCATGCCGCAACTCAAAAAGGGTCCAAATTCAAAATGTCTTAGCCAAGATTTCAAAACTAAACAAAAACAAGGGCCCCAACAGGCCCCGACCACAATTCCTTGACTCATCCCCGAGTCAATCACAAATAATAGTCTCCACTTCCATTGCCCCGCTGGCTCCCGTGCTCTGTTCTGCTGTGCCTTCACCCTGCGCCCTTTCCTGCTGTGCTCCGCCAAGTGGTTGTTCAAACAAGGGCCCCAACTTCGGGACCCTGCGGAGCGCTGTATCTCTAAGCCCGGTGAAGTCCGCCACCGCTTGCTGCCATTCCGGCATAAGCAAGTCGGCTTCTTCAGAGATCTGGGTGGTGGCGGCCTCGATCGGGGCAGCCGCGAACAGTGTGGCAAGCTGGGCTTCGGCCTTGGCATCCAGCTATTGTATGGATTCGGCACGGGCTCGAATGGGCGGACAAATTTCCCGAATGACTTGTTTGGCTGCTGCTGAGTCGGCCTCAATCTGTTGCATTTGAATTTCTAGCTCGTCCCCCTGGGCATAAAGCTGATCTAACCGTGCTGGGTCCGCGGTCTCCTGAATTTCACGGGAAATTTGTTGCAGCTGGGCAGAGATAGGCTACGTCTTGACAGTGAGAGCGAGTGAGCACTTCTGCAGACTTCGCAGAAGGGCGTAAGCCTCGCCCGCAGTGGAATGGAGAGTCGCCTGCATACTAACTGCCTGAGTCTGCTTGGAAGTCACTTGTTGTGAGTGGAAAATCTGTGGGTCTGGAAGGGTAGGCCGTGCGGCTAACACCGCTTGGAGTTCCTGGTTCTCCCTACATAGATCAGTGAAAACAGTCCTGAGGTGGTGAGCCTGGATTGCTACACTGTCCTCCACTATATTGGTAGGAAGTGGGGCATAATGAGCCCTTACAGCGGGCCATAAGTCGGAGAACGCCTGAGCAGCAATGGTGACCTGCTCCTGTAGGTAGGTCTTCTCCCTAGTCAGCTGATTGCGCTGTTCAGTAAGCGTCGTGATCTGCTTATGCTGCTCGGTACACCACTGCTCCAGCTCTGTGTGAATCTGTTCGGCCTTTAGGGCCGCCCGCTAAATGAGTAGGTACAGCTGTGCTGTACTCCATGGTTTTGCATTGGTCATGCTGGGTGTGCCCTGCTCCGACACTCGCTCCTGCGAAGGTTGGCCACTGGCCACTGATCGGTTTGAGGTCTCAGGAGGATGGACCGGCGTCTGCTGCTGCATCGAGGTGGCCATATCAGATTCTGGCCGGTCTTGCTGCGTGGTCTGGTCTGGGGGAGGGTCAACCGAATCAACCCCCCCATTTGTTAGCCTGGTAGATATAGTAGAGGGGGGATCCTGTGGTGTGGCCACGGGGTCAACCGGCGGTACCACGGCTGCAGTACTGGAGGTGACTTCCACCCCGTGGTCACCTCCGAAAAGTTCCCGGATGAGAGGATCTGATACAGTGGTCGACGAGTTGGATGGATTGGAGGAGGTGGCAGGTGGACGACCGGTGGAGGGAGCGGTGGATGGGGTGAAAGAGGTATGGGGGAGATGAATGTTGAGGAACTCTGACGGATCGATCAAGGGTTCCTCCAGAATCAACGTTCCTGGGAGTGGAGTGGATGGTGGATCATCGTCGGTAAGATCCACCACTGGATCGGTGACAGCAATGCGGGCCCTCTTGGATGGAGGGGGGTCTGATGAATCGGGTTCTGGGCCCGTTTCGCCCATCGGTGTGATGATAGGGGTGGTAGAGGTGAACAGGTTGGTGGGGATGGGAGAAATGAGAGGGGTGGTATTGGAGGGAGCACGAGACCGACCGATCTGAAATTCAGCAAAGGAGGGAAATAAAGGAGCACCACTTGAAGCAACTTGGGTTACCACGTTAAGTCGTCATACCTGGGCATTGAGGTGTTGTACGATGGGGACCAGTGATTCGGGCAGGTCCTGTGTGGTCTCAGCTGCATCCTGTGGAGGTTCCGTCGCAACCTGTGAGGACCCCGCTGCGCCGGTCGTGGCAGGCCGTTGTGCCGGCAGCATCCGCTCAAAGTTATATCGGGTGATCCCATCGCGGATGTGCTTGGTGACCCCCGGCCACGCAGAGACCTCACGGTGAAAGGTGTCATCATTCAACTGGAATCTGAGGGGTGCCATGTGGAAGGTGGTGTTCGACACGCAATTTGGCCGGAGGTAAGTGTGCCTGTGGCTGACCCCAAACCACACCTGCTCACTATACTCATCCAACAGGTGCCTGGGCACCCGTTGCTGGTTAGTCACCACATCTGTCATCAACCCGTACCACGCCCGAAACGCTTCCGCGTTCACCTGTTTGGTGCTGGGGTCTGAGGACACCTGCCAGGGGGTGTATTTCATCGCGAGAGGCTGGCTCGCGGTAGTCTCCACCGGCATCCGGACGGGAGGAAGGTGCCATTTCCACATGGCGAAAGCTAAAATCAAGTAACCGTAAATGAAACTAGTGGTTCGCTTGTAGTTCTCTTCACAGGCCGCGAAGAGTTCTTTCAGCACAAAGGAGCACCAATTCAACCTGACGCCCTGGATACAGTGCTCCGCAATGGAGATTGTATCCAGGGTGCACTCTCCCTTCGTATAGTGCCGCATCGTCTTGCTAGCGATAAGGTAGCAAGCAAACCGAATTTTTGGCTTATTGATCAAATCAATTTTGGCACCTTTTCCCCCCTGGCGAGTGCCATACTTGGTGTACAGGTCTGAGTCACCTGACTTTTGGGCACGCTTGGAGGATGTCTGGCCGGCAGCGGAGACATCTGCACCATTTTGAGACAGCCCTGTAAGCCGATGAATGTCTTCGGCATGGATTGGAATTTCCTCATTGAGCCACAGGGACCCGTTCTGTATCCGACTGAAGAGGAACCGGGTGCATTGCAGGGCCGGTCCCGTAGTTCCAAAAACTGGAAGAGTCCTCAAATTCATCAAGGACGACTGTTGTAGGCCCCTGAATTATAGTCGCATCCGGCTGTTGGAGCTGCTTCCTGGCGTGTAATGATGCTCCATGTAGGTCTGCCAATGGAGGTGGGGGAATTCAGCTGGGTCAGACAGGTTGGCGTCCATACACGCTGCATTGTCATACTTGCCAACCAGCGACTCTACGCGGTGGATTCGGCTGTCCAACACTGGGTCAGGGACGGATAGGAGAGCCCTCGGTATCTTGGCGCAGTGCTGGTAAACTTGGAGAATTCTTCGGGAGCTTCCTTCGGGGTGCGGAGTGCTTGGAGGCTGCAACTGCTCTGGAGTCGCTGCAATTTCCAAATTGAACTAGTCCGTCATTCTCGAGCGATTGGTCTCCATGCCAGTTATGGCATTCCCTGGCATGAGCGGAGTTGATGAGACTCCATAACGGCAATTAATTCTTGTTATCCTTCGAGCCTGCGATAATCGTGTGATCAATCGCATGCCTGTGTGTAATCTGACAGTTGCTGACGGCGTCATAGGGAGATGGGCGGACGCGACGGCTGAGGGAACTGCGGGTGATGGAAAATGATTACAGTACAATTACTGTCTAATTATGGTAATTTATGAAGCAAATCTGAGCGATCCTACGGACTGACAAAAGGACTGATGGGAATGACTTGGACTGACACTGGCACGGGGATGGATCCTACACGAACGACACGCTGGACTGGCGCTGTGACACGCTGGACTGGTCTGCCCTGACCCCAGTCGGTTGCGGTGAGGTACCCGCAACTGACCAGTTATTTGACAGACTGCCTATGAACGGAAAAGACTCCCTACGCTCATCCCGGTTGCGGGAGAGTTATTCGACTAAGCTACTCTACGGGTTCTCTCGGTTGTGAGAGTTATTGATGAAAAGTGAAAGGGACCTACTCCTGGTAGGGTTTCAGGCGTGCGCCATTCACCCACCCAGGGAGAACTGTACCGTCCAGCTGTGCCAACCGAACGGCTCCTGAGTCGCGGATCTCGATGACAAAGTAGGGTCCCAACCAGTGCATTTGGAGCTTGCCTTGAAACTTCTAGAACCGGCTGTCATATAAGAGAACTTTTCTGCCAACTTGGAAGGCTTTGATTTTGATGTGGCAGTTGTGACATGCTTTCTGCCTAGCCTTCTGAAACTTCTGGTGGAATTCCGCCAGGAATCGGGCCTCATCCAACTCCTACAGCTCCTGGAGGCATTTCCGAAGTGACTCCTCTTCTGAGAAGTGAAGAGACGTTGCGATCAGAAGACTGGGTACCATGAACTCGGCGGGAATCACAGCTTCCCGGTCATACACCAAATGGAATGGTGTCTAGTTGGTTAAACGTTTCACCGTGGTCCGGTAGGCCCACAACGCTGCCGGGAGACGCTCGTCCCAGTTGTCGCGCTGAGCATTCAAGATTTTAGTCAAGCATTTTTCGAGACTCTTGTTGAATGCTTCCACAGTACCATTGGCCTGCGGGTAGTATGGGCCGCTTTTATGATGCTGAATCATAAATGTGTCCAGTAGTGACTTGACCATGGCATTTATGAAATGCGTACCCTGATCGTTGGTCAAGCTCCGTGGGCAGCCAAACTGGCTGATGATGTGTTCAAAAATGAACCGGGCAGCGGTCTCTGCCGAGCAGTCTCGTACTGCTGCTGCCTCAGCCCATCAGGTGAGGTAATCCGTGGCGGTAATGATGTACTAGGCCTTGGAGTGTCTGGCGACCAGGGTGATGGGACCTACGAAATCAACATCCCACCTTTCAAACGGCCACAACACATGCACTGGGTGTAGCGGAAGCTCGTCCCGGTGCGAAGGCCTTCCCGTCCACTGGAAAACATCGCAACGCTTCACATAGGCCTTACAGTCAGCATGTACCGTCGGCCACCACAGGCCAGCTTGGAGCACCTTCCTTGCGGTGGGTTTTTCACCCACATGCCCTCCCGCAACACCACTGTGACATTCCCACATCACTGCTTCCCGTTTGTGGTCAAAAACACACCTGCGCAACACCTCATCAAGGCCCAGTTTGTATAGCTGCCCCGCGATTAATTGGTAGTCGGCCGCCCGGACAACCAGGTGGCGTTTCTGAAGCGGGGTGTAATCTTGAGGGCACTGTCCCGTGGTCAGATAAGTGGCAATGTCAGCCAGGTAGTCTGGTACTGCTTCGACCCGGAAGAGGTCGGCATCCGGCAGCTGATCGTCCAACGATCCTTCATTCTCTCCCGTCTCCAACCTGGATAAATGATCGGGACCAACATTCAACCTGCCAGGCTTGACAATCACCTCAAACGTGAATTCCTGGAAAAGTAGTAGCCAACGACAGATTCTTCCTTCCAACACAGGCTTATTCACCAGATACTTCAATGCAGAATGGTCCGTGAAGAATGTGAATTTTCCACCCATAAGATAGTGGCGGAACTTCTGGAGGGAGTACACCATCGCCAACGCCTCCCGCTTGGTCGTGGTGTAATTCTTCTCCGCATTCGATAACTGACGGCTGGCGAAGTATACGGGGTGGTCAACTGTCGTCTCCCCGGGTTGCGCCAATACTGCCCCGAGTGCAATACCGGACGCATCAATATGCACGTGGAATTGCTTTTCCCAGTCAGGATGCACAAGTATGGGTGTCGTCGCCAACTTCTCCTTCAATGTGTCAAGTTCCTTCCTGCACTCCGCCGTTCACTGAAACACTTCGGACTTCCGCAATAGTTTCTCCAAAGGGGCCGTAACTTTTGCATAATTGCGAATAAACCGTCTGTAGTATCCTGTGTGCCCAAGCAGTGCTCGCAACTGCTTCACGGTCTCGGGGGCCTCCATATGGACGATGACCATGACCTTGGCGGGATCAACGTAGACCCCTTGCTTGCACACCACGTGGCCCAAGAGTGTGCCGAATGGAACTGCAAAAATACATTTCTTCAAGTTCAAGGAAATCTGTAGTTGACGACACCGGTCAAACATAACACGCAACAAGGAGGCGTGATTATTCAACAGGCTGTAGACGGTCTAGTCGTCCATGTAGACCTTCAGGAACTTGTGAATGTACTCCCGGAAAGCAGCAATGACAATCCGGGAAAACACAGCCGGTGCGTTCTTCAGACCAAACGGCATAACGTGGTATGCGAATGATCCCCACTCAGTGGTGAATGTCGTCTTTGCTTTGTCTTCCTCGGCAATGCGCACCTGATGGTAACCCGAAAACCCATCAGTGAATGAATAAGCTTCATTTCCCGCAACATGGTCTAAAAATTCATCGCTGAAAGGAGTGGGAAACGGGTCGTGGATGCAGGCATTGTTCAGGCTCCGTTAATCTACACAGACCCGGATCTCTGCTTTTTCCTTCTTGTTCTGGATGACAATGGGACTCACCCACTCTGCTTCTTCTACTAGAAAGATGAGACCTGTAGCCAGCATCTTGTCAATCTCCATCTTGACCTTCTCTTTGATACGTGGGTTCAACTGGTAGGGTCGGTGCTTCACCGGCCTGGCCCCCGGTTTCAACGCGATGCGCATTTCGCCCAGATCTCCCTTGATCCCCTTCAGGTCCGCAACCGAAGACGGGAACAAATCTTTGTATTCCCAGAGGAGGCTGAAAATTTCTTTTGTTGTCTCCTCGTCCCAGTAATCTCCCACCGTTGCGAGCTTGGGTCTCTCGTCTGTTCCAATGTTCAGCGTCTTTGTCTTTAGGGGCTGTAAATGGACTCCTTCAGTCGTCGACTCTTCACTGATGCTCCGCTCGCCTTCCCTTTCGTCAAAATAGAGATGCCTGAGGTCCTCCAGACTATCGTCATCCGGATCGCCGTCAATCCGGTGGCAAACCAACTCGCGCCTGACCTCAGGTCGTGACACCACCTGGCCCCCATCAGGCTCGGGATGGCAGAAAAACAAGACCTCGTTGACTTCCTGTAGGGCCTGAGACTCCTGCGCCGTCTCCCCTTCGAACAAGAAGCACCGCATGAACTTGTCCGTGACGGCCTGCCAAGAGCAAGTGCCCCGTTTTCACTCTTCCTCCAGGTACCAGGCCTGGGGAATTGTACCCAGGGAGTGGATAAACCTGTGGACCCATAGCTCCTCAGGGTACCGGGTGCTACGCCACTGTTCCTCGCAGGCCCGCAAATGGTGTCGCGGGTCGGAAGTTCCATGATACTTAAGCATACTGCAGGGTCCTTCGTCCTCTTTAAAGCGTGCCCGCAGAGCATCCGCCACGCACTCCCATTGCAACAGAGTGTTGCGGTGATTTTTCCACCATCGGGCCGACGTGGATTGCAAGTCCACATCTCCGGCTTTCAGCTGGGACCAGGTCTTCCACCTTGGCAATAAAAGTATTGACTGTTTGCATGTTCGACAATGTGGGATATCTGCGAATCTCGGTCCCTACCCACCGGACTTGGGCAATGGAAGCACATCTCTGCGTGGTGGTCTCATACCCCCCTTGCTGCCAGTCTTCCCAAGCGAGTTTGGATCCGAGATTCGAGCTCTGCACACTCCGCCAACTGACAGAGCTAGTTGCGGTCGGGTTAATATAATCGTCCCACTTTCCTACGATCATCTAATAAAGGTGGTCCATCATCTGAGCATCCTCCCGATTGTCCACCGTTTCTGTATATTGCGGGCCCTGATACGGGTCGAGAGGCTGGGTGACCCATACCTCCCCATCCTCAAAGATCATCAGCTCCTTCTTAAGGTCGATGATGGCGTAATTCTCAAAAGCCCAATCAGTGCCGAGTAAGGCAGGATAGGGATCCTTGTCGCCCATGATATCAATAACCTCAAAATCGGTGTATGTCTTCACCCCTGCAACGTCGACCTCGACACCCTAGAGCCGGCCGATTGGCAAAATGCAATACTGGTTCACCATCCTGAGTTGGATTGGTGAGTAGGCTAGCCGTGGCCTTCCAAGAGCCTCTCATGTCTTCCGTGGCAGAATGTTAACGTCGGACCCCAAGTCCAACATGGTGTCGCTGATTTGGAACCCTGCGACCTGTGTGTTAAGCCGAAATTCTTTGCCTGTTGGTTGCTTGTTCCGCTTGACGCGCTGCATGTATTGAGGGCCAGCGTCCGCCGGATCTCTAAGTTCTGTGTGCCCCTGCAGTGCTCCGTCAAAAGCATGCTTGAGCTGCTGCCGCAGTGCAGCGTTGTCAACAATACTAAGGAATAGCCGGAGCCAATCCTCGACCATAGTACCTGCGACATTCTGCACACCAGATTCCAGCAGCACGAGCTCCTCCAAACCTCCCTCGTTCCGCAACTGGGCGAACGCCTCAACTGCCTCCTGGAAATACTTCTTCTGGACTTCGGGCCTGATCAACTTCTTCGGGGATGCCGACCGAACCACTCGTGTTGGCTCCTTCCCGTGGGCATCCTCTCCAGTCTTCTTTCCGCCCCTCGTCACTATTGCGACATTTTGCAAGTCTGGGACGGCGGTCCCTCGCGGCTCTGAGTTTATCAGATTCGCTCCCCTCTGCCTCGCCCATTCTTCCCACTTCTTGATGAGCTCCGGACAGTCTTCTGTAGCATGGGCATTGACCTGGCATTGGGAACACCAGGGTCATCGTGGAAGGGGACATTCTCGAGCCACATGACCCTCCTGGTCACAGTTGTAACATTTTACCGGACCGCGTCCGCCTGTGCGGCCTCCCCGCATGCCTCCGCCTCTTCCCCTCGGAGCCTCGTTCACCCTGTAGGAGGGACGATCCAGTCGATCCGCAAGTGCGTTGAGCGCCCTGCACTGCTCAGTGTTGTGAGTCGTGGAAACACAAAATTCGCAGTATACATTATTCAGGACCATGGAGTGCTTCTGTAATATCAGGCACATCCGAGGAGGATTCCCCAGCGTCCGGAAAATCTCGCAGTACTCTGTGGTGGAGGAACCCGGTTGCGGTGGGAACCCCGCATAAGTCTGTTGCGGCTGGTAGACTCCCTGCGGGTTCATCGCTGCGCCACCCCCTGGTGGTGGACCCCCCTGGATTGCTGCGACCGAGGGTCCCGCTCCTGTGCCGCGCAACCGAGGACACTCAGTTGCGACGTGGCCCTCGACCAGGCAATGAGTACACCAAACATTTGGTCGCGCTGGTCTCACTGGCTGAAGCTCCTTGAGCTTTTCAGTCAATCTGGAAATCTGGTGTTGCAACTCTATCAAATAAGGATCTTGCGGGGCCGCCCCCCCCCCCCCCCGATATTCCTGGGGGTAGCCCGCCATGGCTTCAATCTTCATAGCCTGCTCCAAAGCATCCTGCAGGTTATCAATCTTCTGCTGAGTGAGGGGGGTTTGTGTCAAGGGGAGCAGAGCCTTGATGAACCAGTCCCTCTGGTGGTTTGGATCGATCGGGTAGCTAAGTTTCCCGATCGCGTCCTTGAATCGCCGCATCAACTCCCACGCGGTCTCACCTTCCTTCTGCTTAATTTCCCACAGCTTCGACAGGCCCTGCTGGTCTGTTTGGGGAAGCTTGAATTCACGGACAAAATCCCGCTTCACGTCCGCAATTACGGGGTTAGGATGCGCCTCGGACCACTTGATAAACCATCGCAGAGCCCTCTCTTTGAGCGTGGTTTGGAATTCTATTAACTTCCCTGCATCTGGCGTCTGGCGAGCCCTCCAGATGGCTTCGCACAGGTACCCGGCGCGTTGCTCTACACGATGCTCCCGCCGCAGAACTCGGATGATAAAAAGCCTCCGGTGTCCGTTGTGTAACTACCTACCAGGAAAATACCACTACTAGTAACGCTGCTGTTACCGGACGTTACTGACACTGATGAACTATTGTATGACCGACTCAATGCTTGTAACTGAATAAAAATATTACTTAAAGGTTGATACAGTACCAGGGGAAGGTCGGGATCCTGGCCATGCAGAAGGTGAGAAGTAGGGCTGCCTGGAGGGGTGGGTGCCATCTGATCTTGAAACATCCGCTGCATCACGCCGTGCCATTCATCATCGAAACTCTCTTCGGGCTGCATCTTTCCGTTATCTTCGCTAGTCACAATCTCTCTTTCTCGCGTCGCTGGGCTCCCATGCACCCACTGCACTTCCACTGCTGTCCCATTTTCTTCCCGGGTATCCAAACCCATAATTCCTGTCCTCTGAGGCGCCTCCTTCTGATTTTTCCTCTCGATCTCTCTTCTCTTCAAATCTCGCATTACCCTTCTTCGCCACCTATCGGCGATCAGTGCCCGCCGATGCGCACGTCGCTCCCGCAACTTGCATGCGGCCTCAACATCCATTCCCCACCCCAACTTTCACATTCTACATAGCATCGGTTCCCTCAACCCTTCCCCCAGCACGGGAGGTTTACGCTTCCATACTCGTTTTGTGGAATTCAATCAACCCTTCGTCCACCATCAGAGCTTTGACCCACAGCGGAATCTCCTTCAACAGCTTCCCTCTTAGCCCTGAGTGGAAAACAGCCTCGACTTTCGAGAAGGATTGATAGCACTCAGTAGCAAACTCCACAGTGTATCCTTCCAACGTGGTCCTTACCCAGAAATCCACCGTGCGGGTTAGTTCAGTGTCTACCCGATGCAGTGCCACCAGATCTTCGTGCGCCCACCTGCGGTTTATCTTCCGCAAGCCTTCTTGGGGCACCGTCGCGCGTAACCTCCGCAACCAATTGTAAAGGTCCGTAGGGAACCTTCACCAGAAAATTTCGTACGTATCACTGGCTGAGTCAGAGAAAAGAACAAGCTCCTTGATCGCCACCTCCTTTTTCTTGGTCAGCTCTGCTTGCTGAGCAATGAACTGGTCAAGATGATCATCCCACCATCGCCGTATCGCTCCTTCAAAAATCCTCGATACCATGATCTAGATCCCCTCAGAACATGCAGGTCCCGGCAACGGAACCATTTGTTGGCGAGAAGTTAGGTCTCGCGAACAAGACCCAGGTTCAAGAGTTGTGGCCAACAAAGGGGTCCGGTGTAGTCTAGGAACACACCGGCATTTTCACCCTGCTCTGGGGAGTAGTGCGTCTCACTTGAGGTGTGCCGCAACCTCATGTAGAAAGGGGATGAGATCAATGGCAAGGAACAAACCCGCAACCCATGAAGAACAGTGCATCGATTACATATCCAGAGTTATATATGCGAGATCACTTAATAAGCATTCAGACATTTGCAAATAAAATTTTAAACTAGCATAAACACATTACAAGCACATAAACATCTTATTGAGACAGCAACCTTCCATTATATTAATCTCTTGGCAAAACACATGATTACATGGCATTCTCACTGATAGCTTACAAATCTGATACAGATGGATTTCGAAATAGAAAGGTAGAATAGAGAAGATGAAGAGCCCTAGGAGGGACATGCATGATTCCTCCGCAGCTGCTCTGTGTGTCTTTCCCTATCTCGAGCCTCGCAGCCTCTTCAGCATTCTTCTTGTTTCAGCCAGGCGACTGTTATTTATTCACCCGCTCTTGCGACTATCAGTTCCTCTGTGTCTTTACTTCAGCTTTTCCCGGCTTCTCTCCGGTTATCTGCGTGTTCCACTTTCTGTCTTTTGCTGTGTTTCCTTCATCTGCACTTGTCCCTGTTCTATCTCCAGCTATCGCATGCTTCCGCGACTCTTGGTAGTTGCGGCGCGGTCGCGATTGCCATGTGTATTCATGCCGCAACTCAAAAAGGGTCCAAATTCAAAATGTCTTAGCCAAGATTTCAAAACTAAACAAAAACAAGGGCCCCAACAGTTTCATCTAGAGAAATACCCCACTTTTATATGAGTGCCTATGTCATGGACGCAATTTAATTTTCTTCTAGTTTTCCTACCATGGGATGGAAATGGATGACCCAAGACCCTACCCCAATCCACATCTACCATAGGGCCCTTTGGGATTCAAACTTCCATTTTCATTTTTACAAAATCTTCCATAGAGTCAAGTTGACTATGCAACAGATGATATTTAATGAGAAAGCCCCTAGGGTTTCCAAATAGGCTAGTACAAACATTATTTTTGTTGCTAGATGGTTTGCAGAGGAAAATTTCACATATATCAAAGTATTTGGGAGTTATGCTTCTCCTCATGTCTTACCATATTATGTTCCTGATAAGTTACTTGCAAGAGAGATAGCCTACCAGCTTGTTGTAAATGGCATTTCTAAACAACTTAAAGATGCTAAGAAGGCCATTTGGCCTAATTTACCTTTACAATGCAGTTCTTTTTCACTTTTTGATATTGGTCATGCCTACAAAGAAATGTCAAAAATTAATCTATTGAATTTGGCAGTAATGCTAAAGCATCCATATGATCCCAATGATGTAATTAAGAACTTCATCACAGAGCTCAAAATGAAGCCTTTTGTTAAAAAAATAAACATATTTGATGATTTATTTCAAGGCATTGAAATTTTTTCAAATGTACTCAAGTTTGCATACAGTCAACTCAATCAAGATGATTTGGAAGCCTTCCAAGCATATAAAAATAAGAGAATGGAAATAATTCATCTTAACTTATTGACTATTGAAGATGTCATCAGACCAACTCCAAGTATTATCTTGGATATTGAAATTAAGGACATGTCTGAAGATGAGTCAGGATAATAGAAACATCAATCTCACAATTCGGATCATTCTGAAAATGAATCCTAAAACAAAAAGGAAAACCCAAAAAAGATAATTAATTAATTAATCCAAGAGATTGAGATGCAGGAGAAAAAATGAAGTAGTGGAATAGATTCAACTTCTCAAGAAGTTCATCACAATCAAGATACACTTGATCAGTCAAAAAATTCCTAACCAAAGAATTTGAATAGTGAATTGGATGAGTTTTCTAAAGCAACAAAAAATCCTAAAACAAATCCCAATACTGATCAAGATGCTAGTTCTCAGACACCTGAAAATTCCAAGAAGTTAGTGGAAACTGTTACACCACTACCACAAGTTCCAGAAACTCATGATCGAGAGATCATTCCGGCTTATCCTACAGAACAGATAGTGTTACAAATTGAGGAAATTCATTCACTGAATATCTTCTACAATCCTAATCATAAGGCCGTAGTCAAGAGAAGAAAAAGGAGAAGAATTGATGATATAGCCACAAACCTTACAAATGAATCTGTTGATGTTTTGTGGAAGGATCCTCTGGCTAATCCCATTAAAAATTTAACAAAACTATCATATTTTTCATGTACATATGTTGTTGCCATTGTTGAAAAAGCTACCAAGGTTAAAATGTTATTGAAGAAGAAAGAAGATAGAATAAAATAATTAGAGAGATTTTTGAATCAAGGAAAGTCTAATTCCAGGGAGAAAATCAAATTGAAGATGTCCCAATTTCAAAACAATTTTGAAAGTCTTAATTTGCAACATTAAGTAGAAATCATTGAGAAGCACACAAAACTGGAAGTAACAATGACCAGATTACAAAGCCAACCACAGTTAGAGAAATTCATAAAAGAATCATTGGATGTAAATGCTAAGTTAAAGCAACAACAATAAGTATTTTTCCAACAAGCTTCTATTACTGGCTCTTATTGTGACTCAAGTAAAATATTGATCCAACAAGTAGTTGTCCATAAACTTGAATGTAAGAAGATCGTGAATAAAATAAATGAACACATTCAATGGCAAGCATCAGACTCAGGCAAGGAATTTGATCTACCTCAGGTAGATAAGTTCCACAAGGAAATCTTATTCAAAGATTGGGAAGTAAAGATAAAGCAGGCAGATAAACTAGTAGCAAAAGCATTCAAGTTGGCAAAGGAAATTATTGAATCTGTGTGTGAAAAACTTGTGAAAGAAGAACTTATCAAAGAGTGCACAAAGTACTCTCAGAAGTAAAACAACTGGAAACATAGTGGAAACAAAAGGCAGAAACACAGAATGAAATAATTAAAAAAGTAAATAAGTTTGATCAAGAAAATTATTGGAATTTTCTGATCAAATCTTATCATCAATACCAGATCCTGCAACCTTTAACAGATTTAACAAGAAGATCGCAACCAACACTCTCAAATGCAATATTCAAAGGATAGGTTAGATCATAGAATTCACAGCCAGCTCAGCTCAAGCCCATGCTAGATATTTGTCAACTTCGGGAGGAAATCCAAAAGAAAGATTAGAACTCTTAAGTCATATTGTTACTTTATTTTCCTAGATTGTAGTTCAAGTTAGTCATACAAGGATGGTTGTTTGAAACCTCCTCTATTTTTATGTAATAATCTATTTTAGAACATATTTATTTTAGTATTTAAACCCCTCTCATGCATTTAGAGAAGGGTCCAAAAATTTGTCAAAAACATTTGCAAAGAATGCACTATTGTAAGTTTGTGAATGCTTTGATGAATTAATGGAACACAATCTATTATCTTTTGACAATTAATGTTGTTTAACTGATGTTGTACTACTGTACTCTTTAAATTTCTTGAAAGTGAAGAGGAGAAGATCAATTATTGTCAGTTTACATGAGTAGAACTTCGTACATATGGTACTTCTATTTACTTGTATTAAGTTTTTCTTTATAGATTGATAATCATCTTTTTATTGCATTATATATTTTAAACGTTATTATAAATGAATGTTACATGAAATTATGTTCTAATATTTGTCTGTGATTTCTTATTGGATATATAATAACACGTATGAATGCGATATATCTTTCACAATTATTCTAATCATACTATTTTGTTAGAAGAATCATCTTACATAATTTTCATCTCTTTCAATTGTTAAATGATCTATATTACTAATAGTTGAAGGATATCTCATTAGATCGCATAAAGGAAGAAACCCCGGGTATATAGTAGAATAGATAGTTTAGATAGATGCATGTGATAGATTAGAATCATTTTCCATTGCATGTTGTATAATAAAAGACAGACCCCAAAATCATCCTTATTGGGAAACTAGTCCCACTATCCCCAGTCAGAGCCACTACACCAAACAGAAAAGGAGCTACTTTAAGGTATGGACTGGGTGGTTTTCCCCCATGTTTTGGCAGCGGAATTCCGAGGCCTCAAAATTTTGGCACTAGAAGGAGGGCCTTGTTAATGGAAAAAATATCTCATCAATCTAAAGGTCAATCTAAGAGTCTCTCTCCCTCTAGATCACCATAAACTTCCAGAAAATTATCTAGATCCTCATCTTTAAAATATGAAGTTGATCATCCTTCTCCTAAGTCTCCTAGTGATACTCAACCCATACTATCTCCTGATTCCCATCAAGCTTCCCCAGAAGTTCAATATTTGATAGAAAAGTTAGAGAGTGTATCCATTTCTGCTGAAAAGCATGAATCTTCTCAAATATCAGATATCAGTATTTTGTTTTCTTTACAACCTCAAAGAATATTAACTCAATCAGAAAGTCAAAAGACATGAATTATTGCTTTTGAATTTCCCATCGATATTACTCGAAAGAGAATAAAGAGGACTCAATCAAAGTCAATCACCAACAAGATATTATCCCATTCATCATCATTACCTCCACTCACTTACACAACTTCCATTCGAAGAATCAATGTTACTTTGACTAGTTCCAATACTCAAACTATTATCCCTTCAACTAGTCCTAATACTCAGCCTACCTCTTCTTCAACTCAAACTCAATCCATCACATCCACCCAAACTCCAATGGTAGGGCAAGTACCTCCACCAAATGTACATCCATGGAACAATCTAGGGACTATAAATATGCCTGCTCCTCTTCATGCTCTTCCAAAATATCCTGAAAGGTGGCTACCTAAATTTAATCCTAATGATGGTCTTCCGACAGAAGAACACATTCATAATTTTATGTTAGCCATACTTTTAAAAGAAGTAGTTGAAGAGTATTGTGTTGTAATATTATTTTCGTATACTCTAATAGGATCCACAGGATCCTGGTATTTTTCACTGCCTACCTACTCTATAACTAGCTGGAATATGTTCAAAGAAGAATTTCTAGCTAAGTTTGGGGATGAAAGGACCACTGCTACACTCATCAATTATTTGTCAAATTTAAAAGCTAAATCAGGTGAGAAGATAAAATATTTTAACTCAAGATCTAGTGAATTACTCAATAAAATTCCTGCTACATTAGTTCTTGGTGCAGAAGTTCAAATTGATTCATATATTTCATATCTTCCATCCAATATAGCTATTTTTGTTGATAGAGAAAAATTTTCGAGACTTGCAGAAAACATGAAGGAATCTCTATTTGTAGAGAAACACATAACCACTCTTGAGAAAAATAATTCTCAAGAAGATTGAAAATCAAAGAAGGTATCTTTCAAAGATGATTCTAAAAAGAAGCTGCCAAACGATCCTTTTGATGTATAAGGTCTTCAAAAAGTTTTTAACACTATGACAAACGAGATGGCAGATATCAAGAAACAAGTCACTGAAAATTCAAGCTCAAAAAAAACTTTTAGAAACTTCAAGAAATGTCAGTCCTCTAATAATGAACCTCCAAATATCATATCCAATTTTGAATCAGATCAAGATACATAGGAAGAGCAAACAGAGGAAGAAGAAGATGATGAAGAAGAAGAAGTTGAACTAAAGGAAATCATTTTTTGCATATGATGAAGGAATATTTTTAGGATTCATTGTGTCAAAAAGAGGTATCTATATTGATTCTAAAAGAATTGAAGATATTAAAATAATTCCTTTCCCTCATAATAAGAAAGCTATGCAGTCATTTCTTGGGAAAATTAATTTTGTTAAAAGGTTTGTCCCTGACTTTTCACAAATATTTTTACCATTACAAAACATGATTAAGAAAAATTTAGTCTTTAAAAGGGGACATAATGAAAGAGAAGCATTCGATTTGATTAAATTATCCATTTTAAATGCTCCATTCCTGATTACCCCCAATTTTCTTAATTTTACTTTATATACTTTTTCATCAGATACATCATATGTTGTTGTTTTAAGACAACTTAATGGCCAAAAAATTGAAGCACCAATATCATTTTTCAGTTCCAATTTGCAAGGTGTAGAACTAAATTATTCATATGTCGAAAAGCAAGCATTTTCTATCTTTAAGGCTATAAATAATTTCAGCCCATTTCTCCTAAAAACTCACACCACAATCATAGTTCCATTTTCTGCAGTGGGACAACTATTAATGCAAAGAGAATTAGGAGAGAAAATGGCTAACTGGGTTACCACTTTACAAGAATATTATGTAGAAATTAGACCCTCTAAAATTATTAGAGGTCAAGGTTTTTGCAGAATTCTTATAGGAGCATCCCACATATCATCAGAAGAATATTCAGGTAACAATGTGAAAATATCAGAGGTAAGCCTCAATGATGCACAATATCAATATGTTGATCTCATATTCTATTTGAAAAATGGATATGCTCCGACCCAACTCAGTTACAAAACAAAATGAGCTTTGAGATTAAGGGCTAAGAAATATGAATTAATCAATGATGTATTGTTTAGGAGAAATTTTGATTCTGTACTACTAAGATTCTTAGAAAAATATGCAGTAGAGAAATTCTTGCAGGAACTCCATGATGGACCAGCTGGAGGACATTTTGGAGGAAATACGACAACACAAAAAATCCTGCATGTGGGTTACTATTGGCCTACACTTTTCAAAGATGCTCATGAATATGCAAGGAAATGAAAAGTGTGTCAAAGTGCATCTGGAAGACAAAGGAAGCCAACCTTCCCATTACAACCAGTTAATATTGAATAACCATTTGAACAATGGGGATTAGATATAATCGGTGAGATTGTTCTTAAATATTCCAAACAACATAGATATATTCTCACAGCTACAAATTACTTTACTAAATGGGTGGAAGCAATTCCATTAAAGGTAGCCAACTATGAGAATATCATTGATTTCATCAACCAATATATCATAACAAGGTTTGGCTTACCTACTACTTTAATGTTTGATAACGCATCTTAATTCTTAGGGACCACTATGATCGAATTTGAAATCAAAAGAGGTTTTAAAATTAAGTATTCTACAAATTATTACCCACAAGGAAATGGTTTACCAGAATCCATGAAAAAAAACTTGATTAGAATAGTCAAAAGAATTGTTGATTAAAACCAATGAAATTGGCATAAGTCATTAATATTTGCTCTTTGGGTAGACCAAAAAACTCAGAAAGCTTCTATTATCACTTCTCCATTCAATCTTGTCTATGGAAAATAATTTTTTCTTCCTACCAATGTAGTTATTCCCTCTCTTTCCTTAGTACAATTTATTGATGAATCTCCTTCTTCTTATTTACAACTTAGACAATGTCAAATTATTAAGTTAGAAGAAGAAAGAGAAAAAGCTAAACATAATCATGCACATCATCAATAGATAGTAAAAGCCTCATTTGGTTCAACTTCTGTTACTCCAAAAAAAATTCAAATTGGGATCTGGTATTGAAATGGGACAAAGCGCATGAGGAAAAAGGTAAACACACAAAGTATCAAAAACTCTGGCTAGGTCCATTTCAAATAATTGAAGAAATAGGCCCATCAAAATTATTATTGCAAGATATATAAGGCAAAAGAGATTCTTTACGTGTTAATGGGCAGATTTTGAAAAAATACTCTTCATAGGAGGTAACCCCTTCTATTCCTTGTATAATTGTGTCTTTTTCTTTTCCTTAGGAAAACTAAAGTTTCTTAGTATAAATTTTTGGCTTTCCAAATATATATCTCAGATGATCCTTTTTTATTTATCTCTTATATAAATAAGAAGTGTTAAGGAAAAAATCGAAAGATTTGAAATACAAATAGACTTTATTTTTCACTGAAATATGCAATTTCACTGAAGTTATTTATTCTCTGATGAGCTCTCATCCTTATATAGCATGATTATTATGTTATCAGTCAAGAAAATAATATTTAACATAGTAAAGACTCGTTTACAGAGAAGCAATCTAAAACTCAACATTATCATCCAGAATCCTCAAAAGGACCAATGATTCACCCCATTCGGGAAAACTTATTAATTTTTGAAAGAAATTCAAAAAAGATTATAACTAGAAAAGCTTAAAAGATAATAAGTCTCATCACAAGCTTGTTTACCATGTTCATAGGGAAATAGTTGAACTTACATTACTAATAACGCCTACAAAAATAGGGTAATGACTTTAGATTATATCAAGAGGACAAGGGGTCTCATCAAGAGCCAGCTTGATCAGTTCAATTACAACTAGTGAATGGCATTGTCATCATTTGGTTACCAAGCCAAGACAATGGCTTTAAGTAAATAAAAATATGATACAAAATGAAAAGTTTCAAAAAATATCAATTGTATAAAGTTAGAATTTATTTTCAGAAATTGTAAGAAACACTGGATGGGACAATGAATCATTGTTGGGTAAAAGTTAACCCTACCAAGATCTTAAATTTCCTATTAGATCAGAGGCTCTACCTGTGATAAAAGAGTACATATTTATATAGATGATCTGTAAGAGCCACCTGCTTTATCTTCTTGAACTGAGTAAAGACTGATATATATTCTCATACTTATATCTTTAAAAGAGGGATTCTTATGAATTGTAATTAAGAGAAATTTCATTGCTTAGTAAGATATTATTTGTTTGAAATTAATTCCTGCAAATATTTTTATTTCAAAAAAGTTCTAGAAATTTCAAAAAGTTAGTTAGAGATAACTGGTTCTCCCAAGTGAATCGCCAATTGTTGTGCTATACAACAATCCCCATTTATTTTAATAAATGGGGACCCTTTATAAATAATTAGGAAATTCATTTTCATTTATTTTTTTATCTTAAGACAAAAAAATTTAGGAAATAAAGTTTCTTTGTGCTTTTCTGCTTTATTCCTTAGTGCGCATCACAAACCGCATTACTTATAACCCAAAAGACTTGAAACCTACTAAGTCATGCGGGCTGCAAAAATTGATAAGCTCTTTCCAAAGTTATATTAAAAATCTTATTGCAAAAGCTTTAATCTTCGTTTTTATTTGTTTACAACATCACACCTCATTTAAACAATAAAATTATAAAACAATTCGGTAAAAGTTGCGATTACGTAGACCCGATGAGCCAATAAAGAAATGAACGTAAAGTTCTAAAGTATGATAAAGCGCAACTGCTTGACTTCTTAAATGTGCACTTCGCGTTTCGCAGGAATTAACATAAAACAAACCCATTTACAACATAAAAGTGGCGATGTGCGATTTGGGCAGATCACATTTCGCAGAATTTATGGGTAACATCATAAGTGAAAAGTTATAAGTTGCGATATGCGAAGAATGGCATTTAATTACTCAAGCATGCGAAATGACTTATGTCATATCAAACCGAAATCCAAGATCCAACATTTTAAGTTGATCGATAGACATTTCATGTGAAGGTGTAAGAGATTTGATTTGAAATGATTATCAGTGATTAACAACATTTAATACAAATAAAGGTTTTGATAGATTTGTATCTATTTATGCATGTTTGAAATAATTTAATGACGGATTCGTCTCTTTGATCCATGTATTTTTAATGTTCGCATTGTTTACTTGAAATAGGAAATCAATTAATGGAGCGAGGAAAATTTAAATGAACAAGAAAGGAAAATAAATTGACAAAGCATCATCTACTAAAGGCACATATATGTCTCCCTTGTTTTCAGACACCACCTGCAACACAAATTGTGACATTTCATTGTGGGAAGCAATGATCAGCTATTTGAAGACAAAAATCCAAGGGTAATAACCAAAGGCACTACAATAGGCACGTCAGTTAATTTAGACGCTACTTATTTCGACGTTGCATTTTCATTCATCCACAAGGTAACCACAAGGTCAAAAATTCTCCCTTATATAGACATGGTTAAGTGGGTAATTGACCACTTAAACAGAGAAGACAAAACATTCAAAGATTCAAAAGGCGAGAATATCGGGTCATTCAGGGAAGATGATTTAAAATAAATGTACCACTTACCAGGCCCACAACAAAATTATGACAAAGCTTTTATTCAAAGCTTTAGAAAAAAAAATCCAGATCTAAGAAAGTTCATAAAGGAATGGAAGGAATATCAGGGAAAGATTAAGCGAGATAAACTTGGTATGTACCTAATTGCCCAAATTCCTTATCCTTATTGTTATGCTGCCAATATGTTGTGTAGCTTGTTTTCAAAACTTGACACCACTAGGTTTTCTGTAGATTGGGTCCCATTAATTGATACAATCATCAATTCTTTAATTATGAATTGAGAAAATATCCTATCTAATAATTTATCTAGACACATCATAGAGTATAGGAATAAAATAAGTGTTTCATCTAGAGAAATACCCCCTTTTATATGAGTGCTTATGTCATGGACGCAATTTTCTTTTCTTCTAGTTTTCCTACGACGAGATGGAAATGGATGACCCAAGACCCTACCCCAATCCACATTTACCACAGAGCCCTTTGGAATTCAGACTTCTATTTTCATTTTTACAAAATTTTCCATTGAGTCATTTTGCCTATGCACCAAATGATATTCAATGAGAAAGCCCCTAGGGTTTCCAAAGAGGCTAGTACAAACATTATTTCTATTGCTAGATGGTTTGCAGAGGAAAATGTCACATATATCAAAGTATTTGGGAGTTATGTTTCTCCTCATGTCCTACCATATTATGTTCCTGATAAGTTACTTGCAAGAGAGATATCCCACCAGCTTGTTGTAAATGGCATTTCTAAACAACTTAAAGATGATAAGAAGGGTATTTGGCCTAATTTCCCTTTACAGTGCTGTACCTTTGCACTTTTTGATAGTGGTCATGCCTACAAAGAAACGTAGAAAATTAATCTATTGAATTTGGCAGTAATGCCAAAGAGGCCATATGATCCCAATGATTTAATTAAGAACTTCATCGCAGAGCTCAAAATGAAGCCTTTTGTGAAAGAAATAGATGGATTTGATGATTTCTTTCAAGGCATTGAAATTTTTTCAGATGTACTCAAGTTTGCACCCAGTCAACTCAATCAAGATGATTTGGAAGCCTTCCAAGCATACAGAAATAAGAGACTGGAAATAATTCCTCTTAACTTATTGACTATTGAAGATGTCATCAGACTAACTCCAAGTAGTAGCTTGGATAATGAAATTAAGGACATGTCTGATGATGAGTCAGGACAATTAGGCATTAATATCAAAATTCAGATAATTTTGAAAATGAATCCGAAAACAGAAAGGAAAAATAGAAAAGATAATTGATCAAGTAATCCAAGATATTGAGATGCACGAGAAAAAAGGAAGCAGTGGAATAGACTCAAATTCTCAAGAAGTCCAGCACAGTCAAGATACACTAGATCAGTCAGAAAAGTCTCAACCAAAGAATTTGAATATTGAATTGGATGAGTTTTCTAAAGCAATAAAAACTCCTAAAACAAATCCCAATATTGATCAAGTTGCTATTTTTCAGACACCTGAACATTCCCAGAAGTTAGTGGAAATTGTTACATCACTACAACAAGTTCCAGAAACTCATGATCAAGAGATCATTCCAGCTTATCCTATAAAACATATAGTGTTAAAAATTGAGGAAATTCTTTCACTGGATATCTTCTACAATCCTAGTCATAAGGGTGTATTCAAAAGAAGCAAAAGGAGAATAATTGATGATACAATCACAAACCTTACAAATGAATATGTTGATCTTTTGTGGAAGAATCCTCTAGGTGATCCTACTGAACATTTAACCAAACTATCACAATTTGCAGGTGCATATGCTACTACCACTGTTGATAAAGATATTGATGTTAAAATTTTATTGAAGAAGAAAGAAGATAGAATACAAGCATTAGAGAGACTGTTGAATCAAGAAAATTCTAATTCCAGCGAGAAAATCAAATTGAATATGTAACAATTTCAAAATTATTTTGAAAGTATTAATTTGTAGCATCAAGTAGAAATAACTGAGAAGTAAACACAACTGGAAGCAGCAATGAACATATTACAAATCCAACCACAGTTCGAGAAATTCATAAAATAATAATTGGATGTAAATGCTAAGTTAAAGCAACAACAAGAAGTATTTTGACAACAAGCTTCTATTACCAGCTCTTATTCTGACTCAAGTAAAATATTGATCTAGCAAGTAGCTATCTAGAAGCTTGAATGTGAGAAGATCGAGAAGAAAATCAATGAACACATTCAATGGCAAGCATCAGACTCAGGCAAGGAAGCTGATCTACCTCAGGTAGATAATTTCCACAAGGAAATCTTATTCAAATATTTGGAAGTAAAGATAAAGTAGCAACAAAATCATTCAAGTTAGAAAAGGAAATTATTGAATATGTGTGTGAACAGCTTGTGAAAGAAGAAATTATCAAAGAGTTCACGTCTGAAGTACTCTCAAAAGTCAAACAACTGGAAACACATTGGAAACAAAAGGCAGAAACACAGAATGAAATAATTAAAAATGTAAATAATTTTGATCAAGAAAATTATTGGAATTTTCTGATCAAATTTGATCATCAATACCTAATCCTATAGTCTTTAACAGATTCAACAAGGAGATCACAGCCAGCACTCTCAAATGTGATATTCAAAGGACAGGTCAGATCATAGATTTCACAGCCAGCTCAACTCAAGCCCATGCTAGATATTTATCAACTTCGGGAGGAAATCCAAAAGAAAGATCAGAACTCTTAAGTCATATTATTACTTTATTTTCCTAGATTGTAGTTAAATCTAGTCTTACGAGGATGGTTGTTTCAAACATCATCTATTTTTATGTAATAATCTAATTTAGAAGATATTTATTTTAGTATTTAAACCCCTCTCATGCATTTAGAGAAGGGTCCAGAAATTTGTTAACAACATTTGCAAAGAATGCACTATTGTAAATTTGTGAATGCTTTGATGAATTAATGGAACACAGTCTGTTATATTTTGACAATTAAAGTTGTTTAACTGATGTTGCACTATTGTACTCTTTAAATTGCTTGAAAGTGAAGAGAAGTAGATCAATCACTGTCAGTTTACATGAGTAGAACTTCGTACATATGGTACTTCTATTCACTTGTATTAAGTTTTTCTTTATAGATTGACATTCATATTTTTATTGCATTATATATTTGAAATGTTATTATAGATGAATGTTACATGCACTTCTGTTCTAATATTTGTCTGTGATTTCTTATTGAATATATAATCACACATATGAATGCGATACATTTTTCACAATTATTCTAATCAAACTTTTTTTTAGAAGAACCATCTTACATAATTTTCATCTCTTTCAACTATTAAATGATCTATATTACTAATAGTTGAAGGATATCTATTTAGATTGCATAAAGGAAGAAACACCCCGGGTACATAGTAGAATAGATGGTTTAGATAGGTGCATGTGATATATTAGAATCATTTTCCATTGCATGTTGTATAATAAAAAATGCACCCCAAAATCATCCTTATTTGGAAACTGGTCCCACTATCCCAAGTTTGAGCCACTACACCAAACAGAAAAGGAGTTGCTTTAAGGTCCAGACTAGGTGGTTTTCCCCAATGTTTTGGCAGCGGAATTCCTAGGTCTCAACATTCTGGCGCTAGAAGGAGGGCCTTGCGAATGGAAAAAAGATCTTATCAATCTAAAGGTAAATCTAAGAGTCTCTCTCGCTCTAGATCCCCATTAACTTACAGAAAATTATCTAGATCCTCATTTTTAAAATCTGAAGTTTATCATCCTTCTCCTAAGTCTCCTAGTGATACTCAACCCATACTATCTCCTGATTCCCATAAAGCTTCCCCGGAATTTCAGTATTTGATAGAAAAGTTAGAGAGAGTATCCATTTCTACTGAAAATCCTGAATCTTCTCAAATATCAGATATCATTATTTCGTCTTCTTTACAACCTTGAAGAATATTAACTCGATCATAAAGTCAAAAGACAATAATTCTTCCTTTCGAATTTCCCATCAATAGTACTCGAAAGAGAATAAAGAGGACTCAATAAGAGTCAATCGCTAGCGATATCTTATCCCATTCATCATCATTACCTCCGCTCACTTCCACAAATTCCATTCCAACAATCACTGTTACTTTGACTAGTTCCAGTACTCAAACTATTATCCCTTCAACTAGTCTTAACACTTAGCTTGCCTCTTCTTCAACTCAAACTCAATCCATCACATCCACCCAAACTCTAATGGCAGGCCAAGTACCTCCACCAAATGTAAGTCCATGGAAAAATCCAGGGGCTGTAAATATGACTGCTCCTCTTCATGCTCTTACAAAATATCCTAAAAGGTGGTTGCCTAAATTTAATCCTGATGATGGTCTTCTGGTAGAAGAACACATTCATAATTTTATGTTAGCCATCAATTTAAAATAAGTAGTTAAAGAGGATTTTGTTGTAAGATTATTTTCGTATACTATAATAGGATCCACAGGATCCTGGTATTTTTCACTGCCTGCCTGCTCTATAGCTAGCTAGAATATGTTTGAAGAACAATTTCTAGCTAAGTTTGGGGATGACAGGGCCATAGCTACGCTCATCAATGATTTTTCAAATTTAAAAGCTAAATCAGCTGAGAAGATAAAATATTTTAATTCAAGATTTAATAAATTACTCAATAAAATTCCTACTACATAAGTTCCTGGTGCAGAAGTTCAAATTGAGTGGTATATTTCATTTCTTCCATCCAATATAGTTATTTTTGTTGATAGAGAAAAACTGTTGACACTTGCAGAAAACATGAAGGAATCTCTATCTGTAGAGAAACACATAACCGCTCTTAAGAAAATAATTCTCAAAAAGATCAAAAATCAAGGAAGGTGTCTTTCAAAGATGATTCTAAACAAAAGAACCTTTTGATGTAGAAGGTCTTCAAAAAGTTTTGAAGACTATGACAAACGAGATGGTAGATATCAAGAAACAAGTCGCTGAAAATTCGACCTCAAAAAAAGACTTTCAGAAACTTCAAGAAAGGTCAGTCCTCTAATACTCAACCTCCAAATATCATATCCAATGTTGAATCTGATCAAGATATAGAGGAAGAAGAAGATGATGATGAAGAAGAAGTTGAACTAAATGGAATGTGGGATTTCATCATACTAAATGAAGAACAACATGAAGCTTTACATGTGAGTACAAGGAGAAAAAATACTACTGAAGCAATGCAACCAAATCAACAACAAAATATTTCAACTCCCGCTAAGGATAAATTAGTAAGCAAAATGTCTACTTCAAAGGCTACACAAATAATTTCTGTTACTTCAGATACTCCACCAACATCTAAGACAATGGTAGTCTCAGACATTATTGAGTATAATGTAGTTGAATATATGAAGAAAACCAGGGCCAAAATTTCAATTCACGAGCTTACTAAATTAAAGCAGCAAAAAAAAATGTTACTTAGAGATTTAAATGCAGTTCCTGCTTCAGCCTTACCTGCTTAGATAATAGTACAAGATTCTAATGAAACATGTAAGCCACCTTCTCCTTCATCTAAAATAGATGCTACAAACTTGATTATGATAGGTGATCGATCCATATCTCATACTCCTCCATTTCTCTTAATCTATGAGATATATAATAAAAACGTTCATAATTGTTTAATAGACTCAGTGGCTTCCTCTAATATAATGCCAAAATGAGTTTGTGCTGAGTTGAACATAACTCCTCAGAGTTCCCCTGTTCATATAGTACAACTTGATAGAACCAGAGTAGAGGTGGTAGGAGAAATAAATTATGTTTCCATCAGATTGTCATCAAATCCCAAGGTTACTCAAATAATTAATATACTGGTGGCTGATATTCCTGAGTTTTACAGCTTAGTTTTAAGCCGAGCCTGGTTTGAAAAAATTCATGGATATTTTGCAACAGACTGGTTGCATATGTCGCTACCATATAATGGAAATCTAAATCAAATTTGGGTAGACCGTGAAAAGTTGATGAAGCATACAATCACCAATCTTGAAGGAGTAAATGAGCCAGTAGCATTCAATAATAACATTATTGGAAACTACTTAGCAAAATCATTTTTGGGAAATTTCAATGCTCAGACGTCACCTTTCTTTGATAATGCAATTGTTTCTCAGACTGAGAAGTTTTCCCAGACAAATAGTTCCAAATGTATAAATTTTTTAGAGAAAGTAGTAGTTAATTCTTTCTTTTGAACTCTTTATTTTGATAGTTCTAAATATGAAGATGGTGCAGGTGTTGGCTATATTTTAATAAGCCCAGAAGGAGAAAAGACCATGTTAGCCTGCATACTAGAATTCAATTGTACAAATAATATAGCTGAATATGAAGCATTAGTCCAAGGTTTGTACAAAGCCATTGATCTTAATATCAAATATCTGAAAGTCCTAAGAGATTCAGAAATCATTATTAGACAGGTAAGAAATACCATTCATTGTAATTCTAGACATTTAAAGCATTACCAATCATTAGTCCAAAAATTAACCATTCATTTCTTAGCCTTTAATATTTCTTCCATGCCTAGAATGAAGAATTCTAGTGAAGATCTACTGTCTAATATAGCATCATAGCTAATTCCATCTCAAGAATTTAGTCCCGATAGATTTTCAATTGAATTAATTTTTAGACCATCTATTCTTGATAATATTACCAATTTGAGAGTATTCAATAATGATTCAGATATCACAGATTTCTTAACATGTGAAGGATCTTGTGATAGTCAAATTTTGGATGAAAATGAACATGAAATTCAGATTAAGGAATAACAAGATAAAAATCCTATTCCTAAGCGTTTTTTCAATTTAGAGGACCTATATGATCTGAAAGATAGGTTTAAAAGAGTTATTAACAGAAAAAATCAAAGCTCTACCTTAAGATTTGAGTTATTAAATCTAGGAACTGACGAGAAACTTCAAAATGTCAATCTAGGTCCTAGTATATATTCCGAATAAAGATGATCATTTATTAGGTTATTTAGAATATACAAAAGTGTCTTTTCTTGGGATTACATTGATCTTAAAACATATGACACTTTTGAGATTCAACATACCATTCCATGACCTCGGAAGAAAAACATATACAACATAAATTGAGGAAGATTCATCCAAATCTTGAAAATCAAATCAAAATAGAACTAGAAAAACTCCTCAAGGAAAAAATATTCTTTCCAGTCAGGCATTCTAAATGGGTATCAAATTTGATACCTGTCAGGAAGAAAAATGGCGATATTAGAATTTGCATTGATTTTAGGAATTTAAACAAAGCATGTCGAAAGGACAACTTTCCATTACCAACCATGGAAGAAGTACTGCAGACAGTAGCTGCATGTGATAAGCTTCCTCCATAAGCTAAGTTCTCACCCATCCATCCCTCCATGAATGGCTCCTCCAAAGTTCTCATGAGATGCAAGTAGTCCATCCCATAAGGAGAGAATTGTTTACATGAAACAAGCATGGCTTTCCCAATGTTCTCCTTGAAACATGTAGTATAAAGTACATGGAGAATATCCATCCCATAGGGCACATACATACCTTCCCTCCTTCCTCCATACATCCCCAAAAAAAGTACAAGCACATCATCAATGTAGGGGATCAAAACAACATAGATACAAACAAAAAATTGTGCATATGGAGGTGGGTCATAGTCCCACATGTGGAACCACTGCAGTGCATCTCCTAACTACATTAGATCAAGATGTGGTAAGTGGTTTCCCCACCACTTATTTTCTGCCCAAGTTATTTCACCATGGCTGAAAGTGTGAGATATATTTGGTGCCTTAGGAATGCATCCATCATGATATAAAATATCCCTTTGTCCTCCAAGGGAATGGCCATATTCAGAAATGGTTTTGGCCCAAAGTTGGCCATAAAGTTTATAAGGTACAACACTCCTCCTTGGAGTCATGGCCTGCATATAAAAAGTGGAATAATGCAAACAATTATCAAATGAAACATTATTTACATGAGCATATTTTCCACCAAAATTTATCCTCAAACAAATGGAGTGGTGCGTAGATTTGTCTCCTTCCTCAAATAGAGAAAGAGATGGCTGAATTAACTCTTCCATAGAGTTATGTTGCTGCTCCATCTCCACATAGTACATGCATATTTGACAATGCTGATATAGTTCTCCTTCAAAGCCCTCCCAATGGTAGCTCCTCATGATGATGTTGTTGAGCTTCATGGAATATGTGTGGCTAAAACAGAACTCTTCATAGGCCCCTTGTAGCAACTTCTCCTTGAGCTTGGAAGCTATAGACAAGAAGATCCTACTATGATCATAGATGAATCCATATTGGACTAAATAGTCCTCATCATGTAGCTAGTCATCAAGAATCATGCATGTGTGATGTAATATCCCAAAATGGGATCTGCTAGCAAGGCATGACTGGAAAATGCATTTTCCAGTAATGGCTGCTACAGAAGTCGAAACTAGCACTTGGATCCCTTAGATATGAGTATCTAAGTCCTAAATCCAAGTGGGCATCAAAAATAAATCATCCTAGGTGGGTCAAGTAGATCTCCCACACCTAGTTTTCTTCAGAAATGCCTCAAAGAGATATTGCAGCAATAACAAATGATTCTTCTTAGGGAATAATGTAGTTTCTATAGAGAAGTGATAATAGGCTCTTGAAATATCCTTAAATAGTATTTACAGTAGCAAATAAGTCATAAAATTGAGTTTATTAAGTACAGGGCTGAAAATACAAGTCATAGACAAAAGAAAACTCCTCAAAAGAGGGTTGCAACCATATGTTTAACAGGAAGTTGCCTTGACAACGTTATTTTTAGTAAGCTACACTGTTGTATGTTACATGTTAGATCTAAATCAGATATGTGCATAAAAATTCAGATCTATATCAGATCCATGCACTAGAAGAGCTCCTCTTTCAAATCCCCTTGGAATTTCGGGGTTTGCACCAAGCATAAGTAGTAGATCTGAGATCTAAGAAAGCAGATCTGCATAAATACTCTAAAATGCTGAAGTATTCCGATTATGAAAATCACATCTAAAAATTACAAGAATAGATCTCATCCATAAGATCTCAAAGTGAGGAATGGATCCTCAACACTCCAAAACCAGCTCTCCAACTGATGCACCCAAACCCCCTACAACATTTCCTACAAGAATAACGTAGATTTGGAGTAGCAAATGTGTTGTAGGGGATAGACAGGTGATGGCCACATGCCAAGATTAGAATATGAAGCTCATGCACTCCAATACATTTCCTCCAATAGATCAGAGGCCTCCTCCACTGAAAAAGAGCAATGAAATGACTTAGATCTGAAGAGATCTAATATTCATGAAAATAACGCAGTCCCTCAAGGGAGACTATGCACCATCTTAAATTACTGAGTTGGCTTGATGCCAAGATGCAAATTGAAGCTCAAAAAATGGATGCACTCTTCCAAGAGGTTAAAAGACACATTCACTAAGAAGAGGCTCCAATATAATCTAGATCTGAACAGATCTAGAGCTCCACTTGTTGTAGCTTACAAAATCAAGCAAAACCTCACTGGATCTGCATTGCAGTTGGAAGTAGAATCTTGGTCTCAAACCAGATAGTGGATAAGCAATACAATCTCTCCCAAGAGCTCCTCAATGGGAAGAGATGGAACTCCTAAATAGGAAATCCCAATGAAATCTATGCTAAGCAGCCAAGAAAGTTGTTTGTCTAAACAGAAAAAAATTCAGAAATCAAATCATGAACAACCTCAATATGTTGCCTTCCTCTTCCTTTTATAGGATGAGAGCTTGCCAAAACCCTAAACCAACTTTATCAACTTATCCCTTTCACACAAGGGACCTCCTTCTAGAATTGTGTTGTGCCTCATTGATGAGCACTCCTCCAATACATGCACTATTGATATGGTCAAGATTGACCCAGTCAAGTGGATTTGTTCTTTTCACACTCAATTTTGTTTATTAAAGTGGCCCAGATTTACCCATGTTCACATTGGGCATGTATTTATTGTTTTTTATTAGGAGTTTTTGACCCTCCTTTACATAATTATTCTTTGAGCAAAGAAAACAAAATGAAACTAAATATTCCTATTAAAATAGGAATATTACAGTCCTCCCCTCCAAAATGTTGCTTTTCCTCAAGCAACTCACAAGGACTTTGAAAAATCTCCAATGGAGCTGTCTCCTCCCAAGAATGCAAGTCTTCCTTTCGTGGATGTACCAAATCGCTGTCATCATGAAGTAATGAGAGTTACATAGAAGAATCATAAGTTTTCCATTGGCCCCTTCAAGGAATGAGAGATGATAAACATTGGGTACTTCAACCCCCATGAGAAACTTCAATCTCCATGCTATCATTCCAAACAAGTGAGCCATCCTTGACAGCTCAAAGAAATAGTCACCAATCCCCACCATATGCAATGTGTAGGGGCTCCATGGCTAGAAATTAGAGATAATAATACTAAACTCATGCTGTCTCTCCCTCCATTTATGATACATATGGAGTTGATGATCGTGGGATGCAATAATATAGTCCTCATGAAGCCAAAAGAGACTTGGAAATTCATGATTCCCTCCATGAATTTTAGTGAGCCTTCTTGCCCAATCTTCCATGCATATAGTGATTAGAGTATCTTCACCATATTTGCTCCAAAAGAAACATGGACTAAGTGTCATATAATATATTGGATGGTGACAAGAGTCCCTCCCTTGAGACCAGCGTTGTCCTTCATCTTGCTGCCTCAAATCATAGTACAATAAGTGGCCATCCCACCACCTTCTTGCTGCAAAAAGCTTCTTCAAAGCTTGGAAATAGTAGAGGGTAATAGGTTTTGGCTGAATATGATTCAAAAAACACATGGCTTGCTGCAAATTCTCCCAAGTGAGAGACTTCTTCCAATGACATAAGCCCAACATATGGCTTCTAGCATAAGGAAACATATGATATAATGTAGCAGCCACACAATGTTCTATCCTCTTGAAGCATGAATGAATATGGGAGATTTAATTCCCAAAGGACACACTCAACCCATGTGTCATTCCTCCTCTCATGTTCATAACGAATATTGGAGCATTATGGTCATCATTATACAAACAAGCTCCCTTATGCCACCTCATGAGAAGGTTACAATTTCTCCCAACCCAAAGTACATACATGATTAGGATATCCATTATAAATAGAAATACATGTACATACATCATAGAAATAAGTAAATGTATGGACATGGAATTCATCATGGGGTGTCCATAATTTCTTCTTTTCAACCAGAGCAACCATGACTCCTCCTTATGCATTCTTTTATTGAGATACAAGGCATAAGACAAGAAAATCAAAAACTTTGGGTGGTACCCATATCCACCCAATAGAAACCAGCGCAAGTCATCTCCTCCCTGATTTAGATCTATATGTGGTAAGTGGTTTATATGCCACTTAATTTCTACCCTCATCATTCCACCAAGGCTGAAGGTGAAATGTATATTTGGTGCTTTAGGGAAGCACCCATCATGCAGCAAAACTTCCCTTTGCCCATCAAGGGAGTGGCCATATTTGGGAATAGTTCTTGCCCATAGTTGGCCATGAAGTTTATATGGTAAGACACTCCTCTTAGGATTCATGGCCTGCACATGTAAAGTAAAAGAATGCATGCAATCATAAAATAGAATGTGATTGACATAAGCATGCTTCTTACCCAAAGTCTCTAGCACTATAATAGTCCCTCCCTCAGCTAAATGTATCATTGTACAAGATTGAGAGAACACTTTGCTCTTTCCATCAAGGAGTTGCCCTAGAGGGCTTCTTCCAAGTAAGGAGACATCAAGGCATAGATCATAATAGAACGATGTATGGACTGATGTGTCCTAGCTTGCCTTGCATATATCTTCATGCCTTCTTAGTACATCACTGTTTTGACATAAAGAGGGGTGAATTTTTCTTTCCCAATGAAGCTTTTCCTCCCCCTCATCTTCATGGAATGCTAGAGATGCCTTTGTCATGACTGCGTTGTCACCCCTAGCCTTTTCTTCAATGGTTTAAAATGCCTCATCATCAATAGGAGACCCTAGAGCTTGGCCTACCTTTGAAAGAGGAATCCTCATGTCTTATTTTTTAGAAGAAGACCTTCCATCCAAATGTGGATGCCCCCAACCACTCTCTCCTTTGGTATCTCCCTAGTGAAGACTACCAATCTCCCAAAGAAATTATTCCTCCTTACACCTCATGGGAAGTTGAGATGTAACCCCTTGGAAATATTTCAAGAAGGACTTCCCATCAATGGTCCTCTTGGATCCAAAAGAACCCAAGTGTGCTGAAGGAAAAACACCAACAGAAAGTGGCACAACACTCATCATGCCTCCCACCATCTTGCACCCTAACTCCTCATGTTGCATGCAACTCAAATAAGGTGCAAAGGAATGAATGTTCATCCCTCCTTGTATCAATCCCAAATTGCACAGCACTATGCAATCTTGTTGTTCTGGGTGAACCTTGGGAACCTCTTGTATGGCTGCAAGGGTTCCTCTCTTCCATGTGTTGTCCGATCCAACTACTGCTACAGATGGCTGCCACTCCATGAATGTGACAGCGCTGGTACAAGGCTCCTCTAATGGAGAAGAGGACTCCTCCTCCTCTAATATTCTACTGCCAAATCTTCTAATTATCTGATGAGAGAAATTAGCAAAAGTGGGTACTCTTGCATGACTCCCATGGCTGAACCACCAAGAGCTTTCCTTTCCCTCCAAGTGCAGCACTGAGATCTCCACAACCTCTTTTTCCACTACTGGATGTAGTAATAAAAATGCTTCTAGTTTCATCACCCAAGTCTCTGCTGCACACTTGAGTGATCCATCAAATGTAGACAACAAAAATTTGTTGCCTCTTATCATTCTCTCACTGCATGGTCTTCTTTCTTCTCTCAGTTGAATAAACTGAGGAAAATCTAGGGTCTCTTTGAAAGCCCTAGGTTGGCACTTGTATTCTGCCAAATATCCACTCAGGATCTCATGTTCTAAGTGGTCTTATTTCTCTCCACTTCCTCTATGAGAATAGGAAGTGCATGGTCTTCTTCTTCCTCTTGAAACTTTCTAGAGGTCTCACTGCAGCTTTCTTCTTCTTGAAACCCTCTAGGAGTTTCATTTCTTTCTTCTTCTTCTTTCTTCTTAGATCTAAAAATTGATGAGAAACATATCATCCTCTCCATCATTTTTTTCTCTTCTACTTCTCTTTATATCACTTTGGCTTGAAGCCCATAGGCTGAGCCAAATATCTTACTCCGATACCACTGTAATATCCCAAAATAGGATCTGTTAGCAAGGCATGATTGGAAAACGCATTTTCTAGTAATGGCTGCTACAGAAGTGAAAACCAACACTTGGATCCATTATATCTAAGTATGTAAGTCCTAAATCCAAGTGGGCATCAAAAATAAATCCTCCTAGGTGGGTCAAACAGATCTCCCACACCTAGTTGTCTTCAGAAATGCCTCAAAGAGAGACTGCAACAATAACAAATGATTCTGCTTAGGGAATAACACAGTTTCTGTAGAGCAGTGATAGGAGGCTCATGAAATATACTTCAATAGTATTTACAGTAGAAAATAATTCATACAATTGAGTTTATTAAGTATAGGGCTGAAAATACAAGTCATAGACATAAGAAAACTCCTCGAAAGAGGGCTGCAACCATATGTTTAACAGGAACCTGCCTTGACAGCGTTATTTTTATTAAGATGCACTATTGCATGTTACATGTTATATATAAATCATATCTGTGCATAAAAATTTAGATCTATATCAGATCCATGCACTAGAAGAGCTCCTCTTTCAGATCCCCTTGGAATTTTGGGGTTTGCACCAAGCATAAGCAATAGATCTGAGATCTAAGAAAGAAAATATGCATAAATACTCCGAAATGCTGAAGTATTCTGACTATGCAAATCAGATCTAAAACGTACAAGAATAGATCTCATCCATAAGATCTCAAAGTGAGGGATGGATCCTCAACACTCCAAAACCATCTCTCCAACTAATGCACCCAAACCCCCTGCAACACCTCCTACAATAATAATGCATATTTGGACTAGAAACTATGTTGTAGGGGATAGACAGTTGATGGCCACAATCCAAGATCATAATCTGAAGCTCATGCACTCCAATACACTTCCTCCAATAGAGAAGAGGTCTCCTCCACTGAAAAAGAGCACTGAAATGAATTAGATCTGAAGAGATCTAATCTCCATGAAAATAACGCAGTCCCTTAAGGGAGATTGTGCAGTAGCTTAAATGACTGAGTTGGCCTGATGCCAAGATGAAAACTGAAGCTCAAACAATGGATGCACTCTTCCAAGAGGTTACGAGACGCACTCACTAAAAAGAGGCTCCAATATAAGCTAGATCTGAACAGATCTAGAGTTCCACTTGCTGCAGCTTACAAAAGAAAGCAGACCCTCACTGGATCTATTTTGCAGTTGGAAGTAGAAGCTTGGTCTCCAACCAGATAGTGGACAAGAAATACAAGATCTCCTCCTTAATGGGAAGAGATGGAACACCTAAATAGGAAATCCCAATGAAATCTAGGCTAAGTAGCCAAGAAAGTTGTTTGTCTAAATAGACAGCAATTCAAAAATCAAATCATGAACAACCTCAATATGTTGCCTTCCTCTTCCTTTTATAGGATGAGAGCTTGCCAAAACCCTAAACCACCTTTATCAACTTATCCCTTTCACACAAGAGACTTCCTTCTAGAAATGTGTTATGCCTCATTGATGAGCACTCCTCCAATACTGCGTTGTTGATATGGTCAAGATTGACCCATTCAAGTGGATTTTTTATTTTCACACTCAAGTGTGTTTATTAAAGTGGCCCAGATTTACCTTTGTTCACATTGGGCATGTATTTATTCTTTTTATTAGGAGTTTTTGACCCTCCTTTACATAATTAATCTTTGAGCAAACAAAACAAAATGAAATTGAATATTCCTATTAAAATAGGAATATTACATGTGAAGATCCTTGGAATAATCCACCAACAGTTGGGACTTCCAATATCGATCTAGAATCCTCAACAATGATAGCGCTGATGATGTATGAACAAAAAAATTTGTCATGTGGCTGCTCTCCTCCTTGGCATCTCCCATGAAAAAGGTATTTTTTGGGAGGTCATTCCTTCCCTTACTCTCCTCCTTGACATATCCCATGCCAAGAGTATATGATGAAAGGTTTCTATTCCCTCCTTGCTGCCCTTCTTGCATATGCACATGTTGAAATGAAGACAGAATTTTTTGGAAGTTAGTCTCCCATGGAAGGATATCATCTATCTAAAGCCTCCTTTATCTTACCAAAGTATGCATGTGAGGCCAACATCTTCTATCATGTATAGAAGATTTCTCTGCAAGTGAGATTATCTTCTGAGTCTTCATAGCCAAGGAATGCCCTCCTTGCCTCATGATGGTGTCTTTCTCCATTCTTTCACCATCTTCTCTCAGCGCAAAATGAGATGGGAGAGTGGATAATGGTGATAAGGGGAAAATATTTCCCTCCTCCTTGAGCTCCCCCAACGCTCTCAGTGTTGTATTGTGGTCTTCTAATGCTCCCTTCCTTCTTGGATCTATGAATGGAGCATCAAGGTGTGAAAACACTTTCACGAAATTTGAAACAAGTGGTCTCCCAGGTGGTTTACCACAAGATAATGATGTCTCATGGATCATCCCTGTGTGCATAATAGATGGAATCATCATATCCCTACTTCCACTATGAAAATCCATCTCTGTTTTTGTGTGGAAGTTCCATAATAATGGGGTATCAATTTGAAGGATGTAAGAGTGCTTATGATTGAAGAAATTTCCCCATCCTTTCCTCCATGTAATAGTGGACCATCTCCTGCCATGTCAGCATTGTGATCCCTCCTTTGTTCTTCTTCTCCTACCTTCTACAAGATCTCAAAGTCTAAGGTGCTTTCTTAAGATGTAATTAACCCATGTACACCCAACATCTCCTTGGTGTCAAGAGCTTGATCACAAAGGAATTATCTATCATAGTGTGTGTTCCCAAGACTGTATGCAATGTTGGAACACACTTCCTCTATTTTTTCGTCTCATTTTCTATCATCATAGACACATGTTTCTCTTGCTCTTCATATGTAATATCCCTTGGATGTTAAACCCCTGGAGCTTCTTGCAAAGATACAAGAGCCCTTCTAATGGAAGGAATTTCTTCACCTCCATCTCGAAATAGAAGTAGATATACTTCTACTGTCACAGTTCTAGAGGACCTTTCCAGCTCTTCCTCTTCCTTCTCCTCATCAATGGAGAATACCTCATCATTAAGATACCATTTTTCTTGATCTCTTCATGAAAAAGGAATCCTCATGTCTTCTTATTGAGAAGAAATTCCTTGCTGAAGTGGGGCTTTTGCCCTTGGAAAAGCATGTAGCAGATCTTTAACCCTCTCAACAATGTTCTAAAATGGAGTTGGCTTCATGGATGCTTCCAACTCATGCAAAGGTTATAATTTCTTGGGCTTGATTTTCTCTACCAAGGAAGTTTTAGATTGTTTAAAATGAAATCTTTTCACTAACCTCCTAGTGAACTTTGCATAAGTAGATATATGTGCATTTTCCAATGAAGAAGATTCAAATAACTACCAGGAATAAGCCTTACCTTGGAGATGTAGGGCTTCTACCCTTATGTATTCTTCTTAAACTTAATGTATCTAGAAATATGTGTCTAGCTTCCTTACCCAAGATTTGGCTGTGCTCTTGGTTGATCCATCGAAAGTAGGTAGAAATAATCTACCCAAAATGTGCTGCATGCACCTTGTTATTCTATTGTAGTTGCTGGATCTTCTCTCTTCTTTAAGATGGAAAAACACTTGGAAGCTTAAATGCTCCTTGAATCTTCTATATTGAGATTAATATTCTTGGAGACAGTCACCAAGAGTCTCCTCCTTCGGTGTTTCTCCTTCTGCATCTTCTCTTGCCAAGAATGTAGGCATGCTACAACGTTATATATCTGATTGTGTGGCTGAATGCTCACACACATAGTATGAAGAACTAGGGATTTCTTCATGTGCAAATATTCTTGAGGGATCTTCATGTCTTTCCCTCCTCATTCACTTGATTTCTCTTTTAAGCTTAGACATAGTTCAAAAAACATTTTTCGAGAGCTCCTCCCCTTTCATTATTCCAGATAAAGGGGTTTTACCATTGTTTTCTTTATCATTAGTGTAATCATACTTATTTTGTCATTTATTTTCTTAAAAATACATATTGGCTTTTCAAGAAGCTCAGGCTGTGCCAAGATGATGCTATTATACCACTGTAGTATTCCTAAATGGGGAATGCAGCAATACAGGACAAATATACAGGAAAATAATGTAGATCATCTAAGACAAAGCAGGAGGAAAATATGGAGACCTTATAAATTATTTACATCAACAAAATAGATTTAAAATGAGGCCCATAAGATGCATAATTGGAAATACAAGGCTATAATAGAAGAAAATCCTCCAAAAGAGGTGTTGCAACCACTTGTATAGACTGGAAATGCCTTCACACCGTTATTTTATGGAGCTTCAAATAGCTTTTCATTACACTTTAGATCTAGAGCATATAAGTATATTAAAATTCAGATATATAACAGATCCATACACTATAGAGGCTCCTCTGTCTATTCCCCTTGGGGTTTTGAGAAAAACACCATGTACAAGCAGTAGATCTAAGATCTAAGTATGCAGATTTGCAGAAATATTCAGATATTCAGAAGTATTCAAAAGTATGTGGATCAGATCTGAAATGTACAATGTATATATCTCCTCCAATCGATCTCCAAAGTCAAGGGAAGATCCCCAACACTTGAAAACCTTCTCTCCAAATGATGTACCAAAAAACCCTACAACAACACCTACAAGAATAATGCAGATCTGGAAGTAAAATTGTGCTGGAGGGTTTAGATAATGGTTGGCCACATGCCAAGATCATAAAATTATGCCCAAGCACTCCAATACACTCCTCCCAATGGAGTAGAAGCCTCCTCCACTGAAAAAGGGCACTGAAATGATCTAGATCTGAGTCGATCTAGCCTCCACTTGCTGCATCTTGCAAAGACAACCAAACCCTCAATAGGATCTATGTTGTAGTTGAAAGAAGAAGCTTGGCCTTTAGCTAGATAGTGGAATATGAAATACAAACTCTCCCAAGAGCTACTCAATGGGAAGAGGTGGGATTCTCGATCAGGAACACCCAATGCTAAACAACATTTGAAATCTAGGCTAAACAACCAAAGAAAGCTCTATGTCTAAACAGAAAAGATATCAAAATATCATAACGATCACCAACCTTCTCATGCTACCATCCTCTTCCTTTTATAAGTTAAGAGCTTGCAAACCCTAAACCACTTCCAATGAGATCACTCCTTTCACACAAGTCATCTCCATATAAAAATGTGTTGTGCACCATTGATGGCCACTCCTCCAAGACATCGTTGTAGATTTGGTCATGGTTGACCTAGTCAAAATATCTAGCCCCTTTCACACCTAAGGGTGCTTGCTTACATAGCCAAGATTTAGCCATTTTCACATTTGGCATTGATTTATTCTTTATTAGTAGTTTTATGGACCTCCTTTACACTTTTATTCTTTAAACAAAGACAGAAAACAAAAATGAATATTCCATTTAGCTTAGGACTAATTAGGAATACTACATGTTAACTTGTTTAGTATGATACTCCTTCATCTGTCATATGGTTTATATTTTAAGATATTTGATATGTCTCTTTCATTTGTCATTATTTTATCTTTCTTCTTGGTATTCATATGCAAAGGTATAGTGAGGAGCAAGCTTTGAAGTGAAAGTATAAATATCAACATCAAGAAAGCGATCGCATAGGAGCGAGGTAGGAAATATCCCTCTCTCATGTTATTTCGATGTTAAACTAGGAAAGTTCGCATTCTTTGTGATGCAGGTGCATCTAATCTAGGTCAAATATTTACTAGAGTTATTTTGTAAAGTGAGGATTTAATTATTTAATGGATTTTTATATATTTTTTAGGAGAAAGTGATAATTCTTGTAAATAGGAGAATATTCGAGAGTATTGTGGAAGGTCTCGAATATTATGGATTAGTTAGCTTTATCTTGGGATAATATTTTGAATGAAAAATTTTAGAGATTATATGAGAGATGTTAGGGATTAGGAGATACATTTTGGGAGTTAGCTTCTAGCACCTCCTTGGGTTCTAATCCAATTGTATAAATAGAGGTAAACCTATGAGGCAGGAGGTATGTAAAAAAATGAGTGTAGAGTTTGGGAGTGAGTGTGAGGAGTGAGAGACCAATCAATTTGGGACATGGTGCCTCCTATAAATATTTTATTTAATTAATCATGTTGATTTTATGTTCATACCTCTTGTTGTTTTATGTGTATTTATTGATAAGTTGCAGGCCAATGGCCTATTGTGTCCTTTTGGTATCAGAGCTTATAGGCATTGTTTTTTTAATGAGAATGATAGTTATTCGAGTTACCTTCTCCTTTAGTCGCTACTAAAATTGTGAGATTGAAGTGTAGATCCAATTTGATAATAATCTAGATGAAAATTTTATGGAGCTTTGGAACTGAAATGGTGTTGGTGTTCAAGAGAATCCTCACGTTCTTGTTCCTCAAAAGGTTGATCTATGTGATAAGAACAAGCTTGGGCTCACCTTAAGAGGGATTTAACTTTTTTATTAATTGTTGTATACCTTAACATTTTCAAGGAGCTATCCGCACCCTACAAGCAGAAGAATGAGATGCTGGTTTAGAATGAAGAGATATTTGTGGAGATGAAATTTCAAGAAGGCCTCAACACAGATTTGTGTATCAATGTGTGCAACATCGAAAATATTATCTGTATAAGTGTGAGTGACCCATTCGTGATGAAGGAATGGGTTGTCAAATTTCTAGCATATGGTTCTGCAATATGTGCTCAACCTTGAACTAGATAGGTTAGAGAAATAACTGGGAATTATATCTTAAAGTACATTATTCGGAGCAGACTAGTGTTGTAGATTATGCATGTTATAACCGTAGAGGCAATTGGGCATTTGGTTGTGGGTTCAAAACTGCTGGGATGAAATCGACTATGTGCCTCTGTGATTTATCAATCTATCTTTAACACAATCTAAGGGACATTTGGATGGTTTCATAAGACTGCATTATTAATTTTTAAATACTAAATATACTCTCAATTTCTATTTCATTCAATCCATGTGAAAAATATTTATGAAGTATCTTGAGGTGAAATAAACTGTGTGTGAAAATATTTGACTAATGGTGATTAATGGAGATCCACATTTGAAAAATATTGAGCTCTCTTAAACATTTGCATGGATAAATTAATTGAACGATGCAATCCCACCAGAGAACTCATGGTTTTGATGCTATTGTCCATCACATTAATCTATGCTCTATTTTCATACAATACTAATATTTTAATCAAGATCAATTAATGCAACACTAAGTTGTTCCTAAAATCACTATTTGATTCCTGCAACATTTAAGTAAATCTGGTAATACTTATTTGTTTGTTCCTGTAGAATGGATTTCTATTCAAATCATTGTATAAAATTGGTAGCAGAATTCTCCATTTCAAAGCAATCAATGTTCAGCATGTTCGAATTTCTTTACGAATCAAAATGCCAAAGCTTAAGGAGAATTGCCAGAGACCTATGTTCAAAGTCTTCGTTGCAAGGCGCAATCTCAATGGTGTATGCATAGTACAACTAGGAGCATTGTAGTGGTGGTTTCGTTGCATTGGAGCATCAACATGTGAGAGAAATTTGTGTTGGGCATGAGGAAATTGTGTAGAGCAGCATGGAAGCACGGAAGATAAATAGTGTAAAGGTTTTTGAAGGATCAAATTATAGTCTGTTGATTGAGGCTTGAAAGGATGGGGTGTTGGAATATTGTAGATAACTTCTTTATGATGAGATGATGTGAAGCAGATGACAAAAAATGTCAAGCATAATAAAATAAAAAAGATATTCTATGTGGGGTACCTATGCATGGGTGGATATTACTGATCTAAAAATGGTTTGGATAACTTGTATGTATTTCAAGAATCTCCCACTCAGTTTAAATTAAAATGATCTAGCTTGAACTTGACAATTTTGCAGAATTTATGCTTGAAAGTGGTGTATGAAATTTTAATTGTTTATGTGTCTTAAGTTTATTTTTTCTTGCTAAAAATTATATATTATAACAGAAACATAATTCAGCAATAAAACATTAAAACACAACAGAAAAATTAATATAGGAGTTCACCTGAAACTCGTGGGCTACATGTCCTTTTAGCTTTGTCATCTTGACTCGGCTCTTTGGGATTATGGTAAGTTTTCTTTTACAAGTTCCACACTTAACTCCAATGAATACTAAAATGATCCAAAGGGCTTACAATACCATCTAATATCCCTCTAATGGCTATCCAAACTCTACAAACAACTTTAGGCTCCCATTGACATGATTCCTTCTGTCGGTGCTCTGAGCTACTCTGAGCTTCTAAATGGCACAAAATCCCTTAGAATTCTGTTTCTATCATTGAAACCACTCTTTTTGTATCCAAAACACATCAGATACCAAATATCGACTGATAAATTGCTCAAATCGAGCACTGCATCCCCAAACTAGGCTATCCTCCATGGTTTGCCTAGGGCTGCCCAAAACTTCACATGAGCTTCTTGAGCAGTAGAAGTTATCAAAATTTTTGAAACCACTTCCATTGGTTCCAAAATGTCTAAAATATTCAAGTTAGACTATTCATTCATCATAAATGGCCTCCGGTTGTTCTGGTTTTGCCTCCAACTCCTGTCGGCACCCCCTAGCACTGGGGTCACTGAAAAATTCTTTGCTTAAATATATTCAGAAAGTTTTTTCGAATTATACAGGCTCTGAAAACCATATCATCACATTCATAACATCTAAAATATCCAGTTTTTACTATTGGATCTCTGGATGAGGCCTCTAGCTCCCCTGGCTAGGCCTCAAACTGATTCTGCCTCCTGGTGGCCCTGATGGCCCCTTGAACTTCATTGAAGAAAAAAATTTCTTAGAAGCTCTCTAATCTCTCAACAACATACTCCATTGAGTTCAGAAGCCATCAAAGAACTTCTAAGCAATTTTTTTCTTCAATGAAGTTCAAGGGGCCACCAGGGCCACCAGGAGGCAGAATCAGTTTGAGGCCTAACTAGGGGAGCTAGAGGACTTATCCAAAGATCCAATAGTTAAAATTGGATATTTCAGATGTTCTGAATCTGATGATATGGTTTTATATCCTATATATAACTTTAATTAAGCTTTTTTTTCTTTATAAAGTTCTCTACATGCTCTAAAAACCATATCATCAGATTCAGAACATCTGAAATATCCAATTTTGACTATTGGATCTCTAGATAAGGCTTCTAGCTCCCATGGATAGGCCTCAAATTGATTATGCCTCCTACTATATCCAACACACATCAAACACTAAATATCAGCTGATAATTTTCTCAAATCGAGCATTGCATCCCCAAACTAGGCTATCCTCCAGGGTTTGCCCAGGGCTACCCAAAAATTAACATCAGCTTCTTGAGCTCTAGAAGTTCTGAAAATGTTCTAAAACCACTTTCATTAGTTCCAAAATGTCTATATTAGTCAATATAAACTATTCATTCATCAAAAATGGCCTCCGGCTGCTTCGGTTTCGCCTCCAACACCTGTCAGCACCCCTTGGCACTTGGGTCACTGAAAACTTCTCTGTTGGGTTTTAGACCTCTAGAAGTCCTCAACACATTCTGAAAACTCTTCCATTAGATTCGTAATTCTGTTTACATTCAATAATGACTATTGGTTCGCTGCATATGGTCTCTAGCTGCTCTGGCTAGGCCCTGCATTGCTACTGGCAAAAGTTGGCACTGATGGCCCCTGAAACTTTACTAATTCAGAAGGTATGAATTAGCCATAGATGACTATTCATTTATGTAAAACAAATAAATAAAGCCCAATACACTACCTTTCTCCATATGAGGTCACCGGGGTCACATTTGTATTTCAAGAACCTCCCACTCAGTTTAAATTAAAATGACCTAGCTTGAACTTGAAAATTTTGCGGAATTTATGCTTGAAAGTGGTGTATGAAATTTTAACTATTTACGTGTCTTAACTTTATTTGTTCTTGCTGAAACTTATCATGTATAGCAACAACATAATGCAGCAATAAAACATTAAAACACAATAGCAAAATGAGTGAGGCCAGAACTAGATCAATTACAGGCTTTGGAAATCTGTGAAAGCCAAAATTGTAGATCATTCACCATCTATCACTTGTTTTCTACATTCATAAATTTTAAATAAGGTTCACGTGGATAAAGTTCTTCCACACATTATTTTTTAAAATCAATTTCATGGGAAGAGTTTTAAGAAAGTAAAACAAATGTGGAATGAGCCTTTTAATGAAATTCAAGGTTAAAAGTGTCCACATCTACATAAGGAGTGCGAAGTTTCAAGAAATATATTTTCTTGGAATATAAAAGTGGATTTGGAGCTTAAACAAGGTTAGTATGGTTTTAGTTATTTAAAATAAAAATAGAATAGAAGAAATTCATGGAAAGTCTTAAAATGGGTCAAGTCATGAGTTTTAAATTTTATTTATAAAGAAGGTTATGAGTGTTCAAATGAACAAAGTTCCTTGTATAAGTTCAGGAATTTTGAAATAATTTGGCCATGTAAGTTTATCAAGTCAAGTAGAAGGGGTCAAAGTCTCTTGATAAAAATTGTAAAATACATTTGAATTTCAATGCATTCTCAGTTTTAACCGACACTGAAGGTCCATTAATGAATATTTTATGTCAAAGTCTCGATTTAAAGGTCAATTTGTAAGTTTGAATTTTATGGGTGCATGATCTATGGAACCCGACACCCAAAGCCTAGTCAAAATATTGTAAGGAGAATTTGAAGAGACATTGCAGTTGTTGTTTGCAGCAAAGAGGAGGAAGGAATGCTCAGGGAGAAGGTTCAAGTGATGTGAACCATTAGACAAGTTTAGAGTAGATAACTTGGTAAAGTGATTCAATTGCAAGTTAGAGTGAACAAGGTGAAGTTCACAAAAGGAGAAGATGCAAATTCTAGATAAACGCTACGATGATACCATAACGGTTGGCATTGATGATGAAGAGAAATAGATCGATGAATTAAAAACATGATTTGACATATTGCTAGAGTTATTACAAAGACAAGTACATGGATGGGTAATAAAGAGAATAGGTAAATGGCCAATTAAAAAGTTGACTGAAAGAAGAATGAAGTGCAAACTGGATGTTTTAGAAGCAAATAAACTCCAAAAAAAACTATACATTTGTTAACCTAAGAAAGGGCCATTTCTTGGTCATCACGATGATGATGTGGACATGGGCTTGATTCCCATAGATGACACTACAGATTTTTCAGAATACCATCATGAAGACCTAAAGACACATTCATCTGTCAAAACTTATATTTTTTAATCTAACAATTGCTATTTGAATATAGGAAATGTTGTTGATATGAAATTTATGTGGATTAATGATGAAGAAATGAAGCCTAAAGATGCTAAAGATGGAAAATTAAAATAAGTTGGTAATGATCATCAAATAAACAGGTCAAAAATATGGGAGATATGACAGCAGAACTAAAGTTCCTAGAAGATTGGTTGGACAATATGAAGCCAGAAAAAATTATGGTGGACTACGACAAGCCTTCAAATTAAAAAATATCTCACATAGAAAGCATAGATATGGACAACAATGTTTAGCAAAGGAACATTAATGCACACCATTCAAAAGATAATTTAGATAACAAAATTGAAGATATGAAGAAGTTGATGTTCAAATAATCTCAAAAGATGTTCATGACTGAGAAAGAATACATCATCAAAAAGGAAGGACAACTACAACATCAAGTTTGGAAACCTGGAGGACAAGAAAAGAAAACCATAGAACATCAACAACAAGACATCACAATTGAATTTCCTACAACTGAAAATTTCAGATCTGGGAGGATTTTTATCATCTTATGAAGACTAGTGGTCAAGAGACCATGATTTCATTTTTACCTTCGGAGTCTGATGCAGGTGCATCTAACCAAGGTCAGCTATTTACTATAGGAGTTATATTTTAATGTGAGGATTTAATTATTCAATGGATTTTTCTATAGTTTCTAGGAGAGAGTGATAATTCTTGTAAATAGGAGAAGATTCAAGAGTATTTTGGAAGGTTAGAGAATATTATGGATTAGTTATCTCTTATCTAGGAATAAGATATTGAATGAGATATTTTAAATATTAGATAAGAGATGTTAGGGATTATGAGAGATATTTTGGGAGTTATCTTAGAATCTAGAAGCTCCTTGGGTTCTAATCCAATTATATAAATAGAGGTGAGACTATGAGGCTTCATGTATGTAAAAAAATGTGTGTAGAGTTTGGGAGTGAATGTGAGAAATGAGTAGCCAATCAATTAATAATGTTGATTTTATGTGCATACCTCTTGTTGTTTTATGTTTATTTATTGATAAGTTCCAGGCCTATGGCCTATGGCGTCACTTTGACTCAACTATTACTAGACCCACTAATTGGGTTAGATGGATCACTTCTTTCCAAAAGAGGGATTGCATGTATAACACAAACACCATCTCTCATTTAAAAATCAAAACATTTTATAATTATTTTATTTATAACAAGAATTATCTTTTTTTCTTAACTAGTGATAAGAAGAAAATTAACATTTTCAAGATAAGAACTAATTTCTCATGAACTTCAAAGTAAATTTTTTGCCTCCTAAATGACCAAGAGCCTTATTCTGACCACATACCTCTATCCTGACATATATCCTTGACTCCAAACCTTGACATGCACACTAGCCACATGGAAGAGAATTGTGAAAGTGAAAGGCACATTCATTTTGACATATGTAAAATTCATATTTTTTTAAAGGATTTAAAAAGGGATTTAGGTTTCTCAATGTGTAATGATAATATTCATCACCTATACCAAAATTTTATGATAACCCTTTCCACTACCATTAACAAGTTCTCTATGGAGGTGTCATATAATAACAATAATAACACTTCAAACCCTTGGTATGATCATGATTGTAAAAATTATAAAAAGGTGATTACAAATTCTCCTAATGAATATGTCATAGAAAAAGCTCTTATCAATGGGATTAAAAGGTCATATATAAATATGAGCCAAGAGTGTCTTCTTCAATTTTCTATTATGAAACCAACTCCAAAAATAGAAGAAAATAGAGATCAACGCCTTAGAAATCAACCACTTCGGTGGGGCAACCTCCAATACATTACATAAATGAACAATTCTTGGATGATACAAATGACAAAACCTCCTTTCTATATATAGGAGTCCATGGGGCCACAATGTAATCCTAACCGACCTAACAATAATAATTTAAGGGCACAGTAATAACAATATAGGGGTTACAGGGGTAAAACAATAACAATAAGGGGGCCTACACTAACATAATAAGGGACTAGACTATTAATATAGGGACTTAACATGCCTCTCTCCTTCAAACAAGTGTTGTCCTCAACGCTTGATTATTTCTTGATGCTTCTGTATAAAATTCTCATCCTCCCATGTGGAATCTTCTACAGGAAAGTTCTTCCACTTGCTGAGATACTCTGAAATTGATCGTACTTGTCGAGTTCTTATTTTTGTGACTGCTTCAGAACTTCTTTCGATGTGATGTTGATATTCCTGTTGTTTCATTAGATTCTGCACCAAAGTTAGGTTATCCTTTGAGAGTTGGAGAACTTGTTGTTGATGCTCGATGTGATCTTCCACTAATTTATCATCCATATTAGCTATTATTTGATCCTTAAAACCATCCAACTTAGCCTCCATTTCTGCTTTTAAACCATCTATGTCATCTTTGGTTGCTCTTCGTAAGATCGAAATTTGTTGCACTTGGTACCGTAATTTTGATATCTCATACTGCAATTCTTCCTCTTCATGCATCATAGTATAGATTTTTGAGGGCT